>CM030359.1:364936046-365038228 GCA_017893485.1 Hemerocallis citrina
TAGGAGCCCCTGTCCATTTCTCTCAACTATTGACATGTAGTGCCTAAACAAGAAGGCTGGTAAGAAAAGTTTACAGGCTACCTAGAAGCAGAGTAATTTTTATGAAGAAAAGGGTTGTACATTAAAGAGAAAACGAAAAAATCTGCTTGATTTTTTTGTGAACCTGTTTTGTATTCCTGTGTGTTTTGAGCTAGACAAGCATTTAACCTGTACTATTGGATTTTGATGTTTGTACAAACAAAACTACAGAAGACGAAGCTATAAATATCTGATAAATTTTTTGATCAGATTTGATGTTTGTACAAACAAAACTACAGAAGACGGAGCTATAAATATCTGATAAATTTTTTGATCAGATTAAGGAGTACAGATGGCCTATTATGGATATTGATCTGGTTCGTATTATATCTATATCTTATACTAATAGAAGAGAGAGTCTACCCCCTCCTTTCTTTCTCTATTTTGAAATAGAGAAAGAATAAGAAAAATATGGATTTATATTTAACTAACACGTGCACTACGTACGAATTTATTAAAAAAACAAAACAAAATAAAAACTCATTCCCTCAAACAGAGTCTATTCTTCTTCCACTTTCTCAATCTCATAAAATCTCACATCTCTTCCAAAACTCACCTCCATCCTATATCTTCGAATTAGATTTTTAAGCAAACACAATTCATAAAATTATTTTTATATGATTTTCTTTGTCTATCAACTTTACCGTAACATGTGCTATAATACATGGTTTATAATGTATAACATATTTACTGAATGTTAATGATGTTATAATATACTTGTTAACATAAATTAATTGAATTTACGACATTGCATTCATTTTTAAGCTTTAGTAATATTCAACTGGATAACATTATGGTTTGACAGTGATTCTCTAAACCATCTACTTATATGAGGATAATACTGAAGATTTCAGTAATTACGGTAGGGATGATATTCATAAGTTTCTCTCAATTCTCTCACATTTTTTTAGAGTTCTATATAATTTTCTGAGTCTTTCAAAACTATTGTAGCCTGTACAATTTGCACAAGGTAACACTAGTTGAACACTTATGCCAAACAACCCCTTTCAAAGATTTTTTTAAAATATTAATAACACATTAAAACCCGAAAGTGACTGCCCCCTGGGAGTCCATCAAAACTATTGTAGTTCGTACAATTTGCATAGTGTAACACTAGTTATATAATATAGAAGTGATAAATGTTGAATATATAAGTATATTCTCACTATATGCACTAGTAATCTGCACATGTGAGGCACATTCTATTTTTTTTTTTATTAGAAGTAAATTCTAAGACATAATCTGGCATCGAACCTAACACCTCCCTTTATTAGGGGTGTAAAATGAACAGGACGGTCCGTCGTCCGTCCGAGTTTGGCTCAAGAATTGGTCCGACCGTGGACCGTCCGAACTGTTATACGAACCGAACTTGAACAAATTAATAGGTCTGATGTTTCACCGAGCTCAAGCCGGACATAAGTCCGTCCGAGTATTATTGTGGTCCGATGCTTTACCGAATCGATTCCGGACTATAAAAATTTTGTTCGATTTGGACCGAGCCGGACATAAGCCCATCCGAGTAAAATTTCGGTCTGAGCTTGAACATATGACTGTCCGATCCCATCCAGTCCGATTTACATCCCTACCCTTTATCCATCAAATAATCTTTACAAATTACTCATAATGACACCAACTTTTATTTTATATGAGTGACACTTTTGTAAATAATTATGTCGTAAATAAATTTAAATTTTGAGGGTATTATGGTAACTGACAATAGTTGAGTAAATGAATGGTTAATATATAACTCCCACTTAAAAATGAGTGGTTGAGGTTAGATGGTTGTTGTCAACAAATTACACAACTCCAACTCTCACATTATAGTATTATATTAGAGATAATATTATTTATAATAATATTGTATGGGTAACACATGTGCTATACGTACTACTTATATGGATATTTGATCAATATTGAGTGAGCCTAAAGCCCAGTATCCAAACCCAAGTATTTATCCTATATATATTGGCTACAGGTAGTAGTCTATGTATTCCAATATAGATACCTAAGATATAATATCTAAGCATTAAGGATATTAATAGGGTTGGCAACCGGATCGGGTCGACCCGAGACCCGCCTGCAATTGACCCGCTACAAAACCCCCCTAAATTCACTCAATTTTCTTCCACAAATTCACTATACTCTCCATCTATCAACTCTCTCAACTCTCTACTACTACAACTACTCTCAAACTACTTCAACAAAGAAGCAACAAAGAAGTGAAGAATTTCGATCGTGTCGAATTCGTGTCTAAAATTGAAGTCTACTACCAACTCTCTCTACTATTCAAACTCTTATCAAAGCTCACTCTCTCTCTACGACTCTACTACATATTTTCTGGAGTGGATAAGCTCAATTTTCTTCAATTATCGTCAACTACTCAACTCTCTTTATTATTTTCTCTTTCAATTCTATATATGTGAATTACGGTATGACAATTTCTCAACTTTCTCAACTATTTATCATTGTTGTAGCTTTAATTTTTTTAGTAAACTTGTTTGTTGGTTTTTCGCTACTCTCTCAACCCTATCGTTTTTTAGATTTTATTTTCACATGCAGTACTACTTCCTCAACTCTCTCAACCCTCTTATATTGTTTTTTTTTTCATATACACTACTACTACACTAGAAATTGTTTTTTTCACCTACATTACATACACTATTACTACACTAGAAATTATTTTTTCACATACACTACTGCTACACTACATTTATCATGTCACGATCACGATGTAGCGGCCGTAGCCAAAGTGGACAAGATTCCACTAATTCATCTCACCGGCCTCCAATAATCCCACAATTTGAGATCGAATATAACCTTAACATTAATATATATTATGAAAGTGGTGCCTCCACACAATTATCCCGACACACAACAAGAAATGCTAGCTAGTGACACACAAACACATGACACACAACCTGCACAACCCACTTCTAGTAAAAAACATAGAGACCAAGCTAGTGAAATCCACAAATTTTATGATTTTATCCCAAACGAGGACAATCCTAACATAGGATATAAGATTTGTAAAACATGTAATGTCTAAGAATAGTAAGGGGACGGATACAATTAGTCAACACATTACAAATGTACACCCAAAACTAGTACATGACCAACAAGACCAACAAAAGATTAACCCTAGGACCGAGCGAGCAGATAGTCATAGCTATGATCTCGAAATCGTTTGTCGGAAAATGGCTAGATTAGTTATTAAGGAAGAGTTACCATTTTCAAATAACTCCCGAATCATGGTTTTTTGGTGAAAGTTTGTTAAAAATTTTGGAACCTTTTAAAATTGCAACTGTGAATTTTTCAAAATCTTATGATTACACTTCTAGTAATATTTTTATTTCAATAATTATTATGATGCACACTTTTCAAGAAATGCTTTTGGACTTTTACATTAGCCATATTGTTATTCTTGCTTATGATAAATTTTTGAAGTATTTTAATCGTCCTCTTATGTTGTATTGTATTGTTACTGTAATGAATTCTCGTTTCAAATTAGTGGGTACGAAGAGTTTGATTAAAATATTATTTTTTCTTTACTTGAAGTAGACTTTTAATATGAATGTAATGATTATTTAGCTACTTTTGAGTTAAAATTGAATAACTTATATGATTTTTATGATAAAACTTATGCATCTAGTGGTATAACACGCCAAACTAGTATATCAACTTCTTCTTCTTCTTCTAGAGGTAAGGGTAAGAGTACATTAGAAGATGTCACTGCTAATTTACTTGCTTGTATTCAGTAAAAAAAACCCTAGAATTAATGCACCTACTGAATTAAACTGGTATAATTCACAAGATAGTGAGAGTTCTAGTTCTAAGATTAAAGTGTTACAATGATGAGAAGAATATGAAACTCTTTTTCCGATTCTTTCACATATGGTTAGAGATCTACTAACCCCTCTTGTCTCTATAGCTGCATCAGAAAGTGTTTTTTCTTCAAGCGACGGGATTTTAACAGATTACAGGAATCGCTTGAAGCCGAATTCATTGGAGATACTCGTGTGCACCGAAGATTGGATGAAAGCTGAAGTCGGGACTCAAAGAAAAGCAGTAGAAACCTCAACAAGTGGAAGCAACACACCTAAAGATCAACAAGCTGAGTAGGAAATTTAGAGCGATGAAATCCTTGGTCTAGGTTAAGTAGAGGTGCACGATAGTAGTCCAATGCCCTCTCTTTAATCTAACTCTAGGCTATCTCGAACTCTACATTATCTCCTTAAACATGTAATTCAATAAATTTGTATGATTTTTAGTTTTTGTTATATGTATTTGTATGTAATTTGATTGTTGTAAAAATTTGTCCAAATTTGAAACGAATAATATTTACAATTTTGTTTCATTCTTAAACATGTACTATATTTATCTCTTTTTCTTGGAGTTAAAGTGTATTAATTAAAAAAATTAAAAATAATTACCGGGCCAACCCTGACCGGCCCGGCCCGGCCCGGGTCTGGTTAGACCCATAAGGGTTCACAGGTCGGTTCGGGTCGATGTTTTGGAATTCAAACCCAGCCCAGGCCCGCACGTTACCCAGGCAGACCCGCCAGGTTGGGACCCGAACCGGTTCACCCGGCCCGAATGCCAACCCTAGATATTAGCCATAATTCTTCTGTCTTTTTTCTTCTTATTATTCCTCATAAAATAGCAAACAATAAGAACATTCCAGCCAGTTGTGGCAAAATTTTGGCTCTTCATCTCAGTTGTAGTTATGGCTCTACTTAGATCTCAATCTGTGTGCTTCTAATCCCCGGTTGCGAATTTTGTGGGCATTTTCTATCCAAAATCCACCATGTTGATGACCTAGGTGTGAGTTGTATCAATCCAAAATCTTAACTGTATTATACTATACAAGTTGATACATTTCGTAGTTCCTTCAAGCTTTCGTCTATGTACAAATCCACATTGACATGATCCATAATGTGATCAATTCCATCAAGAAAGTCGAAATATGAAATACGTAGAGGTAGAAGGTTTAAGAAAATTCTAGTCAGATCACGTTCTAATGCATCTCATGTCATCTCATCTTCCCTCTTCAACGACACTTATCAGATACTGATATACGAAACTACTTCTTCAACTGCAACATTGCAAACAGTCGATGCTTGAGAACTTAGTTGAGGAAAGTACAGAGAGTTCATCTCATCTGCAAGACTACAAGACCAATGACATAGAAATCAAACAGTACAAAATTTGTGCACTATAAATTTCAAACATGTTTTTTCCTTTTCTGAGCCTTGACTGATTGGAGAGATAGTGCTCTCTGCTTTTGGTCCATTCCTTCATATCTGAGACATGGGTGCAAAGATTTTCTTTGCTTTTGCTTGTGAGTCATGATCTGCCTTCTACTGGTTGGTTCAAGTGAGCTTTATATCTCAGTTTTGGCCCTAGACTTGACCATATCTGTCACAATCTTGGCCCTTTTTTTTCTCTGCTTTCTTTGATGTTTTTAGCCTGTGACTTGTCAGTGATGATTAGCAAGTGTTCCGCCAATAGCTTCTCATGATCTGCCTTCTACTGGTTGGTTCAAGTGAGCTTTATATCTCAGTTTTGGCCCTAGACTAGACCATTTCTGTCACAATCTTGGCCCTTTTTCTTCTCTACTTTCTTTGATGTTTTTAGCCTGTGACTTGTCAGTGATGATTAGCAAGTGTTCAGCCAATAGCTTCTCATGAAATCTCCTACTTGCCTTAGGGAGTGTCAAGGATGGTTTCATAGCTTACAAGAACTCACCAAACTCGCTCTACAGTCTCCAAATTACAACATAAATTTCATATTATGGTACTTAGCACTGGAACATCTACCCGATTCCTGGACCCGACCCGGACCCGACATTGGACCTGAACCGACCTGATCTATACAGGTCCAAGTCCGGGTCCTAAAATAAAATCCGAAGCACTTCCGGGTCCGGGTCCGGGTCTGCTCAAAATAGAACCGACCCGGACCCGGACCCCGACCCGTTAAAAAATACCCCCCAAAAATATGAAATTTGAATAATAGGGTTATAGAATATACATGTAAATAGTAATTATTAAAGATAGATGTGTAAATATAATATTTATTCATGTACTTTAGTGTAAAAACTATCGAAACCGTAGATTATTGGGTGCAAAAATACTTAAGTGCAAATATTTATTTACCATTACCGGACCTGACAAGTAGATTTTTTTAACTAGGACCCGGATCCGGACCAGGACCCGGTTCTCGCAAGTCCGGATCCGGGTCCGGATCCAATTTTTAGATCTGTGAGGTACCGGATCCGGATCTGGGTAGTGGAGGACCCGACCCGATAGAACCCGATAGCTGCTCTAATGGTACTTCACCAATGGTACTTCACCATTTTGATCAATAATACCGATGTTTCCGAGAAATGCATATGTATATTTCGTGATGCGGGAAGGCACAGAAGTGTTATGATATAGTTAGTTGCAAGTTTGAATATTTGTGGTAAAGGAATAATAACTCGCAAGATAAAATTTGCATTTATTTTGATTATTCAAGTTTGTCATCAATTTCTTGTTGAAATACACTGCAAATAATTGAAGTATATTGAATACCAACCATAAGGCACATTGCTTGCACATTAATGATCGAACAATTATACAATTATTCAGTTAAACGAAAGAAGCCTACTACCATAAGCGATCATCCTCGTTTATTGAAACCTTAAGTGTGAGTGATACACCAAAAATAGTTTCATAACTGACTATGAATATGACTAGCAGTAGGGGGTGGCCCGATGGAAGGCTATACCCGTTTACCCTTACGCAATTAATCTACGGGTAAGAGTATGGGTGATATGGCTAAAAATATGATTAAATCGGGACCGTTCAAATCGGGTGCGAATCTTAAAGCTCTCAGAGGTTAAACGGTAATTTCACCAACAAACGGGTCTGAAATGGGAACTGGGTTTTTCTTCGAAGCCCAATAACCCATGAACGGATCTATCCTACTGGGTACAGGTCCCAACCCGTTACAAACCAGTTCAGAAGGATAAAGAAGGATTCAGATTCGTAATTATCCCTAAAAGGGGGTTTTAACCACTTCTATCCATTCACACAGGAAAATAGAGATTTGTTCTTATCTCGAAACGGATTCCTAATGCAACTATAAATACCCCCCCCCCCCCCCCTCTCGCGTAACAAGGTAATCAATATTTTTCTACATAAAGCTCTTTCATAATCTTCTTGATTACTGACAGAGAGTGCGTCGCCGAGATCCATCCCGGTGAATCGCACTTTTTGCAGGTTCGCGGCAACGGCAAGAAATAAGCCAACACGTTGGTGAAGGTCAACAGGTTTGCCTTATTCATTTTCTCAAGAATCCACAAATTCTGTTTGCTCCCACACCAAAATTAGCAGCAACAGATTGGCGCCATTTGTGGAAAAGAAAAAGCAATCCAACCTGACTTCATCAGCGGAGGTAGTTTCAAACTATGCATCCGCAAGAGAAGGGGAAGGCAGCGGTCTACAGCCGAAGAGCCACTCCTCTTCCTCTTCCTCCTCCTCCAGTCCAAGATGTTCTTCCTCAACAGCCTCCTCCTCAACAGGCCCCTCCAGGGTCTTGCGGTGCTGCCCAGGGGGGCTCTCATCGGAGTCATCCAAAGCAACATCCTCTTCATGACCATATCGCGGTCCCCAATCCTTCAGTTGATTCTATGGCTTCTCAAAGCCCTCCCGAGTAGGATCTCCGTCAAGTAATTGTCAACCGCTAACAGGGGGTCGATCTCCGAACTTGCTTGAATGGATGGCGAGCCCTTGAGGGAGTCCATCAACCTGAGCACCCAGGGGTCTCGAGAGTCCGGACCCCCTGCAGACCGATGACCAGAAGATCCCCTCCCGCAAGGAGGCGAAGAGAGTCCCCCCAACGCTATCAGCGAATAAGTCATACTCCAGTAAGCCGAGCCACACCTAGGGACTGCCAATCTGAAGTGGCACTAGTCACAAGGGCAGAGTTCCAGGATTTTCAAGAAGCTGTTCTGCGGGCCCTCAATGTTGCTCCCAACCACGAGCAACGGGCACCCGATCCTCAACCTACTCGGGACTATAGGCGTCGCACGTCCAGTCCTCAAGCGGCCCTAAGCCATCGTCGTCGCACTCCCAGTCCCCTTCCACGTGAGGACGAATCTTGGGCCTCGCTAAGGCATGACCGTAGGGAAGACTCGGTCTACCACCGTCTCCACGAGATGGAGAGTGCCTTGGCCAGCTAGACAGAGAAAAGGAGCAACAGGCAAGGAACTTTCGCCCCAGCAGATCCCCATTCTCTCGGACCATCATGGAGGCACCGGTCCCAGACAACTTCAAGCCTCCTCACTTCGAATCCTACAACGGGGAGTCCGACCCCACTGACCACATTGAGAGTTTTAAAACTCTCATGTTGATCCACCAGGTTTCGGATGTGCTCCTTTACAGGACCTTCCCAGCCACACTAAAGGAGCCTGCGAGAGAATGGTACTTTCGACTTGTAATGCCCCGAATCTCAAATACACTGAATTCGAGATGTTCTACAGGATCTGTTCGCTTCCTTTAGTACAATTTTACAAGGAAATTTAAACTTTTCACTTTACATCAGAGTTTACATGAATACATTACAATTTACATTGCACAGCGGAAGTAAAGTTTACAACAATGAAACAAATATACAACAACATTGAGTAATCTTTAAGCATTTGTTCCTCTTTAATCTTTATCAAGCCATTTACCTGCATATAAGACTGTGGGTAGGTCAGTTTATTCAACCGACGATCATTATACACGGCCATCCTCTCTATGCCGGAAATAGTATAACTTAATTTTCCATATTTAGCAAACACAAACTTGTCACATTTCAAACTAAAGGGACTACCCTATTGATGTCGTGTTGTGATTGTGCACTTAGTCCTTAATGCATTTATTTATGTTACATGACACTAATGCGCACTTGTTCGGATTCTATGCATCCCATACTACATAGGTCCGAGGGCAAGCCCTTAATTGTTCTTCATCTTTGTAGGGTTCAATCCCTCATTATGACTTAATCTACTACTGTAATTACGGTAGGTATCTTAGATGTTCTATGATCTACGAGCCCATGTCCAGGCAGCCTGGAGGGGAATCCCACGCACTGACCCGACGCATCGAGCAGGCAACCTATGGACAATTCAGCCTCCGTCATGGAACAATGGCACCACCCATAGTCACTCAAACATCCCACAAGCGTCGCCACCGGGACGATAATTCTGGAGTAGTGCCCACGCCATGTCTTGACGCATCAAGCAGGCAGCCTGTGGATCACTCTCACACCGCTAATCCGATGGCCCTCATACTCGTGTTTTTCTCCTACTTTCATCACGTCTCCACTATGTACTAATCCTTAGTTCTTATCAAAATCATGAACAAAAATCAAAGCTCTAGAGTTAGCCTCTCCACTAAACCGGACTTATTCATTCATTCAAACAGGACCAACCTTGGTCTTTCATTTCAAATTTTCATTTCATTTATTTCCAAATGCCGGGGGAGACTTAGTTACTCTTTTTGTTTCAATTTTCAATTCATAATTTCCAAAACGAGCATTTCCAATTCATAAATTTCCATGTTGAGTCATCATACTCAAAAGTATATTTCTTTTCAAATCATGATTTCTAATTCGTTCAAATAGTCCATAACTATACATGAAATTCATATGCTTTATCGATTATCAACTTCACATCAAAATTTCACTTCACTACGAATATTCGCATTTAATATTTTTCGCACTATTCACATATGAGAATAATTCATAACCATCACAAAATAAAGTTTCTTTCTCGACTATATTAATCTTCTAATCCTTCATTTCAAATTCTTTTTGCAAGGTATAATTTTTCACAAAGTATACATATAGAACCATAGTTCTATTTATGCATTTTATTCTCAAATCATAGTTTATTTCATGCAAATAATTCCCAAATTATTTTTATAAAGTCCCATATATTTTTAGGAGAATAGTCATATTTTTTCCATAATTTTTGGACAATTAAAAACCCCAAAAAAATTGATTTTTCAATCTTGCCGAGGGCAAGATTCGAACCCAGCACCCCAGGAACAACGGCCAAGGCACAAACCACTAGGCCAAGGTGCTAGATGGTATAAAGGACGCTGAGAGTAATAAATACTCTCGGCCGCACACTTTAATCCTTTTTTTTCTCAAAAAAATGCAAAGTATGTAATTGAGGGGATTCGAACCCGTGACCTCTGAGAAACAGGCCGCGCACTCCGACCAATTGAGCTACGTGCTCAGGTTGTCGAGTAGTAATTCGAAATTCTTTTTAAAACTATTTTCTCTGTTATTAAAATGTTTCGATGTTCAACTAGTCCCCATTTCATTTTGTTTTCATAAAAATTACTGTACAACTCCAGATTAATTATTTCTTGTCTAATTTACATATCAGTATGAAAAAATAATTTTTTCAACAATTAAAACATATTTTCATACCATTAATTTGAAATATGAACTATCCCTACCACATTTTCTTCTCTTTTCGACATTTCTTAGCAATTAGCATTCTAATCTCTTTATCAACCAATTTCATATTAATTCTCTGTCCTTAATCATTTATCCAACATACAAACTTATATTTTAATTTCTTCATGCCCATATTAACACAAAAGATCTATTTATTCACATGAAGTAGTATTGCCAATCTACTAACTTTGTATATATAATTGTGGTGTAGATAATGAGACCTTCTTTAACAAACTATGGTTATAATTAATCCATACAACTTAGATTTTTACTACTCAAATCACATACAATTTGCACACCCACATTCCAATCAATTCATAGGTCAATGTCCAATTAAAAGCATACTCTTATTAATATTTTTCATGCCTCATTCATTCAATTTAATCTAGCATGCATCCCTAATTAGAATATAGAAAATTTTACCCACCTTAATTTGGAGAGAGCAAACACTACTAGCAGCCTCCTAGACGAAAGTTCTTGCAACGAAATGCTTCTCCTCCTTGTACACGCGCGCACAAGCCTCCAAGCACTCCAAAACCAAGAGCTCCTTCCCTTTGATAGCCAGCCTTCTCTCCTTCTTGAATGCAAGCACAACTCCCACACACAACTCAATCTTTTAACTCACACAAATATAATTTAGACTATAGATTTGGAAGAGAATAATTTTACACAAGAATAACTAGCCTTGGGGGGGGGGGGGGGGTATTTATACTAAAAATCAAAGAGAATGAAGGGCTAGGATCAATTGGTTGGTTGTAAAATGGAGAGCTAGGATGAAAGTGGGAGTTACATTAACTACCCACAACCTAGTAACCACCACACCATGATCACCATTACAAAATTTGATTTCCCTCCAAAAGAACCACAACCGGCCTAGAGAAGAGTGCATTTTGCACGTGTACGTGCAATGCACGTGCATGCAACTAGGTCAAAAAGTTGTACATTAAATTTTTGTATAAAAATAAAATAGTCTTTAAATTGTATTCTACATGACAAGTTGTATAAAAATAGTCCATGGGCTTTAATTTATGGGCCAAAATAATTATTATAAAATAAAATAAATGAATTACATTTTGGGCTTTTTAAAAGAAAAGGCTTTTTAAAAGAAAGGGCTTTTCATCCATTTAAAAGAAAATAATTTGAAAGCACAAATTTAAATATTTATACCCATCACAATGAAAAATAATTATAAAATTTAATTCAACCAAAAATATTGCACGTGCACACTATGTGCAAAATAAAATAATTTTTCATTAATGAAAAATCAGGGCATTACACGACTCGGCCCGACCTCCATCTTCTCCTTAGATTAGTTCGAAAGGACCTTCCTTATCATTTTGTGAGTAGCCGCCGGGTCGAAAAAACAAGTGCATCTTTGGTGACCCTCAGCCAAAGGAAGGGTGAACGCCTAAGAGATTACGTTCAGCGCTTCACCGCCGAAGCTCGGTCTATTGCCTCCCTCAACCAATCAGTAGCCTCGGTGGCATTCGGGCACAACGTCACTAACGCCGAACTCAAGGCGTCCCTTGCCAAGAAGCCTCCTCGGGAATTCTCAGAAGTCCTCCTTAGGAGTGAGAAGTGCATCCGAGTGGAAGAGGCTCTCAACCTCCCTCCCCCCCCCCCCCCCCCCACTCTCAAGGAATCATCTTCCGGGAATAAACGGAAGAATACGAGCGAAGAAGGGTCCCAGAAATTCCAGAGGGACGACAATGGCCAATGCTGCCCAGCTCCTCGTTTTTAGAAGTTCGCCCCCCTCAATGCTAGTATATCAGCAGTTCTTATGGAGGTGGACAAGGAAGGGTTACTCCGCGCTCCCCCTAGAATGAATACCCTTGGCAAAAAAAAGAAACAGGGATAAGTGGTACCGCTTTCACAGGGACCACGGTCACGACACGGATGATTGTCAGGCTCTTAAAGAGGAGATCAAAGAGCTCATACAATGGGGACACCTGGATAAGTTTGTCCGAAGAGAGGGGGCCGACCTTCCACCCTGAGGAGACTACAAGCGAACAGAGAGGTCCGTCGAGTTCCAAGATTACGAACCTGGGACCGTCCTCCACCTTATCCAAGGAGGTCCAATGCGGGGAGAACCAGACTCCTCCCAAGAGGCCTTCACCCTATCATGAGAGTAGGACCTCAATTTTCAATAAGGCCGATGCTTGTAACACGACCAAAAGCATGTAATAATGGCTCGTCACATTGAAGCGGCCACTTAGTTTACCTTAATAAAAATTAACTTTTGTCTATTATTGCACTTGCTTCATTTCTACCTCTCCGAGTCACTTATACGACTCGCTAAATGGAAAGTTCGAAGTCCAGCTTGTCCTACAGGGATGCTCCCACAACTTACTAAGCTTAAAAGACGAGTTTGGAGTCCAACACTTGGTTCGACGTTGCCTTAGCCGCTTGCAAACAAGCAAGTGCGGAGCAGCTCACCATTCGGAATTGTTCCTACAACTCGTTAACTCTCTTAACAACAGGTTTGGAGTCCAACACTTGGTTCGACGTTGCCTTAGCCGCTTGCAAACAAGCAAGTGCGGAGCAGCTCACTATTCGGAATTGCTCCCACAACTTTGAACCTATTCTCAACAAGTTCAGAGCTAAAACTCTCTCCTAGAGTTGCTCCTCAAACTTGTCTCCCAAACGACTCTCTCCTAGAGCCAAGCTCTTCGCTCCGCTCGCCTCCAGAGCGAACCTCTTCTCAACAAGTTCAGAGCTAAAACTCTCCCCTAGAGTTGCTCCTCAAACTTGTCTCCCAAACGGCTCTCTCTTAGAGCCAAGCTCTTTGCTTCGCTCGCCTCCTGAGCGGACCTCTTCTCAATGAGTTCGGAGCACAACACTCCCCTAGAGTTGCTCCTCAAACTTGTCTCCCAAATGGATCTCTCCTATAGCCAAGCTCTTCGCTCCGCTCACCTCCCATGCGACCTTCTTCTCATCGAGTTTGGAGCTCAACTCTTCCCTAGAGTTGCTTCTCAAACTCGCCTCCCAAGCGGCCTTCTTCTGAAAGAGTTCGAAGCCTAACTTGTCTAGAGATGCTCCCTAAACTCTCTTCCAAGAACGGACCCCCCCTAGAATCATGCAAAGCTCTTCTCAACTTTATGAAGGTGAAGATGTTGCGGTACTATTTTGGCCATGAAGAAGGATAATTCTTCAACCGACTCCTGAAGAAAACTTGTAGATCTTCGAGTTAGCTTCGAAACAAGGGGTCACATGGCCCAATCCGACCTCCATAGAACTGGGAACGTCGGTTACAATACAGTTGTGCCGAAGCTCTCCTGGACTTTGGCAACATGTGCCGAGCACTCTTGCCATCGACGTCCAAATGCGAGAAAAACTCTCCTGGACTTCGACAACATGTGCCGAGCACTCTTGCCACCGACATCCAAATGCGAGAAAACTCTCCTAGACTTCGGCAACGTGTGCCGAGCACTCTTACCACCGACGTCCAAATGCGAGAAACTTTCATAAACTTCGGCAACGTGTGCCAAGCACTCTTGCCACCGATGTCCAAATGCGAGAAAAAACTCTCCTGGACTTCGGCAACAAGTGCCGAGCACTCTTGCCACCGAAGCTCAAATTGGATAAAAAATATGCCTCAAGATCCGAACTCAAATCAAGATCAACGGTGGTGATTAAAGCAAAAAGAGAGAGTCAACGGTCAAATGTTTACCAAGTCAATGGTCAACTATTGACCGCCACGTGTCAAGCCGCCGAAGTCCTCTTCTGGTTCGGAAATGCAATCCGAGCACTCTTGCCACCGACCCAGAAACGAAAAAATTATCAAAAAGTCAACGGTCAACCGTTGACCGAGTCAACGGTCCACCGTTGACCGCCACGTGTCAAGCCGCCGAAGTTTCTCCTGGTTCGAAAATGAAATCCGAGCACTCTTGCCACCGACCCTCAAATTGGAGAAAAATTTTGCCTCAAAATTCTTGCTCGATCACGATCAACGGCTCGATCACGATCAACGTCATCAGGTACTCATTTATATATTTATTTATTTTATTAATCGAATTAATTATTTAAAAAAATTTAAAAAAAAATTTAAAAATCCGGAAAAAATAATTTACAAAAATATAAAAATAATTATTAATTCTGAAAATAATTTAAAATTCTGAAAATACAATTATTAAATTAGAATAATTAATTAATAATTTTGAAAATTAATTATTTAAATTTGGAAATTGAATATAAAATTCAAAAAAAATCAGAAAAATTACGAAAAATCCAAGAAAACCTGAGAATAATTTTGGGCATTTTACAAGCTCAGATTGACACCGTTACACCTCAAGCAAGATCCAAACTCCCTTAAGAACTCTGATAAATTTCCGTACGCCATTAGAACAAAAAAACTACTTTAAGGCTGTTAAACTCAGTCTTCAGGAGTGGGGGACTCGTGATATGGCTAAAAATAGAATTAAATTGGCACCATTCAAATCGGGGGCGAATCTTAAAGCTCTTAGGGGCAAAATGGTAATTTTACCTACAAACGGGTCTGAAATGGAAACTGGGTCTTTCTTCAAAGAAAAATAACCCATGAACGGATCTGTCCTAGTGGATA
The DNA here is from genome assembly GCA_017893485.1 of Hemerocallis citrina. Classification (NCBI taxonomy): domain Eukaryota; kingdom Viridiplantae; phylum Streptophyta; class Magnoliopsida; order Asparagales; family Asphodelaceae; genus Hemerocallis; species Hemerocallis citrina. Next base: position 364,951,180 of record CM030359.1, read on the forward strand.
CGGATCTGTCCTAGTGGGTACGGATCACAACCCATTACAAACCAGTTCAGAAGGATAAAGAAGGATTCAGATTCGTAATTATCCCTAAGAGGTAGTTTTAACCACTTCTATCCATCCACACCAGGAAGTATAGATTTGTTCTTATCTCGAAACGGATCCCTAAGGCAACTATAAATTCCTCCCCCCCCTCCCCCCCCCCCCCCACTGTAACAAGGTAATCAATATTTTTCTACATAAAGCTCTTTCATAATCTTCCTGATTAATGACAAGAGCGTCAGAGAATGCGTCGCCGAGATCCATCCCGGTATATCACACTGTTTAAAAAATTGGGTAGGATAAGGATAATAGTATGGGTATGTTATATACCCATTTACCCTTTACCCGTTTATATATATTATAAAGATATATATATATATATATATACATACATATGCACAATGTAAATATAAGAAAAGATATATACCATCGAGAGCTTAATTATTTATTAATACAAAAAGGGATAATCTAATTCTTAAGGCTTGTATTAATTCATGTTTTTCTTAACTCAGTTGTTGACATGTGAAAATTTGGTGAAAACTAAAATATAAAAGATGATAATGAATTTTAATTTCACATTTTGTTATCATGAAATAATTTACATAAAAAATAATTTACTTCTTTCACCGGTTTATCCGTTAGGATAGGATAAAGATAAGTTTATAAAATACCCGTTAGGATGGAGTAAAGCAAGGATAAAGAATTTAGATTGTAGGTTAGGGTAAGGATAAATAATGTATCCTCCCCTTACTCTGCCCGTTATCATCCCTAACTAGTAGTATGCTAACATGAGAATAAAATGTGAGGCTATGTCTAACTTTTGTAGTTGATGCTAATAGTGGAAGAACTTGGAAGAATATATACCTTAAATTTATGGCAGGGCATGAAAGACTTTTCTGAGTTCAACTAATCTATTGCCTTTAAAGAATATGGGTCTCCAATCCGATTTAGCAAGTCCCGACACTACAACAAAAAGGGGCTAAAAAGGGGCTACCCTGATGTTTTTACCCCAACATTTGGTAGAAACGTCGGGGTAGTCATCCAGCAATAATTTTTAGAAAAAAACTCCTCTCTACACTGGCGTTTTTGAAAAATGTTGGAGTATCGTACATCTACCCCGGCGTTTTCACATAAAAATGCTGGGGTATAGAGGGTTTTAAAATTCCCATTACTGCTCCTTAATCATTTTTTTTTGATTAAAAAATGACTACGTCATCGCTTCATTAAAGAGAAATTAATGAAACAGAAATACAGATATATAATAGGCCCGAAGGCAATAACCATCAAAGATCTCCTAACTAGGCAACAACAGTTTGGGCAGGGAACAAAATACATGATCACCCAAAAACATCAAAATAGTAGTACAACTACTGATCCCAGATCTGCGCCGTCTAAGTCAAAGAACTCTAGCGGCTCCACCACCTGAGAACTACTCCTCCTCGCCCAAGCGCATCTTCTTCCTGGATTTGAGGAGCCCTGTCCATTCATAACAGCGGAAGTGAATTTTGTGCATCAGAAAAGATAGTCTATGATTAATGTTATTGAAGCAATAGTCATTGTGATCTAGCCAGAGGTTCCACATAATTGAAGCAACAACAAAATCCCACTCTAGTCTAACTTCCTTTCTAATCCTGTTCGATCTAATGTCCCCCCATACCTCAGACGTAGAACCTGGACATTGTAAAACCCCGTAAGTATGGCCTACCCTCTCCCAAACCCATCTAGCTCTATGGCACTCGAAAAAGATGTGATTCGTATCTTCTTCGTGCTGTGGACATCTATTACATATCGCATTGTCCAACATTCCCCGCTTCCTCAAATTCGCCTTCGAAAGGGTCGCATCCTTATCCACCAACCAAAGAAATACTTTAACTTTGGAAGGAACGCTGGTACCCCATATTACATCTGCTACCTCATTTCTAATTCCTCCATCATTCAGCCATTTGTATAAAGAGGAGACCGAAAACTTGCGATTCGCCTCCAATGTCCACCATCTCTCATCTTCCGATTGTTGAGTGTAGTTTCCTTCTATACGAATGAAATTGTTGAGAAGTTGTAGTTGGCAGATGGATTCCTGGTCAAGAGAGCCCTTGACATCTAATCTCAATACATTGTTCTTCCATACATTGCTCACAAGGGTGTCGTTGTTTAATACAGCCTCCGCTGCAGAGGGGAATAATCCCATAAGGGAGTTATATCCGCACCATTTGTCCTTCCAAAATCTTGTATTCTTGCCATTCTTTACCTTACAGATAGTGTTGCTATGATAAACGTCGCCCGTCCTGAACACCCCTTTCCATAAGAAAGATTTCCTACTGTGAACTCCTTTCCCCCCATATCTGAACTTCTTCCTTGTCCGATAATTAGTGAGAGACTTACACCACCAATTGTTACGTCGATTGTCCAACTTCCACCACCACTTACTTAGAAGTGCTCTGTTCATATCTCTAAGGTCAATGATCCCCAATCCACCGAACTCTTTCCTTTTGCAAACCCTTCCCCAACTAATAAGGTGAATCCCTTTACCTCATTCATTAGCTCCTTTCCAAAAAAATCTCCTTCTACATTTATCTATCTTGTGAATTATCCATACCGGTAATTCATAAATAGACATAAGATAGATAGGGATGCTGTTGATGACAGAATTAAGTAAGGTGATCCTGCCCTATAGTGTTAAGAATTTCCCCTTCCAGCCAGATAATCTTTTTTCGATCCTATCAATTATGGGTAGCCAATCTTCCCTAGTAAGCTTTCCAGGCCTGATAGGGATCCCTAAGTATATCAGCGGAAACTTTCCTTTATTGCATCCAAGCATGTGCTGGATCTCTGTGATTGGAGTTGAGCAATTGTCACTAAGCTGGATGACGCAGCTCTTATTGAAGTTGACCTTCATGCCAGACCATGCCTCGAAGCACTTCAGCACTGTTCCCATAGCTATGATCTCCTCTTTCGATGCTGATCCAAACAATAATGTATCATCCGCATACTGAAGAATTGAGATAGGCTCTGGAAAGCCTTTGATTGTAATGCCGAAGTTAGGTCTGTCCTTTTTGCCGTTGGCTATCATCTCTGCGAGCCCATCTGCTACAATTGCAAATAACAACGACGACAGGGAATTCCCCTGTCTAAGGCCTCTCTTGCATCTGATTTCTTTCCCTTGTGCTCCGTTAACAATCAGGAACGATTTCCCTCCTCTAATGCACTGATAGATCCATTTCCTCCACCTTTCTCCGAATCCTTTCAGTAGCATCGCCTCGTCCACCGAGTCCCATTCGACCGAGTCGTATGCCTTTTGAAAATCCACTTTAAAGAGGAAGCCATCCGTTTTCTCCTTACATCCTCTGAAAACAATCTCATGAGCCGAGGTGACACTATCCATAATGTCTCTTTCCTTAATAAAACCGCTCTATGAATCCCCAACGATATCCTTCAATTGTGGACCCAGTCTGTTAGCCAATACCTTGGTAATGATCTTAAAGGAGCCATTGAGAAGACTGATGGGTCTCAGGTCTCCAACCTCTTTAACTGCATGTTTCTTGGGGATCAGAACTATATTCGCGTAGTTTAACCTTTCAAGCTCCGCCTCCCCCTTATAAAAATCTTGGACAATACGCATGAAGTCCTCTCTGATGATTTTCCAGTATAGGTTGTAAAAGAATAATGGAACTCCGTCTGGCCCTGGTGCCTTATCTTGTCCTAGACTCCTGATGGCTGAAACAACTTTCTCTTCACTGAAGCTGCCTTCAATGCTATCAGAGCCGTTAATCCTGGATTCCATCCACATATTCTGACTCAACGAGCATCTATGTTCCCTTCTTTTACCAATCAACTCCTTATATCTCTCGTTGATGTGCAGCTTGATTCTGTCCTCACTCTCGCATCACACTCTATCCACATTTAACCCAGAAATATGATTATTTCGCCTTCTTCCATTGGCAATCCTATGAAAGAATTTAGTGTTGGCATCTCCCTCCTTCAACCAATGAATTCTGGAGCGTTGTCTCCAGTAATTTTCCTCCATCCTTCCAATTTCTAGAATATCTTGTCTCTTCCTATATAGTTCGTCGAATTCTTCCTGGATTAAGTCTCTTTCCTCCTCTATAATTTCCAGTTGCTCTATCCTCTCCCCTATTTCCTCTTTGATTCTATGGTTCTGACCAAATTCCGCCCGGGCCCACTCTTTCAGCTTAACTCTTAGTCTCCTAATCTTTTAATCCAACATCCCACCGAAGATTCAGACGTAGTAGGCACATTCCAGCTTTCCTCAATAATCTTCTAGATTCCATCGGACAGCGTCCACGACCTCTCAAATCTAAACTGGTATGTGCTTGTTCTCTCTCCTTCCCCATAATCCAAGGCCAGCGGAGTATGATCTGAAGTAAATCTAATCATCGCTTTTGCCCTAGCTAATGGAAATTTGTCTTCCCATTCCGTGGACACCAAGATTCTGTCTAATTTTGCCAAAATAGGGGTAGCTTGTAAATTAGACCAAGTGTATTTCCTATTCTTGGGATCGATTTCCACTAAGTCTAAATCATTGATTAGCGCATTGAACTGCTCCCTATCGCCCCTGGGCGCTCCTCTACCTAGATGTTCGAATTGGAATCTTGTGATGTTGAAATTACCTCCCACCACCCACGGCCCCCTACATCTTCCTCTAATGGACCTAAGCTCGTCCTAGAACAGACTCCTTTGAGCCGACTCATAAGGACCGTAGACCGTGGTGATTGTGTGAATCCAACCGTCAGCTCGTCTTCTGATAGTAATCGTGACTGAAAACGTTCTGCTATTTCGTCTATAATCTCAAAAACTCTAGGATCTACCCTAATCGCTATACCGACAGAGAACCCTCTTGAGGATTTAAACCCCCACTCAAAGGAACTTATACCTTTAATTCTCTGAAACTCCTCCATAGTCGGAGATTCCACCCTAGTTTCCTGAAAAGCACAAATGGTCAGCTTGTACCTAACAATAGTATCACTAATTAACCTTTTTTTTAATTTCTGTCTCATCCCCCTAACATTCCAAAAGATGTATAACATTGTAAACTAAAAAATCTAACACCTATACTCTAAACACCCACGCGACCCCCACATCAATCTACTTGTCGCAGACTCTCCCCTCTAATAATATTCACGTGCAACAATTGCTCCTCTCTATTGAAACCCATGGCTAGACCGTAAAGACTAGCAAAATATATAAGAGAGTCATCGTTTAAAAGGTCTAATACAGAAAATTTAGTCGAAGGATTACCTTGTCAGGCTGAAGTTGGCTCTCTAGTCTTTGCTGCTGCTCTAATCAAGTCTTCTTCGCTTGGGCCACTCGAACCCCATTTATCCAACTGTCTTTTGCTCTTTCGCTGGTACTCTACATTGTTTCTGACCACACCTGCTTCTTCACTCTCCCCTACGTCACCCCCTGCTAATTCTCTAACTTGCTTTGCCCAATTTTCATGCTCTGAGTCGTATGCACTACTGCCACTTTGTAAACCGTCTAAAGCCCCAATAATTCAGTCAAATGGCTCCGAATCGACTACATTAGCACCCAGGTGAAGGTCCTCCTCTACCAAGCTGCAATCATCCCCCAACGGAGCAATCCTCCTGTTCGAATTTTTGCCTATGCCTTCAGCATCTAAAACAATTTATGCTGTCGATGGAGCCTGCTGAAGCCCAAGCCCACTTGAATCTTGATGAGGCCCAAGAACCCCATCAGAAATTAGCTGGACTAAGCCTAAGTTGGGCCTTGAATTAATAGCATCCTGTGAAGTGGACCGCAGCTGCTTATCTACATCTTCTCCCGTACCCTGGCATTCTGGATTTCGAAAATTGGCACCAAACCCCCCTCTACGCGTGAGCTCCTCAATAGCCTTCTGGATCGAAGCTTGTAGCTCCTCCTTCGACAATAGCAAGAAACCGGGTCGTCTCTCGAAATCCGTTCTCTAGTCTCAATATCCGCATTCGACGCTATCTTGAGAATCCCTGGTTTTCAGGAGATAGGCATCTGTCCCTCTGTACCTTCCACCTACAATGCCTTCCCATCACGCCGCTGAAGTGCTGGATACAACGTAGCTACCTCCTTCAATCCCGCATCCCGAATGCCGTATTGAATAGGCCCCTTGAGATTTGAGCCATACTCATCTGCGATTTTGATTGAGTCCTGCTTCTTGAACGTAGATGAATGGCTGGGATCATGATCTGCAGGAATGGACTGCTCCTTAATCATTATTTCCCCCAATCTATTATTTCCCAAAATTCGACCAAACCCCAACACAAATTTCGATCCGCCTTCTGCCCCTGTCGTCATCGTCACAGAAACTGAGGCCGTTGTCACCGCTGCCATGTCAAACCCTAATCCCCCAGTTCTAGTGGTCGCCTCCTTCCTCGCTCTTGTGCCATCCGATCCACCTCAACGCTCCTCGGATCCGACGGCAGGGAAATATTTTTTTTATATTTATGAAGTAATAAGTTGAGAAGGAAAATAAACTTGAATAAGACTTAGTTATGAATTTCTCATAGAATATATCAAACAATTTATGCACATATAATTTCATAGAGAAGAAATTTTTTGATGATAATATTATATGTACAACTTTTAACATGATAAAGGGAAACACTGTAGTGAGTAGTAGGAGATCCAAATGCATTATTATAATATGGAGATATTGTTTACATTTGTTAATGCTATATATATCTTTCTCACCTTTTCTAAATGGTAGATTTTGACCATGTTTACATTTTTAGGCGAAGGACAAAGAATAAAGGAAAATGGTTTGGTTACAAAGATGAGATATGAGTAGAATATGATGCCAATTGCAATAGGAAAAACAAAGAAGATTAGACATTGAAGATTTAATGTGTGTATTTTGAAAGTGTTTCTTCAAAGGTAGCTAATCAAGTAGAGTTTCCCCAACTTACAAGAAATTAATTCATCCTTTGCAGCTTTAGTGAATGAATGAAATAGCTCGCTTTTGAATAGCATGCTCAAAAAGTTTGCTCTAGATTGTTTTATTTTGGTTTCAACAAATTAAGAGCATGATAAAAGCATACAAGTGACATGCACTTAAATTTATTTCATCCATCAATATTTGGGGTATATTCCTATACCAAAATGTAAGGACAACTAAGGTATATAGGTTGGTTATACGTCTTTTTTTTTTAAACTAAGGTATATAATATAATAGGCACTTGAATTTGAATAAGGCAAACTCTTATTAATAGATAGTTACTGAGACATGCGAAGGTTACAAACACCTTCTTCTTATGCTGATACTGTGGCCATCATGTCTATAATATATATACATGCAATATGCATACATACATGTATTGTATTGTAGTGAATATGTGTCCCTGTGTTCCCTAAAAACAGCTGATCAATATGCATACATACATGCTTACATATCAGTTTTAGAGAGATAATGTTGACGGAAGTTTATTTGTCAAATAAAGAATTGATTGTTCTTGTATTTGGTAAATGAATGCAGATACCCTGATCAATTATGTATAGTTGTGTCGTATACTTCTTGAACGCTTACTTCTTGAACATGCATTGCACGTGATTTACTTTCCTTATTCTTCTTGTAGTTTTATGTGTGCATTGAGAATTGGTAGATGTTATTATGCATTGAATGAAGATGAGATTAATTAGCTTTTTATCACTGTGACATATTATTACTGGTGTAGACTTGTCGATTTATTATTCCGCATTGAGAGGTAGTTCTAGATTGAACATTTTTCTTCAACAATTTCTATGCACTAATAGGGTAGTAATGTTTAGAAACAGAATATAAATGCTCAGTTCAATATAGTTCTTCTAGATTCTTATATTACTCATCCCTGTGTGTAGGTTGCAAATTGGTTCATAAATGCATGTGTTCGTCTCTGGAAGCAGATGATCGAGGAGATGAACAAAAAAGAGTTGGTGACATCGAGGTGGACTTCAACTCATCGTCGGAGAACAACAACAACAACCCACCCAAAGCTTGTGTTGAGATGAAGTCCTCACAAGATATGGAAGAACCACAGTTGAGTGTTGCCTCAGAAGGTGCAAAAGAAGTCAATTCAATCACAACCAATTTAAATCAAATCTCATGCATGATTCAAACATTAGCATCGACGACCCTTACATTAACTATTTGTAAGATTGATCTCAATCTCAAGTTTGTTTGTTTTTTTGGGACCACTCAAGTTCATTTTATATATGACAATATTCAAATTATGTATTTGTATTCTTGTAAATTGATACTTTGGGGATATCAAATATATTGATTTGTATTCTTACAAATTCTGAGTTGTTTTTATGTTATATCTTCTTTGAATTTTCTGATATGTGTGTGTAAAGGTTATTTATCAAAGAGAGGGAAAAAAACGTAAAAAGAGAAAAGCCTATTCCGGCATTTTTCCCAAAAACACCGGGTAGGTTAAATTTTAATTAAGAAATAAATTTAAATAATTAAAAAGTAAATAAATTTAAAAAATCAAAAATAGGTCTACCCTGACGTTTGTAAAATGCCGGGGTAGACTTATGTATATACCGGCATTTTCAGAAAATGCTAGGGTAGACCCCAAGGCTACCAGGACGCGCGCTACCCCGACGATTCTACTGGTGTTTTTGAAAACACTGGTATGGTCTAGCCCAGTGTTTAAAAATGCCAGTGTAGGCAAAAAAAACCACCGAGAAACCTCTTTTGTGTTGTAGTGTGTTTGATCATAATAAACATGACACGATTGTACTTTTTAATTACCTATACAATATACGACTACTGTATAATTGGAGAATTGTGTGTGTCAGTGGCATCTTTTCTTTTTTACTTATCTTTTATTATTTTGTTATTGACCTAAATTTGTGGACACGTGCTTTATAATAATGATCAATTTTTAATATGTTGAGGAAAAAAACATGCATGGCACGCGTAAATAAATCTAGTTTTAGTAGAGCAGAGAAAAGTAAGAGGTCTGGCCATGATTGTGTGTATTATGGACATTTTTATGACTTCATCTGCATGTATTTTCTCCAATAGGGTTTTTTTTTAAGAAGAAAAAGGTGGAATAAAGTCTCCATTATTTATTAATAAGGAATTAACAAAACATACCCACAGTACTGGGCGAAAATACAAGAAACTAAATGCAGGAAATAAAACATACACCTCCAACAGACCCTGGAGGGTGGGACGAATGTAAACTAATAACAACATAGCTAATCATAGTTTAACAAGTACATGAAAATAACATAGAGGTCTCTCCAACAAGACCCTAAAGGGTGGGTGGCCAACCCGCACTGCCCTACTCAGTCGAGCGTAGCACTGATCACCACCTCCTCCTCGTCATACTCGCCAACCTAAAAAGCTATGGCAATCCTCTTCTCGGACCTACCGCTACTGTTGAAGCCCAAAAAGAGATTAAATGCATGATATAAGTTAAGTTACCAAAAATACTATTACAAGTCCCACGAAAGTAAAAGTTATTCTGTCAAGCCATTGAAGGCCAGGTCATTGCAATGATGGCGATATACCACGCCACCTTCATCTCACGTCGGATATCAGCAAATTTGTCACCAATCCACAGGTCCTCATATGACAAGGGTAATCATTTGTAACCAGGGTCCTCAGAACTTTAGTCAAGGATGCCTTGTTCCGAGGGCATTCAAGGAATATATGGTTAAGGGATTCCATCTGGGCATTGCAGAAACCACAATTAGTTGTAATGTTCGATTGTCTTTGGTAAGGTTTTACCTTGTCATGATAGCATTATTGAGCACTAGCCAGAGTAAGACTCTGACCTTGAGGGGTGCTTTTGCCTTCCAAAGAATCGTAGCCCACTTTGGTATGCACCCTCTGAAGTGAATGCAGTTGTAGAGAGACCGGAGAGTAAAGGATTCGTCGTTCTCTAATCCCCAGGATTTCTAATCTGGTCCCTGTGTACATTTCACCCCTAACTTTGAGATATGGTTTTGGAGAATCTCAAGCCGTATTCGCTCCTCCTGACTTAGTCAATTTTTGGAAGGAGGTCTCCCACTGTGGCAGCCTTTTTCCACACACAAAACTGTTTCGAATGTGACCAGATCTATGGATCACCCACTGTGGCAGCTAAAAAAGTACATATAGTATGTTGGAAGATTGGATAGGACTGAGTTGATAATAGTCACTCTACCCCCTAGTGACAGTGATTTACCTTTCCAACTAGATAGTCTAGCTTCTACTCGGTCAATAATCGGTAACCATTCGGATTTCTTCAATTGACTAGGTCTGATAGGGAGGCCCAGATATTTAATGAGGAAATGATTAATTTTGTAGTTGAGGATGGTAGCATGTATCCCCGCTTCCTATTCTATTATGGCAATCGGAGTCAGGGCACTCTTATGGTAGTTAACTCTTCATCTGAAACAGTCCTTAAAGCAGTAGAGAGCTCCGTTGAAGCAAATGGATTCCCCTATATCTCCATTACCGAACAACATTCTATCATCCGCATATTGCAAGATTGTGCATCTAAGGCGACTCCTACCACTATCCGTCGGGGATATCCATCCCTTTTGTTTGCAGTTTCCCATCATCGTCTTAAGAACATCCGCTACCATAGTGAATAAAAGGGGGGGAAGTGGTCCCCCCTGTAAGAGACCTCTTCTACAAGGGAACGGAAGACCAGTCATACCATTGACTGATATTGTCATCTTTCTTGTACAAAGACAGTGTCGAATCCATCTGATCCACCTGTCTCCAACCTTATGCCCTTAAGTACTTCCAATAGGCAATTCCACTCAACTGAATCATAAGCTTTCTCAAAGTCTAATTTTAATAGGTAGCTTTTCGCATTCATGATTTGACACTGGTGAATTGTCTCATCTGCAGTAACTACACAGTCAAGTATACACCTTCCCTTAATGAACCCAAATTGTTCACGGCTGATAAGCCTGTCCATTACCTTCCCCGATCTATTCTACATGATCTTGGTGAGAATCTTAACCGAACAATTGTGGAGGCTTATGGGTCTGAATTTGCCCACCCCTTGGGACTCTTCATGTTTAAGGATTAGTATGATTTTCGTAAAGTTGAATTTTCCCAGCTTCAACCTATGATCATAGAACTCTGTCATAACCGCCATAATATCATCTTTGATTTCCTCCCAGAAGATCTTATAGAACATCATCGAAAAGCCACTTGGCCCTAGAGCCTTATTAGTGCCCATCTGAGTAACTGCCTCCTTCACCTCCTCCTCCATGAAGTGTGCTTCCAAATCTCGTAGCGGTTGGTCTGTATTATGAGGTCGACCTTGCCAAAAAGCATCTCCTAGAGGGATTCGAAACTCAGATATGTTCCCGAACACGTTCTTGTAGTGTGGCTGGAAAATTTGAGTAATCTCTGTCTCATCATGTACAACCCTGATGTCTGAGTGGATTGAGAGGATAAGGTTGGATCTACGTTACACACTTGCAACAGAAAGCCATGTTCGTGTCTCCCTCCTTGAGCCACGAAATCATGGATATTTTTTGCCACCTGATCTCTTCGAGTTCATATAGATGGGCAATGCTGTCCCTCAGGCTTAGTAAACGGGTGCGTTCCTTCTAAATTAGGTTCTTAGTTTCCTCCACTCTTTCAAGCTCATCAATACCCTCCAATATGGCTTCATTGGCACAATCGATTGTTGAAAATATAGTACTATTCCAGTTTCGAAGCCTGGATCGTAGTTTGTGGATCTTTTCGCACCAGATCTCCGCAGCCTCCGTACCCCTGGTTGGTAAAGCCCAACTCTACATGACCATATGATGGGATACATGGATTTCAAGCTAGGCTTTCTCAAACCTGAATTTCCTCGATTTCGTACTACTTGGTTCTCCAGAAGGGAGTAGAATGGGGACGTGGTATGAGGTTGGTTTTGACAATGATATGGCTGTTGCTAATGGGGATGACATCTCCCAGTTTAACGAGACGAGGACTCTGTCCAGTTTTGCCATATTGGAAGCCACTTGCATATTTGACTAGGTAAATATTCTATCCATAACTGATATATCTAACAGTTCCAGATCCATAATTACTCTATTGAACTCCTTCCTATCTGCGTCACTAGACCCTCTACCCTGGTGTTTAAAGGCAAACCTTGTAATGTTAAACTCTCCTCCAACCACCCAAGCATCTTGCCATCGTGTATGGATTGCACCTAGTTCCACCCAAAAATGGTTCTGGATGCAGCCTGATTTGGTCCATAAACAACTATAACCGTTTGTGACCAGTCATCAGTTCGTCGTTGCAGTCGGACCAATATCAAGAATTCTTCGTGGAATTCATCAAGACAAGTGAATATATCCGAGTTAAAGCCAATGACAATGCCTTCCAAGGCTTCTACGGAGGGGTGGAGTTTCCATTCCCTGATCCTAGCCCCTCCCACCTCTCAGCCTTCTGAGTTTAAAGCCTATCATGAGCTTGGTCTCTTGAAGACCAACAACGTCTGCTCTGGACGTATTAATGACATCACTGACCATCTCTCTCTTACCCCCCCCCCCCCAAAAAAAGACCCATAACATTTCAGAGTAGAATTATCATTGGAATCTGTCTGATTGTTACTTGCATGGGAGGCTGAACGGTCCTCTGACCCGCATCTCTCCGGATTTGTGCCAAGGGCTATTCTATCCAATTCCCACCATTTAATCTTGTTAAGCGGGAAAGTTTTTCGGTCTTTATCACCCATCGCAAGACCATAGGTTTTGGCCAAATAAAAAACATCTTTATCTGACATAAAATTAAAAATAGAGGCTAAGAGAATGCGCATACCGCCACCATCATTCTCCAGAAAGTCATCCATGGACTTTTCATGATCCCTCTTTGCTACTTTCTGTACCTTGAAACCCATAGTCATCTAGGTGATTTCGGGCTGTGTTGTGAAGCGGGCAGTGGATATGTAGAAGGCACTATCTCTGGGGTGAGATTTTGAGTGTCCACTACAAACTCTGAGCCATCTGAGTCTTCATCTGAGTATGGATCGTCGTCTTCAAGGTTTAGATGTGCATCCCTGTCGTCTTCAGATAGAATATTTAAATCTTGATGTAATTCCTTATTCTACCCATCCATAAGCTCGTTAGAAATTAGAAGTGAATAATTATTCAGGCCCAGTCCCCCTTGCAGCCCAACACTGTTCATGAGCCCCCACTCTAAATTTTCTCCATTAAAAATCTTTAAATAGGAGGACCCCTCTACAGACCCATCATTAAAAAACAAACCCCAGTAGGCCCACTCGGCCCCTTCACTGCAACTAACGCATCACCATGTGTCAACAACACAACAGCAACGTCACGTAGGTTGGGATCATTGGGCATTGGAGTCGAGGCATCAGACGTGAGATTCAAGGAGACTAGGGGGTATTTTAGGTATTTCCCCTCATCTTTTAACCCCTTCACCTCTGTTATTCTAGGCTAAATTTGGAAAGAAAAAAAAACAGAACAAAACAGAAAACAAAAAAAAAACAAAAAAAAACCTTGAACTATGGCCTTTATGCAAAAAACTCCTCTGACATTTTTTTATGCAGAAAATCTCCCTGAACTATGACTGTTGCAAAAAAAAAAACTTGAAGTATTTCAAAAAACCACATCTAACTTTTGTACTTGTATCAAATAACCCCATTCATCTTTGCAAGTTGGTTCAAAAAACATCATATATCTTTCTCATTGTTGTCAAAAACCTCCCTCAACTTTAGCAGAAAGTCTTACAGTGGCAGGGTGGTTTTTTGCAACAATAGTTCAGGAGGGTTTTCTGCACACACAAAAAAGGTCAGGGGTTTTTTTGCATAAAGGCCATAGTCCTAAGGGTTTTTTCATATTTAGCCTTTTTTTCTATTTTAAGCTCTCATCTTCTCTCTAAGCTCTGTTCTCTAGCCTTGCCTTTACCAGCTTCCAACTTCCTCTTTTCTGTTATCTGTGCCCTCTCGAGCTCCTCCGTACTATTAGCCTCGACCATATTGGACAGATCCCTGGTATGGGTGTCAGTCAAGCACTCGCCGAGAAATCTGTATTCATCTTCAGAGATTAGGAGCAATTCTTGTGTTGCAAGCTCATATCTTGTACTCTTAACCCATAATGAAAAAATAATTTTCTTGTTTTAGTTCAGATTAAAGTGTATCAATTATGTCAGGGAATGAGTGAGCCTCTCTCTTTTTTCTTTTTCTTTGTTGGTGTGTGTGTGTCAAGAGCAGGGGCGAATCTGAGTTTCAGGGGGCCTAAGCAAATTCTCAAATGGGGCATTTTGCAAGTTGACAAAAATAATAATGACAATTATTTAAATGTATACAAACTTTGAGTATTGGAGAACAAACTATTTAAATTAAAACAAATTTATATATATGCTTCCAAAAAAAATCTAGTTGATAACGTATGTTTTTTATATGATATGCCTCGTGGCCAAAAGAAACCCGAAAAAACTCTAACAACAAAAACGAAATATGTTATCTCAAAGAGGAAAATGTGATATATTAGAGAACACGATCAGAATGAAATGATGATGAATATATGTATATGAGAATACTAGTTGGAAGCTTAAAATGTAGTATAACCATATGCACTTGAAGATTTGGTTAGAAATTTATCATAAACAGGTAAATATGATATACCATAGAACATTGAAAAAATATCATAGAGTGACATACATGAGCTAAGTGAAAAATAAGGCTAAATATAAAAAACGTACATAAAGTTTTGGGCCAGTTTAAAAAAAAAATACACTAAAGTTTTTTTATAAAAAAAAGGACACAAAGTTTTATAAAACTCCACTGGGTTAAGTGATGTTTTTTTAAACACAAATAAAAGATGAATGTTGTTTTTTTAAACACAAATGAAAGATTTAAGTGGTTTTTTTAAACCCTACCCTAACCCAACCCTAACCCTAACCCTAACTAACCCAGTGGAGTTTTTTTAAACTTTGTGTCCTTTTTTTTTAACTTTAGTGTACTTTTTAAAACTGGCCCAAAACTTTGTGTACTTTTTTTATATTTAGCCAAAAAATAATTAGTATTAAGAATAAAACTGATTGAAAAATTAATTGGCTCATACAAGTTTTGAATCTAGCTACGACCTTCACATTACTAGCACAACACTCTAACCAACTAAGCTAATAAGACAACTATTAATATAATGTAATTATATCAGATAATATTACATTTTACTTTTTAACATTGTAAATACTTAAAAATATGGGGCCCTATAAAATTGGGGGCCCAAAGCAATTTCTTGTGCTGCTTGGGCCCAGATCTGCCCTTGGTAAGGAGCCTTAATTATTTTACCTATAATTGAAATTTTTGCCAAGGTTCATAAGATCCACATTAATTATTGTATTTTGTCTGAAGGATTTGTAGTTCCAGAAGAGTTTCTCTATATATGAGGAACAATAGATCCCGTTGCTGCATTCATGATCGAAAAAGCTTATTTTAATTACTAATAGTCCTACTAGAGGTCAAGCAGATCAGAAAGTCAACTGCCCAATTTCATACATGTTAAGATAAATCAGAGAAATGAAAACAATACTGAATATTAAATTGAGAAATAACTGAGTACAATATCTGCTATATATAAGAGTGAACCAAATACAAAACTAGCACAATACCCAATGTGGGACTATAATATCTAACACTCCCTCTCAAACTCACGGTGGGTCAAACAGTGTGAGTTTGCCTACTAAATATCGAAATCTCTGAACAGTATAAGATTTGGTGAAGAAGTCTGTCATCTGCTATAACGAGATAATAGAATGAAGTGAAATGGTCCCTGCTTCAAAGTGCTCATGAACATAATGACAATCAATCTCTATATACTTTGTTTGCTCATGAAAGACCGGGTTGCTTGCAATGTGTAGTGCACTCCGGTTATCACAATGAAGAGGAGTAGCTCCTGAAAGAGTGATACCCATATCTGATAACAGCCAACGAACATGAACAATCTCTCTAGTAGTAGCTGTCATTGCTCTGTACTCAGCTTCGGTCGAAGAACATGCAACAACTGCCTGTTTCTTACTTTGCCATGAGATCAGCGAATCACCAAGAAATAGACAGAAACCTGTGGTAGACCATCCGGTAGTAGGATCACCTGCCCAATCTGAATCAGAATATGCACTCAGCTCTAATTTGGATGTATCAGGCATGAATAATGAGCGAGTAATAGTGCTCCGAAGATATTTGAGAATTCAAAGAAGAGCACCATAGTGAACTAACGTAGGAGCGGAAATAAACTAACTGACAACACTAACTGCATGAGCAATATCGGGTCTGGTCATGCATAAGTAGACAAGCTGTCCAACAATCTGTTGGTATCTAGTGGGATCAGGAAGGAGCTCACCATCAGTGGGACGAAGCTTTACATGAAGCTCTAAGGGTGTATCGGCTGATCGACTGACAGAGAGGCATGTAGCGGAGATAATATATGATGTGTATTTCTGTTGAGAAATGAGTATCCCCCGAGATCCATGAGCAATCTCTAGACCCAGAAAATAACGTAGTCTACCAAGGTCTTTCATATGGAACTGCTGGTGAAGGTATTTCTAGGTGGATGTAATGCCTGTGAAGTCATCCCCAGCAATGATCATATCATCAACATAGAGTAGTAGAAGTATCCTCCCTTGCGGTGATGACCACATAAACATAGAATGATCCTGATAACTCTGATTAAAACCATCCTTGGTGATGACAAGGCAAAAATACTCAAACCATACTTGAGGGGCCTGCTTCAAACCATATATAGCCCGACACAGCCGATAAACATGACGAGGAAGAGTAGGGAGGCCAAGAGGAGGATCTATATAAACAACCTCAGATAAGGTACCATGAAGAAAAACATTCTTCACGTCCATCTGGTATAACGGCCACTGACGGATGGCTGCAACAGCAAGAAGAGTGCGAACAGTAGTCATCTGTGCAACGGGAGCAAATGTCTCATCATAATCAATGCCATGCTCCTGAGTAAATCCTCGAACTACTAGACGAGCCTTATGTCGCTTAATAGATACATCAGGTTGATATTTGACCTTGAAGATCCACTTGCAGCTAATAGGCTGAACGCCCTCTGGCAAGGAACGACATCCCAAGTGCCAGTCTGATCAAATGCACTGAATTCCTCTGCAATAGCTTTCCTCCACTCGAGATATTGAATTGCATCCTGATAGGTTCTGGACTCACGTGTAGAGTGTATACCAGTGAAGTATGCATGAAACTACGGTGAATAGGAAGCTAGGGTGGCAAAACCAAACAGGTCAGAAGGACCAGTGGCATCAGGTGTATAATGTGCCGGAGGAATACCAGAAGTTGAACGTGTAGACAGACGAAGCGGTGGAGGACTGACAGGGTGTGGGGGTGAGGACGGTGGAGTTGGTGCATGTGTCGGTGAGGAAGTAGGTGGGGTGGGTGCTGGCAGCTGTGGAGATGCAGGTGGTGTTTCAGTAGGGGAACAATAGGTGTAAGGACTGCAGGAGATGTGAATGGAGCTAGAGGAGTGGGATCAAAAGGAATGTGGGAAGATGAAGTCAGGGAGCTAGCAACAACTGGGAATCGAGAAATCTAGCATCCTCGGGGGGATTCAGGTACTAAGGAGAGTCTTCCACAAAGGATACATGTCGAGAAATATGGACACGACCCGCCGATGGATCAAAACAACGGTAACCTTTGTGTTCGGGACTGAGACCTAGGTGAATGCACTTAGCAGCATGAGAGGAGAGCTTCGTACACTCAGTAGGAGGGAGAAGGACGTAACAGGTGCACCCAAAGGTACAGAGCATGCTATAGTCGGAGGTGAGTGATAAAGAGGCTCATAAGGCATCGTACCAGGTAAGGAAGACGAATGAGTAATGTTAATGAGACTAACAGAGGTCATGATAACTTCAGTCTAGAAAGTACGAGGGGCAGAAGAGGAGAGTAGAAGTTCTTAAGGATGTGACGATGCTTGCGTTCATCTACACCATTCTGCTCATGTATGTGAGGGCATGATTGCTGAAAAAGGGTGTCGTGAGACTGAAGGATCAATCTCATAGTGGTGGAAGTATACTCACGAGCACCGTCCGATTGAAAACTCTTAATGCGCACACCGAATTAAGTGCGAATCATAGTCGTAAAGAACCGATAAATATCAGGTATCTCAAATCGCTGACGCATAAGAAAAATCCATGTATATCTAGTGAAGTCATCGATGAAGGTTGTCACGTCCCGCTTTCCAAAACACGAAATACGAGCACGTGACAAAGCCCAGCAAATGATTTTCATCATTCATGAGCTGTAGGATCGACTCAGCATCATAACAAGAATATAACAAAATGTACACAACCACGCATGCATGAATAATTCATTAATCAACAGAAAACAATTGAAACAAAATAATAATATCTCAAATAGTTTTCAAATCTGGATCAAAAGATAAAACTCGGGACTATAAGCCCGTTACAAAATTCAAGTAGCAAAGAAATAAATAACTCAAAGAAAACAAATATTTTAAGCAAATCATTTTTCCAAGCGAAGCCTAGAATATCTGCTCACCAATTCCAGCAGCCAATTCATCTCCAAAGTCTGTATATATAAATATAAAAAAAGAAGAAAATGGAGAAAACAAGATAAATGCCCTTAGTGCAAGTTAGGACTGCAAATAGTACAGGTAAGGGTATGAAAACAAGTGCAAGAAATATGGAACAAGATTCGGAATCAAGAATGTATAACATAATATAATAGGTATGCAACAAGTAGGAGAATTCAAGAAACTAGCTAGCAAGAAAGACAACTCAAGTGACAAGATTGGGTAACAAGTACTACCAGTAGAACAAGTGGCTAGTGAACATGTAATGGTATCAAGCATCAAGTAACAAGTATCACGTACAAGTGTCGAGTAACAAGTAACAAGTCTCATGTGTCAAGTTGTCAAGTACAAGTATCAAGTAGCAAGTGTCAAGTATTATGCTCAAGTATCAAGTCTCATATATCATGTAATCAAGTATTAAGTAAACATGTATCATATTCAAGTATTATGTATGAAGTCTTGTAGTTATTACTATCTAGGTAGTACTTCATGTGCCATCCTTTTATCACATGGTTGTTACAGTCAATGCAATTTCGTTTAGGCCTAGTGGTGAATTTTATAGGGCGGTGTACTCAGGCATCAATATTCAATAATGACCGATGACCGAATCAATCAAGATACTGTAGTCAGTAATCTACAATTAATCGATAACCGATATGACCGATAGACCGATAGACCAATAGACCAATAGACCGATAAATAGGGAAACATGGGCCCCTCCTCCGAGTATACTTACCTATATTATCCACTACTATGGTCTTTCCCTTAAATCCCGGCTTATTATTTATTATTATCATCAAGTAAGCATGAAAGTGTGAGAAACAAGTCAAGTAAATATAAGCAAGAACATGGAACAAGTCTAGGCTAGGTAGGATACATGTTCGAGGGTCAAAACAAATCAAAGTATCAAGAACAACGAGAATTCCAAATCTGGACAGCATGACGTTGCTGCACCGAAACTGTGATTCCCATTGCTACAAGATAGCAAATATGAATCCGTCAGAAGTTCTTGAAACTAGACTCATGTCCGGTTCCAGCGCATATAATTAAGGTACATAAAAGTTGTGATAACATGTGACAAAACATCAAACTATACAGTATTTGTGTTCAGCCAGAATTTGTAAACTGAGTTTATACATATAAAACAGGGCTGAAACATCATTAATTGATTCTGAGAAAATTAAGGAATGTTCTCTAGGGTGTCCAGTATCAGCATGCAAAATTTCAAGTCATTTACTTACTGGTAGCATAGTTAAAATAATTGTAAACCAAAGTGGTGCAACAGTTTTTTTATGAATCTGCGATTACAGACACAACAACGGTAAAACTGCGATATCTCCTAAACCGTAACTCAGAATTCGAAAATTCTTGATGTTATTGACAACTAGACACTTAGGGCTACATATCATATTCAGGACACAAGTTCCGATTTTGGTATTATCGGGGTCGAAACATCAAAGCAAGACAAAAACAAAAACCAACTGAAGCACTTATTGTATGAAATGAGTCAAAATCTTACTAGTTGTGAACAAGTGTATCAACGAAGAGTTGTGACTCTTAGATCATGTAATATATAAGGCGAAACATGAGATTATCAATCATGAACCAAGAGGAGTCACATTCACAAACTATTTGCAGTATTTTTAAGGAAAAGCTTGTACTAGAAAACAAAATGTGCAAGAAATACTTGCCTTTAGGACGACGTTAGATCCGATATATTGAGAATAACGGGATCGGAATCCCGGCAACACGGCTATGAGCAAACGATCACGATAATCACGATCGGACGGATCTCGATAATGATCAAGATCAAGCGAATCCAACGGTCGAGATCAAAAATAAAACATATAAGAATTAGAAGTACCAAAAGAGTAACTATACCATGATTGACAATTGATGAATAAGAACAAAAAGTGGATCAAATATTTAACTCACCTAGTAGAAGACGAACGAGACGATCAATGGCCGAGATCAAGTTGATCAACCAATCGACGGCCGAGATCAAAGATAGGGAAGATGATGATCAAGATCCAATGGATGGCTCGCAATCAAAGCCATGATCAAACACTCCAGGATCAAGATCAACAAGATCGGACGGCCAGATCCAATGGCTTGGTGATGATCAAATGGAGGATCGGACGGCTCAGATCGGATCTTGATGATTAAGAGGACGATCAAGATGTTGATGATGATCACGAAGTAGATCCAACTGTCGAGATCGAGAGATCAAGATCAGATAAGATCGGACAACCAGGATTGAATCATCAAGATCTGATGTACAAAATGATTGATCAAGATCAATTGGATGGTCCAGAATGAACTTCATCAAAACCCAAATAAAGAACAACTCCATGGCTCTGGCTCTGGTATGATGGCAGGGACAGCGACACAGCACGGCATCGGGCCACGCTGCGACTGCGGCACGATGGTCGGGGTCACGGTAGTGGTTGGCGGCCATGGCGGCAACGGCCAGAGGAAAGCGAGGCACTGTAGGGTCGGGCTTGCTGGCATTGTTGTGAGTTGCTCTGCTGTCATCTTCCACCGCTGCTGCATCCCCTCGTCGCCACCCTGAAGTCCCTCATCACCTCTGTTGATTCCGAAAAATCCCCGACCTCAATCCTGCCAAAGATCCCCGGTCATCCTCCTGAGTCCGCCGAAGCACGAAGATCTCCTGTCGTCCACTCGATCTCGTTCCCTTCTACATCTCCTAGCACTACCACAGGCCACCAGCTTACCGCCATCGCAAGTCGCTACCCCGGTTTCGACCTCCTACATCTCCTTCCCCCTGGTTCAGATTTATTCAGATATTTTTGCCTTTGTTCTTGGTGTGTTTGGTGTTCAGGCTCTTGGATTTGATCTAGGTCGGATCTAAAAGGAGCTATTCTATCGGAGGGTGTTATTTGTTGTGTTGCTATTTGCTGTCCTTGACCAAGTTGTGTCGTTTGCTATTGGTTGCTGAAGATCAGATCCGTTGTTTTCTTGTGCCTCTACCATGGGACAAACTGATGGAGTTGAGAAGAGTGTTGAACTCGCCTCTACATTAGTTACAGCTACAGGTAATGATGGTAAGGTATTTAATATTTCTGCCTCTGTTATGAATAATACATGGATAATTGATTCGGGTGCTACCGACCATATGACTTTTGATTCTAGACAAGTTCAAAATTGTCAACCATCCACCAAATCAACTGTGTCCACTGCCACTGGTGATCCTGCAACTATTACTGGTGATGGTATGATACATCTCACAAACAACCTAACCTTAGATACTGCCCTAGTAGTGCCATCCTTGAATTTTAACATATTATCTGTTGCTCAAATAACAACTGCCTTACATTGTACTGTAGTTTTTTGGCCTTCACATTGTGTGTTTAAGGATATTTGGACTCGCAAGACGATTGGTTATAGGGTTAGACACGGGAAACTCTATTATCTGGATTTAGAATCTGAATGTTCAAGCAAGTTAACTCAAGCTCTAGGTGTGGAAGGATCCGAAGATGAGAAGAAGAAATCAGATATTTGGCTATGGCATCGACATCTAGGGCATACTTCTTTTGGTTATTTGAAGAAATTATTTCCAAGTTTATTTTTGAAGTTGGATATTTCTGTCTTTCGGTGTGATGTGTGTGAACTCGCAAAAGGTCGCCGTGTCTCTTTTCCTCCAAATCTAAGTAGAAGTTCTCTTCCATTTATGATTATTCATTCTGACGTTTGGAGTCCATCCAAAACCACTACATTTGGAGGAGCCAAATAGTTTGTGACATTTATTGATGACTGTACCCGTATGACCTAGATTTGTTTGATGAAGTCGAAAAGTGAAGTTAGTGGCTTGTTTCAGAAATTTCACAAGCATGTTATGATTCAGTATAAATCACAGATTCAAGTTCTTAGGAGTGATAATGGCGGAGAGTACTTGAGTTTGAATCTGCGATAATATTTGGAGGAACACGGAATTGTTCCCCATACTACATGCTCATATACACCTCAACAGAGTGGGATTGCAGAAAGAAAAATAGACACTTACTCGAGGTGGTCCGTACTTCTCTCATCCATGGAAATATGCCACTCATCTATTGGGGGGAAGCCCTTGCTTCTGCTACATACCTAATCAACCGAGTTCCCTCTGGTATCCCAAACTTCCTCACACCATTTCAAGTATTAACTAATGCTGTGAATGCACCAAAAGTTGTCAACTTGCCACCTCGTGTGTTTGGGTGTGTTGCATTTGTTCATCTTCATCGACATGAACGCAATAAGTTAACTCCTCGAGCTGTCCGCTGTGTTTTCGTGGGATATGCACAGGATAAGAAAGGGTATTGGTGCTATCACCCACCAACTCAAAGGATGTTTGTGACTATGGATGTTGTGTTTCATGAAGATGAAATGTATTTTTCTATGACTGGACTTTAGGGGGAGTACCGAAGTGAAATTCAGACTCTTGGGTATGATGAAGGGGTTAATGAAGTTCAGACTCTTGGGTATGATGAAGTAATTACCAGCCAGAACAAATAACTGGATACAAATAATGTAGAACACTTGAATGAAGACCTAGCAAGGGAGGAAGACCCTCACGAAGAAGTGCAACCAAGGGAAGAAGCCCCTCTTGACGAAGACCCGCTTGAAGAATTGCAACCAGTACCAAATCTGAGTGAGAGTGAACCGTCAGAACCCCAAAACCAATCGTCATTGTTGTCTGAAGCTCCTAGAAGAGAACTCCTACACCGTACTAATAGAGATATTCCAAAACCCACTTATGAACCTGATCCCACTAGTAACGTCAAATATCCCATGAGTAATTATGTATCCACTCAATGCTTGTCGGAATCAAATAAGTCATTTGTAAATTAATTATCTACTGTATCTATTCCTAACAGTGTGCAGGAAGCCCTTACTGGTCCAAGGTGAAAAGCAGCTATGGATGAGGAGATGAAGTCCTTGAAAAAGAATGAGACTTGGGAGATAGTCGAGCTGCCAACAGGGAAGAAGCCAATAGGATGCAGATGGATTTATACGGTGAAGTATAAGTCCGATGGTTCAATAGAGCGATACAAGAAGGTTGGTTGCCAAAGAATACACTCAAACGTATGGAATTGGTTATGAAGATACATTCGCACCTGTGGCAAAATTCAATACTGTTCGAGTCCTACTGTCACTTGCTGCAAATCTTGACTGGCCGTTGGAGCAATTTGATGTGAAGAATGCATTTTTGTATGGAGAATTGACAGAGGAGGTTTATATGGATCTTCCACCAGGGTCAAACAGACTAGTCCAACACAGTAATAAAGTGTGTTGTATGAGGAAGGCGCTATATGGTCTCAAACAGTCGCCAAGAGCTTGGTTTGGGAGGTTTACAAAATCAATGAGGACATTCGGATATTGTCAGAGTAATTCAGATCATATCTTATTCCTAAAAAGGAAAGAAGGCAAGATTACTGCTCTCATTATATATGTGGATGATATGATAGTAGCTGAGAATGATCTTGAGGAGAGAATGGCATTGAAGAACTACTTGTCACAAGAGTTTGAAGTGAAGGATCTTGGCCCTTTGAGATATTTTCTTGGTATTGAAGTTTCTCGCTCGAGAAATGATATATTTCTGTCTCAAAGAAAGTATGCTCTCGATTTATTGAAGGAAACTGGAATGTCTGCTTGTCAGCCGATTGGTACACCATTAGAAGAATGACTGAAACTTTGCAACGAACTTGATCATGTGCCTTGTGATAAGAAAAGATATAAGAGATTGGTTGGACGACTGATGTATCTTGCGCATACACGGCCAGATTTATCATATGCTTTAAGTGTGGTAAGTTAGTTTATGCATGCACCTCAGGAACATCACATGGATACAGTGATGAGAATTCTGAGATATATTAAGTCTGCTCCAGGAAAAGAGGTCCTATTTGCGAAACATGGTCACTTGAAGGTTGAGACATATACTGATGTTGATTGGGCAGGATCTATAATTGATAGGCGCTCCACTTCAGGATATTTCACCTTTGTTGGAGGAAATTTAGTTACATGGAGAAGCAAGAAGCAGAATGTTGTTGCACACTCTAGTGCAGAGGCTGGGTATCGCGGAGTAGCTCTATGTATAGCGGAAGCTTTATGGCTGAAACTCTTGTTGCAGGATTTAGACTGTGGTTCGAATGAACCTATGAAGGTGTATTGCGATAGTCAAGCAGTATGTGATATTGCCGCCAATTCAGTTCGATATGATAGGACGAAACATGTAGAGGTGGATAGATTCTTCATCAAGGAGAAATTGGATGAGAAAGTAATTGAGATATCTAAAGTGAAGTCAGAAGATCAACTCGCAGATATTCTGACCAAGGCAGTTTCGAATCGGCTCTTCTTGAAATTTGTTGATAAGTTGGGCATGTTCAATATCTATGCACCAACTTGAAGGGGAGTGTTGAAATGTAGTAAGTAGTAATATGTATATTCTGTTTCCTAATCTATAGGAAACAGATTCCCCAAATCTCTCACCGCTCGATCTTCTCTCAATCTTCTTTCTTCTCCTCTAATATTGTAATCCTTATATATAGATATATACTGTAAAAAATAAAATAAGAAGAATAATAATGATTTTCCCCCAAATCTGTATTCAACAAAGAGCCACCCAAAGCCTCAGATCCATGGGGTATGCAGGTTATGATGTAGATTGACGAATACCAGGAAGCAAAGGGGAATCGCAGGTGGAGCGGAAGTACTTCCTCCTCCACAGGAAGTAATTGAACAGGATAATCAAGCAACAACTTCAGCAAATTCCAACCCGACAGGCGCTAGTATTCCGACAGAGCAGGTATCGTCCATATTCTTCGGATCATTTTGCTTTTGAGGATATTTGTCGTAAGTTAACAGGAGATTTGTTTTCTTAGTTTTCTAGGCCTGCTCTATTTCCGTAACAAACCCAAGGGATATGGCATTTGGATGTGGTCATTTGTAAAGTTTCCCTTCAGAATCCTCTGCAATATAATGCGTACTTACAGTATTGGAACAGCTACCTGTTTTCTATACAATAAACATACATGGACCTTACAACTACCTAGTTCCTTATTTGTTCACCGAAATTTCAAATCTAATTTGTGATGAAAATGGAAGCGACTCGTATACTTTGCTCTACATTCTGTCTTCACAGTAAGTCCATTAAGTTGATGAGTAACTTGCTACTATAATATCTTCGCTCACTGCTTCTTGGCTTGTCATTTCAGGTATCAGGAAGAAAGCTCGTGCGGACCCTATGCATCCTAGAGATGATGTCAACAGTTAAACAGACTTGCTCCTTTCAGTTAAAGACGAGGGGTAGCTCTTGGGGTTTTTGGACGGTGTTGTTTAGATGCCGATTTTGGGTTATTCTTTTTGTTCCCAATTCCCATTGTATGTTGAGCTTATTTGTACTGTTTATTTTTCTGAATTCTGTTGTATTTTGGATGTAACTGAAGATTATATATATATATATAGGGTAAAAGGGATATGAACAATTGATTATGTGGCTGCATGTGATACATAGGACAACTAACCCTTTTAAGACTTTTCCAATCACATATATGCCACATCATCAATTGCTTATTTACTAAATGAGCAAGTTGCTCATACCCCTTTTTCCCATATATATATATATATATATATATATATATATATATATATATATATATATATATATATATATATGAGACCGATGGCACTTCTCATGCCATCCTTTATTTCAAAAAAACAAAAAAAAAAACTTGCTACTATAAAGTCACTGCCCTGTTTTACTTCTCTCTTTGGTAAGACCTGCAAGGATTGTTGTGCATCATTGTCTAGTGCCCCATTTGTCGAAGCACCCATAATATAAGGAATTTTTTCCCAAAATGACTCTTTTTTTGAAAGTTTTTCCCCAACCGACCTGTTTTTTTTTTATTCCCTAAACGCCCCACTCGCTTTTTGAAAAAGCGAGTGTGGTATATGTTAGTACTGATTTGGGGAAATTAGGGTTAGGGTTAATCTCTAGCCGCTTAAGATATTATACCCTGCTTATCAGTATTGGAATATCACAGAGCACTACCTCTAGACCAGCTTATAAAGAGATTAGACTGGGTTTAGGGTACTGGGCTGTTAGCCCACTCAACCCGTTCCAATAATTAATACATAACACGTGTAAACCCGTGTTGCCCCATAGAATAATATACACAATATTATCCTATTATACTGAGAATATACATATACATCCAACAATCTCCTCCTATATTCTCAATATATTAGGCTAAGCAATGTAATAATATTGGATCACAAAGATTCAAACATTATTGAATCATAAAGAACATGGATAATAGACTAAATCAATTATAACTTGAATAGTTCAAATATGACTAAACCAAAATAATCAAATAGTTCTAAAACCATATCAAAACAGAATAGTTCACAATGACTAAACCAACTAGGGAAACTGTCATAGTTTCAAAATCAACCAAAGCAAATAAACTTCAAGAACAAAATATGAGTTTTAAGCTCATGAACACAAGAGTCTTAAACTCAACAGAAGTTTTATCAAGCAAGTGGCAAATTTATTCTTTCGATAAATAAACCAAAACTATATCCTTGCAAACTGCTTTATGTTTACTCCTCCATTTTGAGCAAATCATTATTCTGAAATCTATGTTGACAGATTTAACTCCTCCATCTTTGCTAGCTTATTGAAAACAAGAATATCAAGAGACATATCTCTAAGAATTCTAACAAATTTCATAAAGTATCTGGTTCTACTAAAGAACTTAGTACAATTCAACGATAGCTTAGCAAAATGTAACGCAAGCATCACAATCAAGTTTCTTTAATAAAATAAAGAACAAGAACTATTATAGTTTCCACACAAGAACTATACTATGTTTCATATTGGAATGATAGAATAGTCAAATCAATTATGGTTAATTCTGAATCATCAAAATTGGAATGAAACATGAATCCATAAAAGAGTTATATCATCAGAATTGGAATGATATAACAACCATTCTAAACATCGGAAACACATCGACAAGTTTTCATGCTTTAGTATCATCAAAATTGGAATGAAATTATATATTAACAGAATTTACATAGAACTTTTCAAATTATCTAAAGCATGTCAACTGCCTAAAATTGATGCTTCAGTTTGAACTTCTCTATGGCTCCAATTGGATTCTAAATTTCAAAACAACTTGGATGTTAAAGCTTTTGACTCAATAGCTTTTAACTCCATTTCCCCCACAGTTTTGATAATTAGATCACTTTCAAGTCTCTTAGCAAGAGCATTGGCCATACTTGTCACAATTGCACTTTATCTATGAGAAAGTTCAACTAGGCTTCTTTCAGCCTTAATATACTCCTCTTACTATTATAGAGTGAGTTATGAGCTACAGTGCATTATAGCTTGATAGTCGCATAACAGAATAGAGAATTTACATTAAACTTCTCAAATGGATGATTAGCAATAAGTCATTCAATCCACTCAGTCTCTTCCCCTTCAGAGGATAACACATAGAGGTCTGATTTCTTGGATGAGAACGCAACACTTGTTTGCCTATTAATTTCCATAATTTTTCTGCTCCTAGTGTGAACACGTATCCACTAGTTGTCGACTTTCACTAAACTTTGAGTAGCACAAAGCAAACTCTTGAGTACCACTCAGGTATCTCATTAGCCTGTTAAGGGCATTCAAATGTGTATGTGATTATTAATGAGTCTGCAGATCATACCTACCTCAAAGGCTATGTCTTTTCAACATGTCTCATAGTTGCACCATCATTAGGTGTCAACCCTTTTATCATAATCATAAGGTGTTTCAAAACACACTTTCAATCACCATATCCCCACTTTTGAAACACATTATTGATTTATCGAGTTTGACTAAGGGTTATTCCTTGCCAACCAAAACTCACCCTTATACGTAATATGGTGACCACAATACTTAGGTGTTTCAAGCTAAATTTATTTGGATAGCACAATTTAACTCCATTTATAATAGAGATGTCACTTCCAATCAACAATCATGTCAATAAAACCAAGTAAATAATAGCCATTATATTTGACACACCACAAAGTTAAAGGCACTGATCTGAATTACTTGATTCATATACTAGGCTCTTTGAGAAATTTGTCAAATTATTTATACGATAGCTATATTACATGTTTCAAAGCATACAATGATTTTACTAAATTGTAAATCTTGTTCACTAAACATATTAGTCCAAAACTTTCCAGTACAAAACTGTTCAGTACAAAATATCAAGTACAAAACTTTTAAATATCTTTTATGAATGACAAAATTTTCAATAGATGTAAGGGTAAGAAGAATACTTATTGTAGCAATATGACAAGCATGTGAGTAGACATCAAATAAATCTACCCCATTTTTTCAGTCAATCTGTTAGCTACTAAAAAGCATTAAGATTGCTACTGAACAATCAAAATTAAGTTTCTTCTACAAAATCCCACTTACTATAGTTTTAGCCTCTTTTGGCAGATCAACTAAATTGAAGTATTATTGTATGACACAAAATCATCTCATTGTCCACTAAAGACTCTTCTTAGTTCATTTGTCATTCAGGTTTTCAAGTGTCAGTAAGGCTGGTTCTTGATTCCAACTGTGAATCATTGAACGTGTTTGTAGGACTAGATTATTTCATATATTTATCTTTGATGAACATATCCTCAAAGAACTTTGCAAATCTAGATTCTTCTAACACAAATTAGATAGATCCAACATCTGTCCACAGAGCTACATTCTGCACTTTCTAAACACACAAATATTTGTTGTAGGTCCTACTTTAGGCCTTCTAGGGTCATGTACTCTAACAAATGTATCACAACACAAATTTCCACTTTAACAAAATTATTTATGTTTTCATGCTATGATTTACAAGGTGTATTCAATTTAAGGTGTAGTAACACATTAGAGATATGATTAACAATACAACATCACTCATTATTATACAAGACAAACAACAGTCAATAATATAGAATTCAACATTTCACTAAGAGTTTGATTCTAACTTTTATCAATACTGTTTGATTGTTGTAAGTAGAGTGCAGTGGAGATTATGTCCAATGCAAACTTCTCTAAAGTTGTTAAACATATTCACCACATCCATCAACACTGAACCCTTGATTTTTTAGCATTTAACTAGATTTTAATTTATCACAATAACGAGTGTTACAGCCTCCATATATGTATGACAAACATTCAATAATCATCTACATAAGTGATTAAATACTTCTGACCAACAATCGTCTCATATAGTCACAAAGCTACTGAGATCACAAAAATCAGAATGTATTGACACAAGAAGTTGTGTGCTCCTAGAGACCATACTAAATGATTTTCTAGTAATCATAATCTGAGCACAACTTTTATATTTGTCATATTTAATGAAGTGTCATTTGGCAGAGTTATGAGTTTTAACAAGATTAAACAAATTAATATATAGTTCACAGTGATTCTAAATTTCAAAACAACTTGGATGTTAAAGCTTTTGACTCAATAGCTTTTAACTCCGTTTCCCCACAGTTTTGATAATTAGATCACATTTCTCACAGACAATTGAATATATATTTCTCAAATCCTAGCCACTTATGCTAGGTTCAAGAACATAATTAGAACTATTATTATTAATTGTTTCATTTGTTAAACTCAACTTATACATGCGATTGACAATGTAAGCACATTATAAGAGCTAATACAAGATAACTCTATCACATTTTACAAAGTTGTTTGCTTTCTCTAGTGATTCTAACAATGTCCAGGTGCTCAAACAAATTGAGCTATAATTTTCTTTATTCGTTCTTCATCATCTTCGAAACACTAAGCGAGATAATGACCCATATTTTATAATTCAATTTTGCACACACAGTATAATGAACGATAAAGAACAAAACGTAAATAATGGAGTCATATTCTGCATTACAGAATGCTCCTATCTAAGTTACGGACATTTGTTATAAATCTTATACAAAAAATTTTAATTATTAGAGAAGCAAATATATAATCTCACACAAACTGCAAACAATGGATTTGTCAAAATATCTATACACATAGTATGATAAAATACTTAACAATCCTAAACATGCTAGTTTTCAAAGCGATAATAACTATGATCTAAAACTCTCAATCATGTGATCAAACGTACAAAACGTTAACACATTCATCACATAAAAATACTAAGAGGTTAAAGTAGATCATACTGACACTTCAAGTTAGAAGTGTTTTTCCAAATTCGATGGAGAAGCCTGCGTAGTGCAGACTTATCATACCATGATGCAAATCCATCGTCTCCAATACACACAATTTGTAAGTAACTTTGGAGTTCCTACATTCATCAAATTGTTAAAGATTAGCCAATTAAACGACTTATTAGCACTATCTAATTCACAACAATTTAATTGGAGATACAAATTTATAGTCAACATCTATAATTTAACTTATCAAAATGGATATTTGATTTTTAGCACATAGCTAAAACAATTGTTCAACATGTACTTAATTAAACAAATGATAATACAGTTTTGAACTTAACCACTTAGCATCACAGTAATTCTAAACATAAACTTAAAACAAATGTTTTTAAACTTCTAGCACATGGCAAAATATTTAACAAAAATTTAATATGAGGAAAGTAAAGAACTTATCTTTCACCGTCTCTTCCCCTTCAATTGATTAGAGCCATGTCTGTTTGGGAACAAATCCAAACAACAAACCATTCTGCGCTAAAGAGATCCAGCATCGAATATTCATGTGGACTTTGCCATCGAACTTCGGTTGGGTATTATCACAAACAGGTGGTGGGCTATCCCAAACAGCCTCTCTGATCTTCACCTCAGAAGCAGATCGGAAGGGCCTGTAGACAGAGCCAGAACAGCATCGATGCCCTGCAGAGCAGCGATGATCCCCTGCTTTGGCCCGAACACCGAGCAGTGAAACTCAACCAATGCAATCTGAGTCAAACTGAATCAGATCCGAGTGAGACCATTGATCCCCTCCACAAATCCTAGTCAAGCTTTTGGAGTCAGATCTGAATCTGATTCCATCCGTGATCCTCTCCACAAACCCAAAAAACGGGACACCATAAAGGATTCAGATCTGAGTAGATTGTATCTCCCGATCACTGTTTGTTCGGAAATAGGGAAAGAAGGTCGTAGCGGTGTGATGGCTGGGGATGGCCGCGGCGGTGGCTTGCGGCAGCGCCAGCGCCAGCGACGACGGCATCGGCGGGTGTCGTTGCCGGCGATGGTGGTGGCTACGAAGGCGACCTCCGGCGAAGGTGGTGATTTGCAGCGACGACGGCGGCGATCAAATCCCGACGAACGGCGATTTCGTTGATCTCTCTTAATCTCAAAATCAGGTAATATCTTAAGATTGTTAGTACTGATTTGGGGAAATTAGGGTTAGGGTTAATCTCTAGCCGCTTAAGATATTATACCCTGCTTATCAGTATTGGAATATCACAGAGCACTACCTCTAGACCAGCTTATAAAGAGATTAGACTGGGTTTAGGGTACTGGGCTGTTAGCCCACTCAATCCGTTCCAATAATTAATACATAACACGTGTAAACCCGTGTTGCCCCATAGAATAATATACACAATATTATCCTATTATACTGAGAATATACATATACATCCAACAGTATAATCTCGCACGCTTTTTCAAAAAGCGAGTCTTAGGTTTCAGAAAATTAGAAACCTAAGACTCGCTTTTTGAAAAACCGTAAGGGATTATACCACACTCGCTTTTTCAAAAAGCGAGTCTTGGCCTTTTTTGCCCAGCAACACTCGCTTTTTGAAAAAGCGGGGGGAATTATCCCACACTCGCTTTTTCAAAAAGCGAGTGTCGTTTGGGACTTAAACCCCCCACCCCCAAACAGATCTCACTATTCCTATTTTCTTTCTCCTTCTTCGCTCACAAAACCCTAACCCATCGTCGAAATTCTTCGATTTAAGGCCCTATTCCATCAAATTAGTTGTCGAATCACTCCTAAATTCTTCATTATCTCATCCCAGTCCAATTGCCCACTTTGTGTTTGCTGGTTCTTTCGATTTTTTTGGTGATTGCGGTGGCGTTCTTCAAAAAGGGGGCTGAACGATTTGGGGGTGTTTCTCGTGGTTCGATTCTTGCGCGAAGATTGTGGTATATTTCTCAAACTCTATATTTTCTAATGTTGTATATATATATAATTATTTAGTTAGAAATTGGTTGATATTATTGGAGGTACAATTTGCAATGTCGTTGAAATTGTGTATAATTCGGTATAAAATTTTGGGGTAATTAGGGTGTAAATTTTGGATAGTCGGTGGAGGTGGAGGTCTATAAGTTTTGAAAAAGTGGATAAATGTAGAATTTGTGAGTAAAATTAGGATATAGTTATTAATAATTGTATGTTCGTATGTGTTCTATATTTCTTGGTTTTATATTTTGGTATTGTTAATAATGATTATTTTTAGTTGTAGGATACTCTATTTTTAGAAAAATGCCACGGACTAGGGGAAATGTGGAGGTAGGATCTAGTAGTAGACCCAATCGTGGCGATGGACCACGTACATCTTTCGGCCCACCTCCTCGCGGTGGACATTGTGGTCGTCGTGGTGGCACCGCACGTACTAATGTAAGCTTATAGTTTTCTACATTCGATTTGTTTCATTATTATACAAGTAAATGTTATATTTCTTTGCTGATGTAAATGTTGTTTTGCAGGTCCCAAGTAACCCAAATGTGGCTGGTACTTCTTCCCCGGCCCCTTCTTCATCTACTATTTCCCTTGGAGGTCCAGGTCCCCTCGACCCCGCTCTTCTTACTCTTCAGTCGCACCATCGTTCTAGAGATGTGTGGGAAGGCGATTCGAAGGAGTGTACATTCCGTGGGGGTCATCCACTCCCTATGCACCCACGGATTCACCAGATCTTAAGGGATTGCGAACTCTATGGTATTGCACTGATGAGCGGCATCAAGTGCGATCGGCCACTGCTTACAGCACTCCTCGAGAGATGGCGTCCTGAGACACACAGCTTCCACCTTACAGTTGGGGAGATGACTGTTTCGTTGCAGGACGTTTCAGTACTCACCGGCCTTCCGGTAGATGGGCAGGCGGTGACAGGATCAATGGACTTCGACCCTGCTTATTTAGTAGAACAATATCTTGGTGTCGAAGTGGAGACTGGGGCAGTTAATGGGAAACAGATTCGGTTGAAGTTGTTAAAGGAAAAATACAAGGACCGATTGAGAGATGATTCGACTGAAGAGGAGGTCCATTACTACTGCAGGGCTTACATTCTGACTCTTTTTGGAGGTGTGTTGTTCCCTAATTCCAGCGGACATTCTGTCCCCTTGATGTACCTCCCGCTTATTGCAGATCTAGGACGAGTCAGCCAGTACAGTTGGGGTAGTGCTGCCTTGGCATCCCTCTCCAGGAGTTTGTACCTGTGTAGTCTCGGGTCCGTACAGATGAATGGACCGATGATATTGCTTCAAGTGTGGAGTTGGGAGCGTATCCACGTTGGACGTCCTATAGTTAGGAAATAATCACCCAACTGGATACATCTCCCCGAGGACCAGCACATGCTACCTCCTCTTAGTGTGTACTGGTCCGGTAACCTTACTTGGACTGCCAACCCCAACAGGTGCCTGACCTACTTCCGTGATGAGTTGGACAGGTTGGCAGATAATTGCGTAGTGTGGATGCCTTACACGGAGGCGCGTCTAGCTCGACTGCCGCCCATTTCCCTGTATAGGCAAGATCTTTGGCTAACAAAAGCACCACTGATCAACTTTAGCATAGTTAAGTTCTATTATGTGAACAGAGTGCTACGACAGTTTGGTCTACAGCAGGTGATTCCGGTAGTCGAACCATTTAATGCGGACATGCATAAAATTACTGGAATGGGTCATCAAACAGGACATAATTGGGCCGCCAGCTTCTCGACATATGTGGAGAAATGGAATCTACACAGGTTTGATGAAATCATCCAGAACATTCCTCCATTTGATCGAGTCGTGCACGAGAACTATATGGGCTGGTATGGGAGGATGACAAGGCGATACATCTCTCCGACAAGGCAGACTCCAGCAGGCGTGGTGGTACCGATACGTCGACCGGCAGCAGAACCAGTAGATCTACATTCAATGCATTTGCCTATGTTTCAACCAAAGGCATCGGCTATTCGTACGATTGTAAATTTTTTAGTACTATTAAATTCATCAGATGTCAGTATAATATTTTGATTTACAAATATACATGTAGTGGAACTACAAAGTCCAACTTATTATATTTTGTAGATGGCCCAGACTTGGAGTATAGGCAAGAAATGTGCAGCTGTGCTGAGTAGCAACGTAGCCGATGCGGTTAAGGACTTCGCACGCGAGATGCTGATGTCCTGTCGAGCACAAGCTGATGCGGTGGGAGAGGGGGCGACCCTCGACGCTATCCTAAACACTCCCGCTTATCGGACCAGCGCACGTGCTCCTCGTATGAAGAGAGTTGCCCGTAAACCACCACGTCGGCCTACAAATGAGGAAGAACAAGAGGATGAAGTTGAAGAGGATGAAATCCAAGTACAGGGGGCAGAACAACAAGAGGAAGAGGAGCCGATAATAATGTCCGGTATGGTTGAAATGTGGGTTTTGGTTTTAAGTTGAAATGTGGATGTTGTGCGATTCGGTTTTAAGATGAAATGTGGAAGTAGAGATGGTGTAAGATGTTTTTGGAATTTGATGTGAAATATAAGTTGTGGTTGATGCTGGAGTAGTGTGTAGTGAATTTTTGTCCCACCAAGAGATCAGATATTGGGTTCTTCAGCATACAGAGCAAGACTCGCTTTCTGAAAAAGCGAGTCTAGGAATAAACACCCCGCTTTTTCAAAAAGCGAGTGTTGTATTCTGCAGTTCCAGAGGTGAGCTATCCTCTGGGAAACAAGCAAACTCAACAGTCGCTTTTCGAAAAACGCGGTGTTGATACCCAGACTCGCTTTTTGAAAACGCGAGTCTTGGGTCTGTATTCTTTTTGCCAGCAGACTGAAGACTCGCTTTCTCAGAAAGCGAGTCTAGTCATTAGTTCCACGGATTCTGAGAAAGCGACTGTGAAACCAGAGAAGTATTGATCTCTGGAAAACACTGGACTCAAGACTCGCTTTCCCAAACACCGAGTCTATTTGTACCAAACTCGCTTTCTGAGAAAGCGAGTCTTGGGCCTGTATCTTTTTTGCCAGCAGACACAAGACTCGCTTTCTGAAAAAGCGAGCCTAGTCAATACTTCCACGCTTTCTCGGAAAGCGACTGTGTGGATTAGGCGAAAACCAGAGAAGTATTGATCTCTGGAAAACACTGGACTCAAGACTCGCTTTCCCAAACACCGAGTCTATTTGTACCAAACTCGCTTTCTAAGAAAGCGAGTCTTGGGCCTGTTGATAAAAACCTACAGGCTAAACTCGCTTTCTTGGAAAGCGAGGAGCTCTGTATAAGACTCGCTTTTTGGAAAAGCGAGTCTTGTCTAGGGTAATGTAATCTTTATATTATATTACAATACTCATAACGCTACAATCACACTATGACATCAACAATTGATACAAACGAATTTTCAAAATAAAACTTTGTAATTTCTTTCTTCATAATTTAGTACAATTACAAAGTCCAAATTAAAAAGTACAAGCATACAATAGTTAATTGTTTTGAGTTCCACTATTAGTGCATCGCCGCTTATTGTGTCCTTGCAAACCACATTTTGAACATTTCATTCCTGTACCACGACTTGACCTATCTCTCACATCCATGTCATTGCGGATTCTGGTAGATCTAGGCCTGCCCTTCCGTTTACGTCGCAAACTAGCATCCGGTACGAGTTTTGGTCCATCAATAATAGGCCAATATGCTGGATCTAGAATAGGATTAAACACGGGAGCGTATGTTTGTGCTAATGAAGTTACATGGTAAAATTTATCAACCAGATGTTTGTGTTCGATTGCACGATATGCACAAGCTGCCACTCTTACTAAGCTTGAACTAGGAATGTGATGTGGCTGAGCATTCAAAATTTGAATTTGTTGAATATATAACTCTAATGCAGACCAAGAACAATTGGGTTTAAATGTCCTAGCAATCATTGACTTCATAGCATTATCGGTAGATACTGACCATCTCCTCTTCCTGCTGCGTATCGAGCTAAAATTTTCACATTCCATTGATTCCTCTCCCAATTAGTAACTTCATATATTTTCTCAACTACTTCTGCAAATGTAATGGTACGAGGTACCCAAGCTATTTCCGGATCCAACACACTATAACAATAACCAATCTTTGGATCACGAATTATTTCACCACCAAAGTATAACCAAATAGGAATCTCCAAATTCATACCTACGTTAATTTATACCAATAAGAGAGTTATTATCTACCCATAAACAAAACCTAATGAAATTAACAAAATAATAGGGCAATAAACATCATACCTTCACAAGATTATTTGGGTCAAATAGTTGAAGTTGCTTTCCTCTTCAAGTATACCCAAATTCCAAAATTTTAAGCTCTATCGGAAGATGGGTTTAAGGTTTCCAGAGCAAGATTTTGGGTTAATCCACAAATTTCGGTGGTACTTTGACGAATTTGAGATGAGAGATGGGTTAGGGTTTCGGAGTTAGAAGAGGAGGAAGAAAGAGAAAGAAAGTGAGATCTGTTTGGGGGTGGGGGGTTTAGTCCCAAACGACACTCGCTTTTTGAAAAAGCGAGTGTGGGATAATTCCCCCCGCTTTTTCGAAAAGCGAGTGTTGCTGGGCAAAAAAGGTCAAGACTCGCTTTTTGAAAAAGCGAGTGTGGTATAATCCCTCACGGTTTTTCAAAAAGCGAGTCTTAGGTTTCTAATTTTCTGAAACCTAAGACTCGCTTTTTGAAAAAGCGTGCGAGATTATACCACACTTGCTTTTTCAAAAAGCGAGTGGGGGCGTTTAGGGAATAAAAAAAAAACAGGTCGGTTGGAGAAAAACTTTCAAAAAAATGGTCATTTTGGAAAAAAAATCTAATATAAGGCTCATCTCTTAAACAAAACCATGTATAAACGGCAAGGTAAATAACTAAACTTCAATTAGCTGCCAAAAAATCCAGACTAATGATTGTAAATTGTGAGATTTGTTTATTACTAATATTGCTATTTTCATTATTTGCAGAAATCAATATTACTTTATTGGATCAACTTCCAAGAGCTGAATCTGAACATGAGATTTGTGGACAGAAGAACAAATTTGCGCAGTCTGTCCTGTGTTTGTGTCTAATAATACAATGTTAGATCCTGTAGATATGTAGCTGATGAGTCTCATTCAGCATTGGAAGTTTTGCGAGTAAAGGAAGTTGTAACAATGTATAACTAATTTATTGTCGAAGATAAACGAATATGTATGTGTACTTAACTACGGATATTGTATGAATAGTCCAACATCTGGTTGTTTTGCACATTCTCGAGACTTTGTGCTTATCAGCCGTTTGTTGCGCTCCAGTACTGAAAAGTTGTTCAAGGGGGACTTGAAAAGATTAATAAGCATTGAATTACTTCAGTTTCTTCTGCAATTCGACTGTTGATGGCTGTTAGAAGAAAAAAAAAAATGCTTCCAAATGACACAGCCAAGTATTTCTTCACAAATAGAACGATCAGTAGTTCAGAACCCAATAAGCTATATGTACAAGCTCATCACACCTAAAGTTTATCCTAATTTTTAAAATAGCATCAAAACTTTTATAGTACCCAAATAACACCCAAAGTTATTAAAATGGGACGAAATAACACTTCGGTTAATTTTGAACAGAATGAGTGAAATTATAAAAATAACCTATGCCTCTTTTTCCCTTTAAGTTCTTCTTCTTCCTTTTTCAATTTTTTCTTGTTTTGATTTTTTTTTTTTTTAAATTTGGTGGTGATGAAGGTGATGGTGATGGAGTGGTGGTGGAGATGGTGGTGGTGGTCGGTGGTGGTGATGGTGATGGTGGAGATGATGATGTTTGGAAATGGTGGTTGGATATGGTGGTGATGGTGGTTGATGGAGATGGTGGTCGGTGGTGGAGATGGTGGTTGGAGCTGATGGAGATGGTGATGGATTTTGTGATTTATATAAGGAGATGAGGACAATTTTAACATGAGTAATGCTAGAGCCGCTACCAATTTCACTACATTTCTCTTCACTACCTTAGGTGGCACACTCCAATAGGTAGGGGATGATAGAGTAGGTGGGAGAACTCTCCAATAGGAGTATGCCACCTAAGGTAGTGAAGGAAATGGTAGTGAAATTGGTAGTGGCTAAAGCATTACTCTTTTAACATTTCACACGCTTCTTAATGGGTTTAAACCCATTAAGATATAACAACAACAACAAAACCCTTTTTCCAACTAGTTGGGGTCGGTTACATAAATCCTGGTTTTCCATTCTGCTCGGTTTAACGCAATATCTTCTGTAAGGTCACAAGCTACTATATCTTTTCTCATCGTTTCCACCTAAATTAGTTTAGGTCTTGCTCTACACCCAATTCTACCATCAATACTTATCAAATCACTCTTTCTAACGGGGGTATTACTAGGTCTACGGGTGACATGTCCAAACCATCTGAGGCGATTCTCTCTTAACTTATTTTGGATTGGAGCTACCTTTAGCATGCCTCGTATATGCTCGTTTATAATTATATCCTTCTTGTTTTAATACACATCCTCATCTCCGCTACACTCATTTTTTGGACATGTTATTTCTTTGTTGTCCAACACTCTGCTCCATACACCATTGCTGGTCTAACAGCCTCTTATAAAAAAATTTCTTCAACTTCAAAGGTATATGTTTGTCACATAAAACACCACTAGCATTTCTCCACTTAAGCCACTATGCCTAGATCCTATGTATAACATCTTCACAAATCACCTCATCTCTTTGTATAATCGAACCTAAATGTCAGAAACGGTCTCTCTTAAGTATCTCTTGACCATCAAGCTTCACTTGTTCCGAATATCACTAAAATTACACTCGACATGCTCTGTTTTAATTCTGTTTATCCTAAACCCTCTAGCTTCCAAAGTTTCTCTCCACAATTCTAATTTAGCATTAACTCCTGCTCTAGTCTCGTCCACTAATACGACATCATCGGCAAAAAACATACACCAAGGCATCTCATCTTGTATTCCTCGCGTCAATTCATCCATAACCAAAGTAAAAAGGTTAGGTTCATCCACAAATTCTTCCATTCTGCTGGGTTTAGCACAATATCTTCTGGAAGGCCACAATCTATCATATTTTTTCTCACCGCTTCAACCCAAGTAAATTTAGATCTTCCCCTACCCCTAGCTCTACCCTTAATACTTATCAAATCACTCTTTCTAATGGGGACACTACTAAATCTATATCAAACATGTCCAAACCACCTGAGAATTTTAAATGAGTAAAATAAATTTATCGAAAGCCAGAAATCTGGACCCATTAAGCAGTCTGCCAGCCAGTCAGACATACAATTGGTAAAATGAACATTATAAAACTTCAAAGAAGGAGCAACTACACAGTTCGGATAGTATATGCCACCAATTACAGAGGACTTTGTGTGTTTAAGAATGAAGAAGACTGTAGGTCTATAGCCACTGTGTTACAATAAAAAGGACCAAGTAAATTTACTGATAACCGCTGCACCTAATGTACTCGGGCCTTTTGTTAACAGGTTTTGAACACCTGCATACTTCTTTTGTTAACAAGTTTTGAACATCTGCATACTTCTAAAATAATGTGCATCTTAAAAACAACCAGGGAGAAAAAAAACTATATCATTGCCTGCTCGAGGTATTGCGAATTATGACATTAGCACCCCCAAAAAACAAAATTTAATGAGGGCATGGAAGAATTGCCAGTCCTTTATTCACTCTGATGTGTGGCTACTTCAATTCAAAATTCTACAGATGGCCGCATACGGCTTTCGTGAAATCGGTGGTGGATGCAGTGCCTCCAAGATCACCAGTTCGGTACTTCCTTTCGGCAATAGTCTTGAGTATTGCACTATGGATCTGATCAGCTTTATCGTTTAGCTGGAGGTGGCGGAGCATCATGACAGAACTCAGAAGGAGAGCTGTTGGATTTGCAAGATTCTGGAAATGCCCAAATAAGTAACGATATCAAACAAGGAAGCCATGAAAAACAGAGATTAAGGACAGCAATGAATTAAAATGAGCATCAGCAGAAGCACCATCACTATTACCATGAATATGGAATGATGTGACATTCAAACGAAACCAGATTTGCAAGCTACTCATCCCAGAACGGTTACACTTACCGGATTAAATCGCTAACTATTGAAATATTGAGAATCGCTAAAAAAATAATCGCTTAGCCTCCGATTAGCGATTAATCAAATTTCAGCTGCTTGAGGTCTCTTCATATCTATATAACTTCAACAACAATAATTAAATTACTGTAAGTGCCCTAGTGGCCTAGTGGTAAGTCTCTTCGCTATTGAGCAAGATGTCGGGAGTTCAACCCGCTATTGAGGGGTGGGCGTGTAGTTACAACCCTATTTTAAAAAAGTAAAAAATAAAATAGTAATTAATTTACTCACATGCTTAGTGTTTACTGCCACATTTGTTAAAAATTAATGCAAACTAAAGGTCAACTATATATATATATGGGGACCCTTCGGTTGCAAACGGATTATGGTGCGAACTGGCGTGCGAACGCCTATTGCCGCTATCCCCAATAACGGCAACACTTCAAATGATGCTGCTATCCCTAGTAGCGGCAACACATTCGCACCCAACGGGCTCCCTATATATATTAGGGACAATGATGTCGCTATTCCCAATAGCGACATCATTTGCACATGCCAGTTCGCACCAAAAATATGTTCGCAACCGAAGAAAACTCTCTCTCTCTCTCTCTCTCTCTCTCTCTCTCTCTCTCTCTCTCTCTATATATATATATATATATATGAGAAAAGTGAGCCTCATATTTGTATGAGGAAATTTCCTCATATAAAGTGATGTGTCAAAATAAGAACCGTTAGATCATAGTTTTAATCAAAGGGCTCATTTGCAAAAATATAATTAACAATTATTTGTTAATTTTCTTAATTAATTGATGTGATTTCCCCAAATCCGCTCCTTCCTCTTTCCCACGTCTTTCTCCCTCCTCTTACCCACGCCGCCTCTTCCTCTAACCCGCGCCCCCACGCCGCCTCCCTCCTCCCTCACGAACGCCGCCGCTCCCTCACGACCCACGCCGCTACCCTCCTGACCCACGCCGCTCCCTCACAATAGGTAAATCTCACAAGTGTTCTTGGGATCTGAATCAATTGCAGAAGTTGTCAATCTGTTGTTAGCAAGAGATATTACTCTTTCATCATCAGGATGAATATCCTTTGATCATTATCTGTTGCTAGCAAGCCTTTTGGGATTTTTGCAGTGGGTGTATGTTCTGTGTGATGTGGGTGTGTATGTACTCTTCTGTGTTTCGTTCCTTCAAGCATCTTCTAACATTGAAGTTTGATTAGAGGAAGAAGAATTGAAAAAAAAATCAGTAAGTATTAATCATATTGGACATGAGTGCACACATAATTGGTGAGATTTTGGTGAGATTCTAACGTCAAAATGACAAAGTAGATGAAGTAGGTTATTTTTATTTCTGTTGTGAATGGGTTTAGTTAGTTTTTTTCTTTGTTTTTTGGGTGTGGAGGAAACTTTCTGTGACAAAGCAGGCTGCGTGGTTTTGAGGGAAGAGGGAGGCGGCGTGAGAAAGAGGAAGGGAAGGGAAAAACGATGTGGAGGAAGAGAGATTGGAGAGAGAAAATCATTTATTTTAGGAAATTAACAAATAATTGTTAATTATATTTTTGCAAAGGAGCCCTTTGATTAAAACAATGATCTAACGGCTCTTATTTTGACACATCACTTTGTATGAGGAAATTTCCTCGTACAAATATGAGGCTCACTTTTCTCTATATATATATATATATATATCACGTGCGTGCACGTTTTTATAAGAGTTTCACGTGTGATGTGTTAAGAAATAGTTCTGGAGTTGGGACGTGTGTTGCACGTAATTGGAAAAAATATTTTGAAGAAAAAACTACGATTTGTACGTGCAATGCACGTGTTTATAAGTAGAATTTGAGTTGTACGTGCAACATGTGTATGTTTGGTGCTAAAAAATATTGAAAATTTATTTTGCACGTTTTAAATAGGTGAAATATTTTTTGTTTGTTAGTTTTTGTTGTAATTAATGGGAGAGTTTCAGTTGCAAGTACAACGCACGGGTTTGTATGTTGACAAATTACAACTCCAACTCTCTCATTATATATATATATATATATATATATATATATATATATATATAACGCAATGGAAGTGCAAAACGGTGCGTCTTTCCTGTGGATGATCCAGACCGCTCACATCGTTTAACATGGCCAAATTCGTCTATGGATGAGAAATCAAGTCGTTTGACATTCGTTTGCTCATGTATTGAAGTGTTACAAATTGTTATTTGTCCATACAATTTGTAACACGTCAAAGCATGGGCAACCGAATCTCAAACGACATGATTTCTCATCCAATGACTAATTTGACCATGTTAAATAATGTGAACAGTTCGGATCCATAGGATAGAAAGACGCACCGTTTGCACTTCCATTGCATTGACTCCCATATATATATATAGAAAAATCTTCCATTGTGCACCACCCCTCTGTGTGCACTCGTGTGCACTCGGCCTTCCCGCCTTCGTATCGACGATCCGAACCGTTCACATTGATCTACACATCTAAATTAGTCTAAATATGTAAAATTAAATCATTTGAAATTCATTTGCCCATCCATCATCTGACTATAAAAAACAATGATTTTCAGCCATACAATTTAGTAACACTTCAATTGATGGGCAAATAAATTTCAAATGATTTGATTTTATATATTTACACTACAAGAAAAACCCTTTTTCGCAACAAGGTTTTGGCAACGACTTTTTAGTCGTTGTGAAAATTAGTTACGGCAACGCGAAAGTCGTTGCTAAAAATAAAATAAAATTTCCCTCCTCCAAAATGCCTTGTACAGTTGTACGTGCCTTTGCAAATCCCCCCGCCGGATTGTGTAAATTGGAAACGATAAATATCGTTGCGTATATTTCCTTATATCTACTGCAACGACAGTATTGTTGCCAAAAATATTTTAAAATAAAAATAAATAAAATAATTTAACTTAATAGAATTCTTTCCTAATTCCCAAAAAAATTTCCCATATCCCTCTTTCTTTTGTTCCTATTTTCTTTTCCGACCCAAATGGCGGTCATTCACTTCCCCATCTCTCTAGAGTCTCTACTTTCTCCTCCTCTTTTGACCCAAATAAAACTGAAATCTTCAATTTCAACTCTTATGAGTTGATTTGACCTGCTGTGGTTTGACTGTGGAATTTGGAGTCGGAGAGTCACTAATTTTGATGGGTGTTGTTTGATTTAGGGATTGAAGTAGGTTTGTTGATAGTTGAAGTGATAAAAGTTTGGTTCTTTGTTGTTGTTTTGTTTTTTATTGTTTTTTGGGGGTGGAATTAGGGTTCGGATCATGTTGAGTGGGCATCTGTTTCATAGTCGGAGGCACTCTTGGCCTGCTGATGAGTACGTTGGTAGAACTGCTCTACAATTGGTAAGGTTTTTTATTTTATTTTATAGTTTGTTTTTAAAAAATAATTTTTTTGGGGAGGTTGATGTTACTGAGTGTTATTTAGATGCCATGAATTTGGTTTTGGATGTTGGTAATGTTTGTGGATTGAAGAAAGTTGGAGACTTGACTATTGATCATCGAAAAGATGATAGCTTTATCAATGATGGTGATATTGAAGTTTCTAATGGTACAAGTGAAGAGGAAGTGATGGATTATGACTCAGCAGAAGGATGAATAAAAATCATTTGCTTTCCTACCTTTTTACTTATGTTTTTTGTGATATATGCTTTAGTCAGTTGCCATTACCTTGTCATACTTGTGACATTTGTGTGGAATAAATAGTATTGTAGCCTTTTATATTTTGCATGAGAGAATGAAGACTATAACAGCTCTTCTTATTTGCTTGTTTCAAACATGAAATATATATTTTCTTTAGACTATAACAACTAATGTTTCCTAGTGGTTTATATTAAAGTAGGGAACATACAGGTAAAGAATGGTTGGAAGAGGGGGAGGAAAGAATGTGGGCAATCGCA
This sequence comes from Hemerocallis citrina, assembly GCA_017893485.1. Taxonomy (NCBI): domain Eukaryota; kingdom Viridiplantae; phylum Streptophyta; class Magnoliopsida; order Asparagales; family Asphodelaceae; genus Hemerocallis; species Hemerocallis citrina. The sequence continues at coordinate 364,995,918 of CM030359.1, forward strand.
ATAAGGATGGAAAAGGTATGAGTTATTACATGATATTGGTTTGATTGTTTTGTAGCTCAAGTGAACTTTAAGTATTTTTCTTGGTTTGAGAATAAGGCAAGCCCTGATACCTCAGATTCTTCTGAAGATTTTTCTTGGTTTGAGAACAAAGAAGTCAGTACATCCATTGCGTTTTCCCCAGATGATAACAGGGTAATGGAGGTGATCATGCACATTTTGTTTCTTACCTGCCTTCATATTTTTACTAGGAGAATGCATCGCCTTGAAATCTGCATGAAACATCCATGTCTGCGTTTATCAATTATCATTGATCTCCAGCTTCATTGCAAAATATTTGTGAAAAAGAAATTCTAAATTAATAAACGTAATAAGTTTAATAAGGATTAATTTCGTTAGGCTTCAGGGAAATTTTTTGGTTGTTGTTCGCTATTTGATACAACGTCCATCTTCATCCCACCTTGGACTTTTGTCAACTTCATTGGGGGACATTTTTTTACGGCCATTTCTTAAACATCTGATTTCAAATCTCTATATGCTAGATTTTAATAGTTTATTTACATATCGTTTTAGGTTTTCCTGTCTTCCATTCTGATTTACACTCTTTTGATTGAGATGATTGTTTATTGCCTTAGTACATTGATTATGTACTGCAATTTGTGATACTTGTGTTATTTGTACTTTTGCTCATGCTTGTTAATCTGCTGCTGATTTTTTTTCGATTGTTGGTATTTTTTCCTTTTATTTTTTTAGGCTTTTAAAGATTTTATTTGAGAAAACTTAATCCATGTTATGAGCCATGGTCAAAGAACTAGCGAGATTAGTATTGAATGGGGGAACTAGGTAAATTATCTATAGCAGAGGCCATCTTACACGTATCCTAATTTACCCAATACATGAATTTAATTGGGGAACAATACTCAAAGAAGAGACGTATATACTCAAAATGCATATGCCTGCTTCACTCAAAAAATTTATTGTCATAGTTATTTCTGTTGTTTACAAAATATTATGACAGGAGCTCACAGGATCTTCAATTTCTGAGTTGAACAAGAGAGCTAACTTAACAGCTATGGATTTTTCAGAGGAAGGAATTAATTTGGCAATAGCCAGCCTTGGTATGGGATTCTTCCCTCCTGATGTATGTCACTTATTGGATATGACTGGCTTGTTGCAGTTATATAAATCTTGTGTGCACACGTACTCTCAGCCATAGCTTTCCTTCATAATTTTTTCTGTCTACCAATTGTATTTTAAAATTTTAATTAAGAAGCTTAGTTTCATTTCTATCTGAAACTCATCCTGTCATCCATCAAGCTTTTCTTCTGGATGGGTTTCATTATAGAGTCAGAAGTTGATCATTCAGCCATCATGTGTGCGTGAGTCAAAATTTTCACTCTCTCAGCCATTGTGTATGTATGTGCGCGTTTACACTAGTTTATGTGTGTGTGTCTTTGTATGCACGTTCATTTTGTGGGTGTCTTTGTGTGCACGTTCATTTTGTGGGTGCATGCTCTCTCTCTCTCAGCCATAAAGTTTTCTTTCATAATTTGTTTCTGTATGTAGGAATTGTAATTTAGATTAGTCTTAATTTGTATTGTTATCTGAAATTCTCAGCCATAAAGCTTTCATTCGTTTTCTTTCTGAGCGTTTCGATAGATTTTTATTGTTTGATCGATTTGAAAGTTGCCCAGTTGTGTTATGTCGACATACTTATTAACGGCATGCTGCACTAATAACTAAACTTTTATATTTCTTTATCATAATGTTAAAATGGGCATTCACTTCTACAGCACTACTAAGTAGATTCAAGTTTAACTGTGATGCATGAAAGTAACTAACTCATTGTCCTTTTTCTTGGATTATAGTTTCTGATTTAGTAAGTTCTGTTATTTATAAGAGATTGTATAGGTGATTTTTTGTCCTATTAAAGGTGTTGAATTAATAGTCTTTAAATATTTCTAATTTGAATAATCAGGTGAAAGTGCTTCTCTATCTGAACTTGTAGAGTTCATAATTACTGCCCAAACAGTTGGTTCTGGAGAGGTAGAATTGAATGGTTCTGTTGATCATGACCAGGAGAATAATGAGGTACATTTTTCTTTTTTAGCCTGTAATGCTTGTTTAATTAATTGTTGGGTAGCTTGTATCTATTTTAAAATTGGTATCCATCAGAAATAGGATGCACATTAATTTTTTTTTTTTTACTCGAATTTGAAGTTGTTGAATTTGAGAAGCTCAAGTAGAACACGCAAGCACATACAAGATATGTACTTCTATTATTACTCACAACTAATACAACAAGGACACTCAAACTTTTGATAACTACTTGACAAATCTAAATATGTTAATATTAAGCAGTTGGTGATGTGATGTGGAAGGAAATAGAGGTAAATTTTCTTAAATATTTTTTTAATTGCTAACTTGTCTTTTGTTTAGATTTCTATAGTACTTTCTGTTTTTTTTCCTATTGTAGGGAAAGTTTGAGATTAAGAAGGTAGTTCTTACATCAAGATGCAAGCCTTTGCGATTGATACCATGCAACGACTTTATAGACAATGGAAATCTCGATTGCATAGCTATTATAAGAGTGAGGACAAACTATTGAAGAACGCTTGAGAAATCCTCCTCTTGATTTATCATAAGAGCAGTGGGAACATTGTGTACAACGATTTGACTCTGCAGAATTCAAGGTGATACCCAGACAAGTTGATATTAGACAAGTTTTTTTTGCAAGTACTTGGAGGAAGCTAAATGTATATGCACATGCTATTTTGATCTATTAGAAAACATGGTTAAGCTTATTATGCACAATGGAAATGATTATGAGATACTTAGATATCTTTTTGAGAAATTGATGGTTGTAAGATTTTGGGCATTGCTTCTTATATGACATAAATGTAATATGTTGGACAAGTTTAATATTATAGTTTTTGGAATGATGTTGGTTTTTAATGTTTTTGAAGTGTATACTAGTTTTAGGACAGGGCTGATGCAACGACAATATATAATTTGTCTCGAAAGGAATTAAACTTTCGCAACGACAATTGGTAGCTTTAGCAACGACTATAGTTGTTACCAAAATACAAGTAATGCAAAGCAATAATAAAAATAATTGCAAAACAATCGAGTTTTGTCAACAACAGTAGTCGTTGCCAAAATAGAAAGAATGTAAGGCAACGACAATAATTCATTGCGAAAAAAACATCTTTAGCAAGGACATGAGTTGTTGCCAAATATATGAAGTATGTTTGGCAACGACAAAAGCTGTTGCGATTGATTTTATACCTTAGCACGGGTGAAATTAGGTATGGCAACGACAAAATATATTGCAACGACAATGTCGTTGCGAAAAATCTATATTTGGCAACGACAGAAAGTCGTAGTCAAAATCTTTCGCGACGCCCGGACGCGCAACGACCTTGCAACGACAAATGTCGACAAATGTCATTGCCAAAAATATTTTTTGCAACGACAAACGAGTTTTAGCAACGACATTTGGCGTTGCGAAAAAATATTTTTCTTGTAGTGTTAGACTAATTTAGATGTGTAGATCAATGTGAAAGGTTCGGATCGTCGATACGAAGGCGGGAAGGCCGAGTGCATACCGTTTGCACCACCTATGGTGCAGAACGAAAGACTATATACATATATATATGTGGCCCTTCCGTTGTGCACTACCCTCCGTGTGCACTCCGTGTGAACTTTTTACACGGCGTGCACATGGATGATCTGAACCGTTCACATTGATCTACACGTCTAAATTAGTCTAAATATGTAAAATCAAGTCATTTGGAATTCATTTGCCCATCCATCAAGTCAGTATAAAAACAAACGATATTCGGCCATACAATTTTGTAATACTTCAATAGATGGGCAAATGAATTTCAAATGACTTGATTTTATATATTTAGAATAATTTAAACGTGTAGATCAATGTGAACGGTTCGGATCATCCATGTGCACTCCGTGTAAAAAGTTCACACAGAATGCACATGAAGGGTAGTGCACAACGGAAGGGCCCTATATATATATATATATATATATATATATATATATATATATATATATATATATATATATATAGGGCCCTTCCGTTGTGCGCTAGCCATGGTGTGCACTCAGCCTTCGTGCCTTCGTATCGATGATCCGAACCGTTTAGATTGATCTACACATTTAAATTAGTCTACATATGTAAAATCAAGTCATTTGAAATTCATTTACCCATCCATCATGTCATTATAAAAAAACGATATTCAGCCATACAATTTTGTAACACTTCAATGCATCGGTAAATGAATTTCAAATGACTTGATTTTACATATTTAGACTAATTTAGACGTAAAGATCAATGTGAACAGTTCGGATTGTCGATACGAATGCCTGAAGGTCGAGTACACACGGAGTGCACACCATGGCGGCTAGTGCACAACGAAGAGGGACTATATATATAGGGAAATGCTCAGTTGAAAACGCAAATGTCTGTGAAAACGTGAAAACGACCCTAGGCCGTTGTTGGAGACAACGGCCTAGGTTATAATGCATTATAACCTAGGCTGTTGTAAAACCACTAAGGCCGTTGTTGGAGACAACGGCCTAGGTTATAATGCATTATAACCTAGGCCGTTGACTCCAACAACGGCCTAGGGTCGTTTTCACGTTTTCACAGACATTTGCATTTTCAACTGAGCATTTCCCTATATATATATATATATATATATATATATATATATATATATATATATATATATATATATATATATATAAAGATTGTCTATTAAACTCAGTGTTTCGATATAGGAAATTGGGAATAATGAACCATTTTTTTCATGCTCACAATTGAGCACTCTAGATTACACGAATTTCAATGAAATAAACTATAATTCTCTCTGTATATTTTTTCTAACATTTAAAACTCTCAACATGATTAAGTCTTTGATTGGTATTGCTGTGAACGACAAGTGCTTTCGCCGAAAAGTGTTGTTACCAAAAAATATTGTTAAGAAAATTTTTTGTTTGCCTTCAAATAATTTTTCAAAAGTAAAAGAACTTTTTGAAAAGCTCAACACACCACTTTAGGTGCTTTGAGAAAATGTTTAAAATAGTACTTATAGAAAAAGTACTTTTGGCTAAACACACATTTAATTAAGTTTGCGAAACACCTATTTTTAACCTTAAAGAGCTTTCACACCCAAAAACACTCTCCAAAAGTAATGCCAAATACAGCCTAAGTCCAACCCCTTTAAAATAAATATTAATACTTACTAAAAATATATATTTTTTTTCATTTGAAAATTCCCGTGTAGAACTTGCTTTTGTTGAAGTTTCCACATTCTCTCTCTTATGTGTTGGTTCTAATTTTCTTTTATTTCCCAAAAAAAAATTAATCATGCGTCTTATGTTTTCTAAGACTTCTTATCTTAATGTTTGTTTTTAATCTATACTTCTCATTTCTAAAGTTACCAATTTTCTAACCAACGTAAATTTTTAGATTATATTTTCCTTGAGTATTTTGCCCCTGATATAAAAGTTCTAGCTCCACCACTGGACGTATAATGTACATATGCATTTCTTTTGAAAAAGTTGTCAAAATTCTGGAATGCTGATTAGTTGACAACATTATTTGCAAACATGGCTCTGTGATCAAGTACCAACCTATCATTCATTGATGTAATCGGGCAAACCAGAAGTATTGGTAGGCAAACCATGATCCCATCCGGTCAGTGTTTGTCGGTAACAACCAAAATTTCAAATCATAGCTAGTTCAATCACACCAAATCAATAAAAAAAACTGCAAAGGCTCTAAATATCGCATATCGGATATGTGGATATATCAACATGGGTTGTCATACCAAAGAAGAAAAAAATCAGGGATATATCAGAGATATTTAGTAAATATCGGATTGTAAAGTCAAGTGAAAATATGCGTACCATATTGGATAACATGGATATATAAGCAACATTTAGTAAATATCAAAAGTGTGATTTGAATTACCCATATATCACAAATATAATTTATCTAATACAATCAATACAATAACACCCCAAATATATAATATCATTTACATGAAATCACATGCAACTGAATACACTAAAGAGACATATTCAAATATTAAAGATTAAACATACTAAGTGAATGTGTTTTCGTCATGATCTATATTAAACTCTTCCATTTTAGTTGTGAAATGTGTTAATCAGTACTGACTATTTCTCTTGAAAGCATGTCAGTTTCGTTGTAATTAATCAATTTTATGTACTGATGTTTTTGTTAAAAATATTTATAAATAGCAGGTACCTATTGGTCGGGTCCTATCCAGGATGTACAAACCTAATGCAAAATATTCAGAGAGATATAATACTTGATATTATTAATCAAAGAAACATGATGCCTATTTATAGGCTTACAAAACTTACTCCCCAAGTTGACTTATTCCTTATTCCCCAAATTAGGAATTACATCTCTCAACAATATTACTTACTAGCCTGTCGCTGATCCCAAAGGCTGCCTTATTCTCCATTGGAACAGCAATGATAATGTTATTACTAGCCTGTCGCTGATCCCAAAGGCTTCCTTTTCTCCCCGCTCTCTTACTCCCACTCTTTCCTCTCAGTCTGTTTCTAGTTTGCTTCCGGTGAGGGTATCCCCCAGGGGTACTTCTGGACCAGAAGACGTTTGTCTTTTGGAACCCTCTCCTTCTACCCCTTCTCCTACCATTAAAAGAAAATCACCGCGGGTGAGGACCGTTACCCCCATTATTCGATCTAGCGCTCGGTTACGAGCCCAGAATGACGCTCTTTTAACTTCTTCCTCCAAAGCTTCCCTGGCGGCACAGGTCCGTAACTTGGAGATCCCCTCGCTCCAGGCGGCTCCCTACATATCTCTGTTGATAGACCTGAACTTGGTTCGGTCTACCAAATTCATTTTGACTCTCTGTCTAATGATGACATGCTTAAGTTGGCCGCCCGTATGGGTGTTTTTACTAACCCTTCCAAACCTGAGATCTTCGAGGAGATCAGACGTTCTGAAATTGCAAGAGCTTCTGAGTTCCAATCCCATTATGATTAACGTCTCTTGGAACATTCGAGGATTAGGTAGCACCTTCAAAAAAGAAGCTATCCAATTGGTCTCGTCCATTCATTGTGACTTGATCTCTATTCAAGAATCTAAGCTTGATTCCCTGTCGCCCTCTATCAAGCGCTCCTTGGGTGGTCGTTTGATTACCCAATGGGTGAGCTTGGACGCTAACCACTCGTGCGGGGGCATTCTTCTGGGATTCAAACCTTCTAGCTACAAACTCCTCTCGGTCAGACGACTTAAATTCTTTCTGGTGTGCTCCCTTCATTGGTTTGAATTTAACCGACCGGTTACTATTGTCTCTGTTTATGGTCCTTCCATGACGGAACTTCGTCAGGAATTCTGGGCCGAATTCATGTCCTTTGTCGGTTGCATTTCAGGCTTTTGGATCTTTTGCAGTGACTTCAATGTTACTCGTTTTACTAACGAGAGACTAGGTAACGCCTCTCGGATCGGTGACTCCCACCATTTCAATGATTGCATTCGCTCTTTAGAGCTTGTGGATCTTCCCATTAATGGTAGAGCTTTTACCTGGTCCAACATGAGACTCTTAACCCTCTATGGCAAAATTAGACCGTTTCCTTGTATCCCCGGATTGGATTACCTTTTTCCATAACTCGTTTGTGCAAGCCCTCCTTAATCCCTGTTCCCACCATGTCCCGATTGCGCTTCACTCGAACTTCAACTTCTCCAAACCTTACAAATTTCGTTTTGAGAAATTCTGGCTGGAGGATTAGATTTTTGTCAATCGGATTCTCCAATGCCTTTCTTCTATTGTAGGATCTTATGGCCTAGGCAGGATTTTGCTTAAACTTCACTCTATTAAGCAAGGCTGCAAAGTTTATAGGAAGGAGAGGTTCTCCAATTCCCATGCTCTCAAAAACCTCCTTTTGTCCTCTATTCATGCTATTGACCAGCGGGAAGAGGCTGGCTTGATTGGTGATCATGATAGATATCATAGAAGTGAATGTAAAAGAGAGTACAACTCTCTGCTTCAGCTTGAGCATATCAAATGGGCTCAACGAGCTAAGTGCAACTGGCTTCTTAAGGGTGACACTAATACCTCCTATTTCCATAACTTTGCTTCTCATCGCCAATATTGTAATCGCATTTCTGCTATTGTCGATGACAATGTCCTACTCACCACCGATTCTGAATTCCATTCCGCCTTTTTCCTTCTATAAAAGCTTGTTGGGCTCCCAAGGTTCCTGTTCCATACAGCTTGATTGGCACCAACTATATGGGAATGAACATCACGATTTATCGTCCCTTGAGGCTCCTTTCTCTTTGGAGAAAATCAAACGGGCTGTCTTTTCCTCGCGCAGTAACGCTGCCCCTGGGCCGGACGGCTTCCCTGCCTTTTTCTTCCCAAAGTTTTGGGACCTCTTTAAGGATGACCTTCTGGCCATGTTCGAGGACCTTTACAACGGTCTTCTGTCTTTTGATCGTATTAATTACGCTCACATTGTCCTCATCCCCAAATTGCATTAGGCGGATCGGGTTTCGGCCTTCAGACCGATTAGTCTTCTTAATTCCCTCTTTAAAATTATTATGAAAGTTCTGTCTAACCGCCTCAATTGTCATTTCCCCTTTAATCGATTTGGCCGAATCGGGTTTCATCCACGACAGATTCATTCCAATTATTTCTGGCTGTCACCGATCTAAGTCAGAAGGTATCCTCTTAAAATTAGACTTCAAAAAAGCATATGACAAAGTCAATTAGGACTTCCTCTTTGATATCTTTTCTCACCGCGGTTTTGGCCCAAAGTGGTCCAATTGGATCAGAGCTAGTTTGTTCTCTGGTACCTCTTCCATTATTATTAATGGATCAGAGGGGAGAAAATTCATGTGTAAAAGGGGCCTCCATCAAGGGGACCCGATCACCCCGCTCCTTTTCTCCCTGGTGGCTGATGTCTTTAGCAAATTACTCCTAATTGCTTGGAAAGCTAATGTTATTGAAGGCTTAGGGGGATTCCAAGGCTTCCGGGGGGTGCTCAATCTGCAATATGCAGATGGTACTATCATTTTTGCTAAACCTAATGGGATCACCCTTCATAATCTCAAGCTCCTGCTCTATATTTTTTAGCGAGCTTAGGGACTTTCCATCAACTTCAATAAAACCTCGGTCATTTAGCTTGGTGGGGGCCGTGGGGCCGACGACCGTCAGCTCAAGATTTCACAATTTTTTAATTGTGTATCGGGAGCTTTTCCCATCTCCTACCTCGGCATTCCTCTGAGATGGGGGAAGCTTCATAGAAATGATTGGTCCCCTATGATCGACAGTGGAAAGGAGACTTAATATTTGGTCTGGGCGTCACCTTTCTCGCGGTGGCAGATTGGTACTGGTTAACTCGGTACTTTCTGCCATCCCGCTGTATATGATGTCCTTTTTCTACTTGCCTTCCTAGGTCATCAAGCATATTGACCAGATCCGTAAGAATTTCTTCTGGTCTGGCTCCCCGAGCTATCAGGTGGGCAAGCAACTTTGCAAGTGTGATTTGGTTTGCAAATTTAAATGCGAAGGTGGTCTTGGTATTCTAATCATAAGCACCAAAACCTAGCTCTTCTCGGAAAATGGATTTGGAAGGCACTCAATCAACCAGACTCTGCCTGGGCCAAAATGATTACTTACTATTATCATAGAAGACACAAAATTTGGGAATTATCCCCCTTTATCTCTCCCAACGCTTCCCCCTTCTGGAAGGGTGTTTGGAAAGTGGTGGGCCCTTTTAAATGCAGTGTGCGTAAACTTTGTGATGAGGGCTCTACGGTCAAATTTTGGACCGATATCTAGATTGATAACAACAAGATTGTGTCCTCCTTCCCCCAATTATTCTCCCTTGCTTGGAATCCCCAGGCAGTGGTTGCGGATTACTTTTGCCTGGTTGGTAATCATCGGGAATGGCGTATTCCTTTTTAAAGAGCTCTCCCTATCTCGCTTTTTCCTCAGTTTCATTACCTCCTCTCCTTATTGCGTTCCTATAATTGGTTCCCCCGTGACGCCATTTCCTAGCGTTGGAACGGTTCAGAAGCCTATTCGGTTAAATCTTGCTATAATTTCCTTAATTCGGGTGGTCTGGTTTCTACCTTTCACAAGCTCATTTGAAAAGGTGTCGCGCCTCTTAAAGTCAAAATCCTTGTTTGGCTTGCTATCCATGATAAACTTCTGACAGTTGATGTGCTCAACAAAAGGAACATCGCATGGGATCAAAAATGTGCCTTTTGTCTTACTCAGCATGAAGACAGGGTGCATTTATTTATTAACTGCCCATTTATCCAGCCTCTTTGGGCGATCTGCAAGAGAGCATGGAATGTGCGCGGGAGGCCAACTTCCTTTCCAGAGTGGTGGTCTTCCTGGAGAACCAATCAGGTTGACCATTCTTTGCGTGCCTCATTGGATTTATCCCTGATGGCGCTTATCTGGGTTGTCTGGAAAGAGAGAGATGATAGAATTTTCTCTAATTCTTCGCGTCCTATTATTTCGCTGGTGGAGGACCTTATCTTTTTCACGAGTTTTTGGGCTTCCTTGCTCAAACCGGCTAAGCTAGCTAAACTTCAGCTTTACCATTTTGATAATGCTGTGTTTTTTCACTATTAATGGTTTTCCCACTGCTCTTAATTAATTTCTCCTATTTCTTTTCTTCTTGCTGTTTAATTACTGATTTCCTGGTCCATGTTGGTCTTTTTCTTTAGCTGTTACTTCTACTCACTGTCTATTCTTGTCCTTCTGTGCAGAAATGATTTTGTGGGTTTCTATCTCCACTCTACTTCTCTGGGCGTGGTTTTCTTTGCTTCCTGCCTTTGGTTTTGTTGGTGTTCCAGGTTGCCTCATGGTTTTCTTGGGGTTTTTTGTGGTAAGTCACCGCAGCTTCGGCACTTTGGTAGCAGGTGGTCAGTGTCACTTGTTTGCTCTATGTTTAGGTGCCTGCAGTGCGGTATTTTGGTAGCCTCCCTCTCTTTTTACAGCATGGTTGTATTTCTCTATTCTCCCTGTTTGGTAGTGGTGGCTTAACACCCGGCTTCCGACCTGTGTGGGAGCTTTTGGTCTTCCTTTCTTTTGTTGCTACTTGACGCTGGTGTTCTGTTTGTCCTAGCTATATGTTTATTGTGCTATGTTTACTTTGGCCCGATGTGGTCACTGTGTGAGGAGTATCTCTTATGTTTGTGGCGTTTTTCCTTGTCTTGTTTCCGCTGCGTCAACCCCTCTTCTTTGGTGATGGGTTGCCAAGTGGTTGTGGGGTTGCCTACTTGGTTGTGGTGGTGTTTCTTTCTGTGCTGTTTGTTTGTTACAGGTTGGCATGTGGGTGGCTCCATTTTCGGTGGTTTTTCTTTGCGGTCCTTCTCTGTTGCCTTCCAATTCTCTGGAGGTGTGCGTTGCTCTGGCTGTTGCTGCTGCGGATTGGCATTGGTCTTTTCGGTGGTCTGCAGGCGTCTCTCGCTGTGCTTGCTTGTAGCGACTACTTTCTTATCTGAGTGTTGTTCATTTTATCTTTTTGTCGCTTTTGTTTGTTTCGCATTCGGTTTCTGCCTTGTAAACTGTTTGGTTTTTTGTTCCTCTCTCAGTTTTGCACTTGTAAACTGGTTTCTGTACATTTTCGTTATTAATATAGTTATGGGCTTGAGTCCTCCAACTCTATCCTCTCGCTCAAAAAAACTATATTACTTACTAATAATACTATTATCTACTATTCCTCCAGTATTACTTACTATCTCAATTCTCTAATATTCCTCCAATATTACTTACTATATTCGAATACTCATGTTGGAGCTTCAACTTGTTGCAAATGAAAACCAAGTAACTATTAAGCTGAGCACAACCTGCTTCAAATAACAACACCAGACAATCCTCACATCACCCTACCTCCAAACAAAACAATTGACCCATCCCAGATGTGAGAAACAAAGCTCAAGTGAAAACTCAAAGCCATAAGTGATACTTATCACTTCAAACAGAAAACGAAGTGGAGGTTACAACAAAGGGGCGATGATCGGAGCAGACCGGCATAGAATCAGGAACAGATCGAAATCAGAAATCTAGTAGACGAAATAAATCCATAATGAACCAAAATCACCGACCACATAAGAACCACCAACAAATCGGAGCATATCAGATTAAATCAAGGCACAATGGAGACAAATTGGATATCGAAACGAACATAAGAATATCGGGAATGTCGAGAAACACCTAAATGAGCACACAACATATTTGAACATCTCAAACAACTTCTTAGGAACTCTTCTCCTAAAACTAGAGGTGTAGATAGAACAACTTTTCTCAGACTTTTCTCCTTACAAGTAGACTTAACAAGCATGCGACAGAACATTATAGATCCCCGATGAATCTAACCAAGTATCGAAAGATCAATAGGATCGTACCGAAGTATCAAAGATCCCTGAACGGATCAAACCCAAGCATCAAAAGATCTTCCAATAGATCAAATCAGATCTAAATCTGGACATGAGCAGTTGGAGGACTTGCAGACCCGTATTGACCCAGTAGATGGACATATCGTGAACCGAGTTCTAAATGAAAGTTGTGGATTGTTGAACCGCCTTTAAAATGAATGGTCATACATCATAAAGTGAGTTTTGTACATTCGGAAAAGTACTATTTACTGCAGCAACAATAATAAAACAGAAAAACGTCTCAACACCTAGTCAGAAACTTGTGGGTCTGTTTCAGACCAGAATATGCACGAATTTCAAATTGTGTTATAAATGGAAGATGTAGATCATTGATTCTTCTACAAGATGAATGGTCATATGCCACGAACCGAGTTCTATAGCTCCAAGAAAGTCTGATATACTGCAAAACAATAAAACAGCGCACGGCAACGTACGACAGCAAGAACATAACATCAAGTATCAGCAACAGTAACAACAACAGCACACAACGTGAAGAAAACTGCAGCGTACAGTAGCAATAAGAGTCAAAGATGGCGGCACTGAAGGGTGTCAGTTGTGGCGCAACAACAGACGGAGGAAGGGCAAAGTCAGAGGTTGGAGGACGGCGGCAACGATGGTGGAAAGGAGGAAAGACGGCAGTGGGAGATGATGACAACAGTGCGAGATTTGTGTCGGAAGGCGGAATGAAGGTCAAAGGAGGAAGAATAAAGAATTGATTTTTAGAGCAGGGTGCAAATGAGGGGAGGTGGAGTGATCCCGGTGATGATCGGAAACACTCTACCACGATCACGAGAATCAAAATAAATAACTCTTATATGAGTAGAGGCACTCATACCATATAAAATATTCAGAGAAATATAATATTTGATATTATTACTCAAAGAAACATGATGCCTATTTATAGGCTTAAAAAACTTATTCCCCAAGTTGACTTATTCTTTTTTCCCCAAGTTAGGGATTACAACTCTCTGACTATATTTCTCACTAATTCTCTAATATTCCTCCGATATTACTTACTCTATTCTAATACCCAGGAAGCATGCAAACTTTTCTTGCCTGGCCCGTTTGCCCGGTCTAGCTGAACCCAATGATTTTGGGTAAAGGCGACATGTTGTTGTAGATGGCTAAAATTATTATGAGAAGTAGATGCAACACACTGGGTGAACCCCAGATTGCGAACCTAGGGAACCTGGTATTTCTTAAAAGACCAAACTTTCCTTCATCACTGAACTAAGATCTCTTGGTTCTGATACATCAATTGTCAAGTCCGCAAATAAAGAATGCAAAGCAACTATCTTACAGTTGAAATTAGCAAGTTATTGATAAGTAGCAATCTCAATGCTCATCACATCATATCCCTAATATGAACATACATATATAAAAGAAGCAATATTCTGGATTTTAAAAGAGTAAATGCATATATGACGAATGCAAGCCAGAGAATGCAAGAAGTAAACATGCCAAAAGCACAACCCAAGCAGTTGTGAGTGCCCTTAGCATGAGGGTGTGTATGGCAAGCGGCATTTGGAGGGAAACATGGAAAATTCAGAGAATCCAAATCAATTCTCATGGAATCCTATGCTAGAGCTACATGAGTTTCCCACTTTCCCTTCTAAATTTGACTCAGTGAGCATAAAAGAATGGATTACACTAGAAAGTAAATCAACAGAAAATCACACTAATATGCAGTGTGCCATCATATGTTATTTAGTATGGAAGAAACGTTGAATAACATTTTGAATCAATTTTAAGCACTTAAGAGAGGGGTTGGTGTTTTCTCGCACCTTGCCAGCAATGTCGGGAGCTGAACCATGTACAGCCTCTGCCAAGCAAATGCCTCCTTCACCAACATTACAGCTGAAGAAAAGGTCGCGTGAGTGAGACAATGTGATCTTATTTCATTATAAATTCAGAAAAAATAAAGTTTACCTAGGGGTCAATCCCAAACCACCAATCAGACCAGCACAGAGGTCACTGATAATATCTCCATAAAGATTTGGCATCACTAATACATCAAAGAGAGATGGATTTTTCACGAGCTGGCAAACAAAAGCCAAATTAACAAAGCAAAACTGAGAAGAGAGTTACTAAAAAGAAATTTTGAAGTGCATGAGATCATTCTATCTCAAGTAACCCTGCATTCTTAATATCTCATATGATAGAGTAGTACCATCATGCAACAATTATCAATGATTACTTCCTCATAAGTAATCTCAGGGTACTTCTCAGCAACCTCACGGCAACACTGCGAATGAACATAAAGTTAAGCAATGACAGATCCTAAATTTCTTGTTTCAGTGGGGGGAAAAGTCAATTACCATACCTGAAGGAACAGGCCATCAGTTTTCCTCATGATGTTTGCTTTGTGTATAGCTGATACCCTCTTTCTGCCATTAGTTTTGGCATAATGAAAAGCATATTCTGCAACCCTTATACTTGCCTGACGAGTAATGATCTTAAGACTTTCCACAACACCTCTGACGACCTTGAGTAAAAAAAAATTGATTATTAAATCGCACAGTAACTGTGAAGTAGGAGGGAATGTGCTGTATAAGTAGGGTTACCTGGTGTTCAAGACCACTATACTCCCCTTCTGTGTTCTCACGGATCGTAACCAGATTGACATCATCATAACGAGTTTTGTAACCAGGAAGGCTTTGACAAGGTCTGACATTGACATAAAGACCTAATTCTTTCCGTAAGGTCAGGTTCAAAGATCGGTGGCCCTTTCCAATAGGTGTAGCCATTGGACCCTTCAAACCCACACCATTTTTGCGCACTGATTCCATGCTCTCCCATGTGACAAAGCTTTGAGTCCTCGGGTCTACTTTGTCCCCAATAAAATGTTCTTCCCACTCTATAGGCACTTCAGCTGCATTGAACACCTGCAATAATACAAAACAGTTGTAATTGGCATTTAACTAAAACAGTCAAAAAGTAAAGCAGGATATTATCATAGTTTACAACACAACAATAACATTCACATACAAAAAGTGAAAAGGACCAAAAGTAAGGAATACCTAATTCAGAAAGTAAGCAAAACAAATATTGATATGTATGCAAGTTGAGTTGTAGAACCAAAATCCCTCCCTCATGATGCTGCTTAGATGATTTTTTAGCACTAAATACTCACTACCATAGGTTTTATGGAATTAATCTGAAATACTTTCGATGCACGCAGCTCACTTGAAATGTACATCAGGCACATAACTGCCATAGTCATCTTTCATTTTTTCCATATTTACTACTGTTGGCACCAACCTGAGCATGTTAATCTATCAATCCATAGTCATCTTTCATTTTTATCACACTTCTTATAAAGAGAGAACTACATAATTTATGAGTTTTGACTTCATCACCATCACCCCAATCTGGACTACATTCTTCTCACTCTTACCCCAATTTAGGATATCAGCTAATAGTAAATTATTTGTAAAAATACACTACTTCTTATTCTCACAAAACAATATTCACGATGCAGCAGCACCACCACAGGGAGGAACACCCCTCCACATAACAAAACCAAATCAAATGACTTTTAAGCTCCATCGACATTGGGGAGTGATGTGCTTTAGATACAAGCAAATAGTCTACTAGCCAAATTACTATCCCTATGAAAGTACAGTACATCGCAAGTAGAACTTGGAAGGAGAAAATTTGATATGAAGAAAAAGTGCATCATGATGATATATGAAGTGAGGAAGAAAAAAGGGAGCTCTACTGTTCGTTAGAAGACTACTGCTCAAGTGTGGGCATCAGGGCAACCATAATGGCATATAATCTTTAGGCCAAGTGTAAAATTAAGTTATTCAACTAAAATGTCATTAGATATCATTAGTGATGATGGCAAGAACGTGTCCAAACTAATGAAGAAACTAGGGAGTGTTTGGTAGGTTGCAAATGCAAATTGCAATTGCATTTGCAAGTGGAAATTTAAAGTTTCCCTCCAAAACATTCTAACACAACAACTACCAAAATACCTCTACTTTTCAACATGTCCTCTATTTTTATATTACAATCATTATTTCCCTCCCAAACTTGGAAGGATATTTAGGCAATTGTGTAAGAAAGTTTTGGAGGGCAAATTCAAATTTCAACTTGCAATTGCATTTGCAACCTACCAAACACCCCCTAAGAGCATGACCTGTCTGTCCAAATTAATAATAAATTGGGGCTGAAGCAAATAAGACTCCGAGTCAGAAATTGGTCTAATCAGAAAGGTATTGAAATAAAGATGAAAAGGTATTGCATGTTAGTTTTTCAACAGGGAGAAATTAAATCAATGAACTGCTGAGTGAAATTGGTGACATAAATGCATGCTATATGACTCTGACTTTGGCAGTTGGATAATGATGCATCTCCGATGAGAAGCCAATCAAGGGGGCAAAAAAAGAAGCGGGGCAGAAGTCTTTTCTCCTAGTTTACAATGTCATAGGGGCAGGAAAGGTTTATAGCTTTAATAGTTAAAGGGAAGGTACATACAAAACAACTGCTTTTATTGGTGGACAATTTCATTGTACTTATGCTAAAAGAGCAACCAAACGAATTATCACCAACGCACTATGTAGACCATCAAATTGATTTAGAACCAAAGAACTCGCTTATGAACTTAAAGCGCTTTAGGGTGAGCAGTGATCTCAAAAGAGAATCTACTGCTCTTCGAACCGCACGATAAGCAAAGGAGATCCTTGATCAAGGGCCTCAAGGCATATAAGAATCACCTAGTACACCGCAAATAAAAAATCTTTTAACTTACTGCCCCCCTTGCTCCAAAGGGTTTTAAAGAATCAGCTATAGTCAAACTCAAGGACAAACTGATTACATGTGAGAGAAATTAGTTTTCTTCAGTTCCTTTTAGGATTTAAACTATTTTCTGTGATAAGTTTTAAGAAAGTAGCATTAATTGAATTAGGTGTGAGATTCTTAAGTTGATTATCTTCTCAGTTGTACTTCTATAGTACTACATAATGAGAGGAGAACGTCACATTGGCCTACTCCCATTTTCATCTGTCTTTTTTTCCCTTTTATTTTGATAAGCTAAAATCCACGTGCATGTGCTTTTATTCTTCCCAAGCACACATAGTTAATTAATGAACATCAGTTCATGGTTCATGAGTGATACCAACAAAAGAAACATTGAGCAGCACAGATGCACATATCTAGCATCTAGTCTAGTATAACAAGAGAGTTGGCGGTTTGATAGTTTTGTTTTAAACCATCGACTTATGAATCTCAACCACATATTAAAGTCGGAGTAATATTAACCATCAACTGAAAATCAATCACCCAATTGTTAAATCTCAACCATAGTTTTGAAGTTCAAATGTACATGAGCCATTCATACTTTAAAGATTACAATAATCAAAACAGAGCAGCCTCTCACAGGCATTGCAAGTGCTACTTATCTAGTTTATATGAAGAGATTGAAGGCAATTGTCATAGACTGATTTCAACTGCGTGAACAGGCCAATAATATATAACATGAAACGGCTATATTACACAGTGATCTGACATGCGTCAAAATAGAGTGTCCTACATGCATCAAAATAGAGTGTCCTCTGAACAGGCTCACACCAAATCCAAAGGTCCAAAGACCCACTGTAACGCCCTGAACCCGGAATACCAGAACTCGAGCATGTTAATAACTTTTTCCATCAAATAATCGAACAGAGCGATCGACTAAATCCAACATTCTAAATCCAACATTTTATTCTCATAAGATATTCGGTACAGCGGAAGCAATTAAACAAATGATTTCACTTGCACAAAAATTAACACTCAAAATTCCTCAAATTGTTCCACAAATCCTTGGAAATTCGCCATTTACATATCGGCAAAAATAAAGACCAAGGGGGGATGAGCAACCACCGCCCAGTCAACATTCTACCATCACAACAATCGAGGTTTCAAAAGCTTTTAAGCTCAAAATTTTGAACATGTATCGAAAAACTTTTTCCATCAAATAATCGAACAGAGCGACTAAATCTAACATTTTATTCTCATCAGATATTCGGTACAGTGGAAGCAATTAAACAAATGATTTCATTTATACAAAAATTAAAACTCAAAATTCTTCGAACCGTTCCACAAATCCTTGGAAATTCGCCATTTCCATATCTGCAAAAATAAAGACTACGGGGGTGAGCAACCACCGCCCAGTAAACATTCTACCATCACAACAATCGAGGTTTCAAAAGCTTTTAAGCTCAAAATTTGAACAAGTATCGAAAAACTTGTCTTATATTTTTCATTTAATATCTTACAAAAAATTTAGTACAAGTATTTGCACATTCCAAGCATCTTCTAAATTATATGGATTCCATAATGCACTACACTGGAATATTCAATTACAATGTTCATAAAGATATTCAATTAACTGATGCAATATTGAGAGTTTCCATAGTTTATCATAAACATTATTCGATAAAACAATGCAATATTACTAGTTTTGATATTTCATAGTGTTGAAAAACAATGAAATATCAATAGTCACGATAACTCAGAAAGTATTGATAAAACAAATGCAAAACCACTAATTGTATGTGATGGTAGAATAGTTACTGGTCGTTGGTTGCCCCCCCCCCCCCCCCCCCCCCCCCCCCAATTCTTTATTTCTGCAAATATGAAAAATGATGAATTTGCAAGAATTTGTGGAGTGATTTTGAGGAATTTCGAGTGTTAATTTTTCTATAAGGGAAATTATTTGTTTAATTGCTTCCACTGTACGGAATTCCTGATGATAATAAAATGGTGGATTTAGTCGCTTTATTCAATTATTTAGATTATTTGATGGAAAAAGTTATTAACATGCTAGAGTGGTATTCCAGGCTCGGAGCGTTACACCCACTGACAAGCCTACAGCTCCCAAACCCAATAAGAGAAAACTTGGTGCCCAAGCTAGAATCTTTGGGACCTAACTCAGCACGATCAAAGAGAAACATTTGTTTAAGATCTAGGGGTGGACCCCTCCTAGCCAATGAATACCCCAATAAGTGCTTCAAGCATTTTATCCTCAAAGCTTTATACACACTTTCCCTCTCCACAAATACTTAAGCATTGGAAGGGGAACAATCTCGCATCCAACCCCTTCTAGCAGTGTATTTCCATTGTGCATGCTGGTCAAGGATGTACGCCCCAATCATCCACCCAATATTTGACTCATACCGCAAACATTTGTGCCTATTTAAACGGACCACATCCGAACATTGGTGCTAGGAGGACCAGCTGGCCCAGCTCCATAAGTAAAGCTAGGCGCTAAAATAAACCAGAACGCCCCCTTAACCAGCAGAACAAAATCTTGATGGGAACTCCCAAGAGGAGATCACCCTCAATACACCTCTCAAGTACTTGATTCCCTCGGACCCTCGCTTTATCAGGACTCGGGAGCTGCTGGACCATCCAACTCTCTCGCACTCCTCAACAAGACATTGTGCCGACCGACAACCTAGCCTTCCGAAAACAGTTTGAGAAGATGCACACCAGTTAAGAAAAGTCCAATAACTCGAGACTGCCATCCTCCAAGAAATGGTAAAGTCAAAGGCAGGTAACAATGATCCTCAAAAGTGAACAAGCATCCTCTCGAAAAATCAACCCAATCCCAAAAAATTACGGGTCATCTAGATAGAAGACGATCCGAAGAGAGAATAAATCTAACAGGTCCCACTCAGCTCAACCAAGAAGAACATTAAGCGCACAACTAGAGAATCAACAACCCTCGCCACAAAGAAGTCACGGACGCTAATGAATTCTAGGCCTACTCTCTAGGACAAGCCGCTCTTCTAAAGTTAAACTACCACAGTTAAAAAGTTTGAGCAAAACAGTGATCCCCACGACCCTATGCTACACTTCCAGACCACAATGAATCTTCAAATAGCTTTAGGTACAATTTTGTGCAGAGCAGTCCCTACCACTTTAACGATGTCAGCCAGAGACAAGTATGATATTCTGAAGAATGACAATATGACCTTTTTTAAGCAATTGCCTCAACTGTTTGAACTTTGAACGTAGTGCATCTGCAGTCAAAGGCAATAAAAATCCAACCCCCAACTTCTCGAGATCAGCCAGAATGTGAGAGCCTCAAAGATAATCTACAAACACTTCAACCACGAACTGCTCTAAGTATGCTGATAATTGTTAAACTAGTCTTAATTTTCGTTCCACATCTAAAATAAACTTATAATTAATCCTTGTACTCTCCTACATATAGAAGGCATTGTATTCAGTTATGAGCATTCAATAAAGTCCAGTCTCTATATTATAACTTTAACATGGTATCAGAGCTGGAAACGTATGCAAAAAAAATTTCCAAAAAAATTAGGGTTCCCTCTCTTCAAAAACAAAAACAAAAATCATTGTTCATCTACCTCGTCCCCTCCTCCGAAAAACCCTAACCCTACTTTGCCTTCCTCTTCCCCCTCTACGTCGCCGCCTCCACACCCCGACGGCCACCCCCTTCTTCCATATGCCTCCCGCAGCCCCTTCCTTTAGCAAAAAAAAAATTTGATGCAGCCCTATATCCGCACTGTTTTAGAATGTGTCCGTGTTTGATGAACTCTCCAATCATCATATATCCTTCTCACCCATTTTTTTCTTCAAATCTAATCTAGATCTGCTCCTTTGATGACTTCCAATACTTCAATGGCAACCTCTCATCCTCCTCTTCCCATGGCAACCTATCCTCTACCGTTGGACCCTTATTCTTCCACTGCTGCTCCTACTGATGAGTCAACATCCTCCCAATCTATCATTTCTGCTGGAGCATACTGATATAGGTAAAAATAGAACTAAATCGGGACCGTTCAAATCGGGCACGAATCTTGAAGCTCCCAGGGGTAAACGGTAATTTCCACTACAAACGGATCTGAAATGTGAACTGGGTCTTTTCCAAGCCCAATAACCCAAAAACGGATCTGTCTTGCTGGGTTAGGGTTACGGCCCATTACAAGCCAGCCCGAGTCATTTGAAGAGTAATTCAAATTCATAATTATTTTTAAGAGGCGGTTTAAACTAAATCCCTTATCATGAAATGATTTAAACTCTACATCTTATCCAAAAAACACCAGGACATAAAGATAAATGATTATCTCTAAACTGTCTCTAAATGCGACTATAAATACCCCCTCCCCCCACCATAAAAAGGTAATCAATATTTTTTCCACAAATCGCTCTTTCATCATCTTTCTTATTACTGACTTGAGCCCCGAAGGGTTTGTCGCCGGGATCCATCCCGGTGTATCAAACTTTTTGCAGGTTAACAGCAGCGGCGAGAAACAGTCAAAACACCGGCTAGGAATCAACAGGTTTGCTTTATTTGTTTCTAAAAGAATCCACAAATACATCTGTTTGCTCCCACACCAAAATAAGTAGTGCCAGGCGCCATCTGTGGGAACAGAAAAAGCAATCTAGTCACACATCACCGGTAAAGGCAGTTTCCAAGCCATGCCTCCGAAAGGGAAAGAGAAAGCAGCAGCTTCCAGCCGAAGAGTCACTCCTCTTCCTCCCCCTCCTCCACTCAATGATGTTCTTCAACCAGACCAGTAAGTTCAGCAACCGCAGCCTGATCAGCCTCCTCCTAGGTCCCGGGGGGCCTGCCCCAGGGGGCTCCCGTTGAAGCCACCAGGGGCGACATCCCCACCATGACCACATCTCAGTCCATAACCCCTCAACCGATTCCATGGCCTCTCATAGTCCCGCTGGGCCGGATCTCCGTCAGGTAATAGTTAACCGTCAGCAAGGGGTCGACCTCCGAAAATGCTTGAATGAAAGGCAGGCCCTGGAGGAAGAACCTCACCCCGAGCATCACAGGACCCCGAGAGTCCGATCCCCCCGCAGGCCAAGGCCTAGAAGAACCATCCCCGAGGAGGCGAAGAGAGTCCACTCCACGTCGTCGTCGGAGAAGTCATACTCCAATAAGCCGAGCCACACCTGGGGACCACCAAGCTGGAGGGGCACCAGTCACTCAGGCCGAGTTCCTGAACTTCAAAGAAGATATCCTGCGAGCTCTTAATATTACCACGAGCCAGGATTAGCGTGCGCCTAGCCCTCGTCAAACCGCCACTCATGAAGGGGAGTCCCGAGGATCGACTAGATCTGACCGGAGTGATGACTCGATCCACCGCCGTCTCCACAAGATGGAGAGGCGCCTCAACAAGATCAATCCCGAAGAAGAACAACGGACCAATAAGTTTCACCCCAGCAGACCCCCCTTCTCCAGGACCATCATGGAAAAGCTCCGGTCCCCGAAACCTTTAGACCGCCCCGCTTTGAATCCTACAATGGAGAGTCAGACCTAACCGATCATATCGAGAGTTTTAAAACTCTCATGATGATTCATCAAGCCTCGGATGCGCTCCTCTGCAAGGCCTTCCCAGCAACGTTGAGGGGACCAGCGCGAGAGTGGTACTCCCGTCTATCACCAGCCTCCACCTGCTCATTCGAACAAGTGCATCCTTGCTAGCCCTCAGCCAAAGAAAGGGTGAACGCCTAAGAGATTACGTTCAGTACTTTACCGTCAAAGCCCGGTCTATTGCCTCTCTCAACCAATTAGTGGCATCTGCAGCATTCAGGCACAACATCAATAATGTCGACCTCAAGACGTCCTTGTCAAAAAGCCTCCTCGGGACTTCTCGGAACTCATGCTTAGGAGTGAGAAGTACATCTAAGCAGAAGAGGCTCTCAACCCCCCAGTCGAGAGAAGTCATCATCCGAAAACAAATGGAAGAATACAAGCGAAGAAGGATCCCAAAAATTGCAGAAGGACGACAATGGCCAGCGCCGTCCAGCTCCTCGTTTTGAGAAGTTTACCCCCTCAGTGCCAGTATATCAGCAGTTCTTACGGAGGTGGACAAGAAAGGACTACTTCGCGGTCCCCCTAGAATGAATACCCCTGGCAAGAAAATGAACAAAGATAAGTGGTGTCGCTTTCATAGGGACCACGCCCACGATACCGATGATTGTCAGGCTCTCAAGGAGGAGATCGAAGAACTTATACAGCGGGGACACCTGGCCAAGTTCGTCAGAAAGGACGAAGCCAATCCTCCACCCCAAGGAGCCAACAAGCGAACCGAGAGGCTCGCCGAGTTCCAAGGCTCTGAACCTGGGGCTATCCACCCACCTAATCCATGGAGGTCCAATGGGGGGAGAATCAAACACCTCCCGAAAGGCCTTCATCCGGGAGGTGAGTTCGGTCCACAACTTTCCCACGGCCAAGAACCTTGGGTCTCGGTGACATTCTCAGACAAAGACCTAGAAGGCGTCCGAACGCCCCACTGTGACGCGCTCGTGAGTCACAGTGGCCAACCACGAGGTGAGACGAATCCTGGTCGACAATGGCAGTTCCGTCAATATCCTCTTCTTGGAAGCCTTCCAAGGACTCAAACTTTCTCGAGATTGTCTCAAGCCTGCCAGATACACACTCCACGGGTTCTCCGAAGTTCCGGTACCAATCGAAGGAATAGTCACTCTTGATGTGACCACAGGAAAACCCCCGACTACCCGGACAGAGGCAATGGACTTCATGGTTGTCAATGTGAAGGCTGCTTACAATGCTATCTTGGGCCAACCAGGCCTAACAGTGCTTCATGCCGTACCCTCAGCCTTTCACATGAAAATGAAGTTCCCAATCTCTGCAGGAGTAAGAGAAGTCAGAGGAAACCAAGAGACAGCTCAGAGGTGCTACACAACCACAATGGGGGGCTCGGTCCTCCTTCTTGAAGCATTAGAGCTCTCCCAACGAAACAGTCAAGTCATTCCCGAACTAGTTAATGAACTCAAAGAGATCTCCCCCTTCGAGGAAGGCGGACTTGGAATACTGGGCGTCAAATGGAGTACTGCGAGGGTGCCTAACACCCTCTCGTAGAAAATAGGCTTTCAATTTTCAATAAAGCCACCACTAGCGATATGGCCAAAGCATGTAATAAAGGCTCGCACCATTGAAGCGGCCACTTAGTTTGTTTCAATAAAACTTGGCTTTTTTTATTGAAAATTATTGCATGTGCCTTATTTCTGTCTCTTTGAGTCACATCTACAACTCGTTAAACAGTAAGTTCGAAGTCCAACTTGCCCCATAAGGCTGCTCTCACAACTTACTAGGCTCAAAAAACGAGTTTGGAGTCCAACACTCGGTTCGATGCCGGTTTAACCATTTGTAAACAAGCAAGTGCAGAGCAGCTCACCATTCGGAATTGCTCATACAACTCGTTAACCCCCTCAAACAACAAGTTTGGAGTCCAACACTTGGTTCGACGCTGCTTTAGCCGCTTGTAAACAAGCAAACGCTGAGTAGCTCACCATTCGGAATTGCTCTTACAACTCGTTGGAGAATCTTAAACAGCTAGTTCGGAGTTCAAAATCATGGTTAGAAATCGCCCTCACAACTTGCAAGTATGCGAGCTCGGGGCTCAAAAACGACCATTCAAACACTCCTACAACTGGCGACAATATGAGTACAAGCTATCCAATCCTCCGCGAAACTTGCCTCCGAGCGACCCTCTTCTTCTAAACGAATTCGGAGCTCAACTCTCCCCTAGAGTTGCTCCTCAAACTCGCCTCCCGAACGGCTCTTTCCTAGAGCCCTGTGAAGCTCTTCGCTCCGCTCGCCTCCCGAGTGGCCTTCTTCCAAGTGAGTTCGGCAACTCTCCCCTAGAGGTTCTCCTCAAACTCGCCTCCCGAACAGCTCTCTCCTAGAGCCTAGTGATGCTCTTCGCTCCGTTTGCCTCCCGAGCGGACTTCTTCTGAACGAGTTCGGAACTCAACTCTTCCTCAGAGTTGCTCCTCAAATTCGCCCCCGAACGGCTCTCCCCTAGAGCCTAATGAAGCTCTTCGCCCCGCTCGCCTTCCGAGTGGCCTTCTTTCAGACAAGTTCAGAGCTCAACTCTCTCCTAGAGTTGCTCCACAAACTCACCTTCAAGAATAGATCTTCCCAAGAGTCATATAAAGCTCTTCTCAACTTCATGAAGGCAAAGATGTTGCAAGACTATTTTGACCATGAAGAATGATGATTCTTCAAACTTCTGAAGAGAAATTGTAGATCTTCGGGTTAGCTTAGAAACAAGGGGTCAGACGCCCCGATCAGACATCTGTAGCACCGAGAAAGTGGGTTAAAATACAGTTGTGCCAAGCCAATAAAAAGTTGACTAAGTCAACAGTCAATGATTAAAGAGATACAGCACGCCAAAGCCTCCCTAGCCCTCGGCAACGCTCCCCGAGCATTCTTGTCACCAACGTTGAAAAGAGAAAAAACAACATTGACTGGTCAACAATCAACGATTAAAATTCCCCACATGTCGCTCTCTCAAAGTCTCTCTAGACCTCGGTAGCTCTCGCCGAGCGTTCTCGATACCGACGTCGTAATTGGAGAAATGGTGTTGCCTGGTCAACGGTCAAACTCGCCACGTGTCGCTCTCTCGAAGTGCCTCTGGACCTCGGTAGCGCTCGTCGAGCAAACCTGTCCCCGAACTAGAAAATGGAGAAAACTCCCTCTCCCAATTCGCACTAGATCATGATCAACGGCTCAGATTCGCCAACAAAAAAAAATATGAGGTTAACGGGTCGGGTTCGGACCCGTTATGGACCCAAACCCACAAACTAACCCACACATCCTTCAAAACCGAAAAGCTGCATTTCCCCACCATCGCCAGCTCGACCTCACGTCACCAAACTCCTTCGCGAACCCCCCTCCTCCGTCGTCAAACTCCCCTTTACGAGTTCCCCTTGCCGAGCTCCAACTCCTTCCTCGCCGAACTCCGCCGAACCTCACCTTCGACAAGCTCCCCTCGCCGAGCTCCTCTCTTCGAGCTCCAGTGACACCCTCGGATAAGCCGAAGGAAGAAGTCGAGGAAAGAAGAAGAAAAAAAGGGGGGAGGGGGGAGGCGTTGACCGAGTCAACGCAATCCGAGCGTTCTTGGAACAGACGTCAAAATGGGGGGGAAATCGCCTCCTCGCGATCCGCGCTTGATCTTGATCAACGCCCCTGATAGCGCCACGTGTACAGATATTTATTTATTTATTTATTTATTTATTTATTTAATTGAATTAGTTATTTCAAAAAAATCCAAAATTTTGATTAAAAATTCTTTAAAAAATATTAATTCAGAAAATAATTTTAAAATTCTAAAATATAATTATTGAATTAGAATAATTAATTAAAATTTTCGAAAATTAATTATTTAAATTCAGAAATTGAATAAAAAAAGTCAAAAAATGATTAAAAGTTGGAAAAAATTCAGAAAAATCTGAAAAAATAACTAAAAATCTAGAAAATACTAAAAATAATTTTAGGTATTTTACAAGCTCAGAATAACACCGTTACACCTCGAGCAAGATCCAAACTCCCCCAAGAACTCCGATAAAGTTCTGTAAACCATTAAAAAGGGGCAAATACTCCTCAAAGGTTGTGAAACTCAGTCTTCAGGAGTGGGAGGCTTGTGATATAGGTAAAAATAGAACTAAATCGGGACCGTTCAAATCAAGCACGAATCTTGAAGCTCTCAGGGGTAAAACGGTAATTTTCACTACAAACGGGTCCGAAATGGGAACTGGATCTTTTCCAAGCCCAATAACCTAGAAACAGATCTGTCCTACTGGGTTAGGATTACGGCCCATTACAAGCTAGCCCAGGTCATTTGAAAAGTAATTCAAATTCATGATTATCCTTAAGAGGCGGTTTAAACTAAATCTCTTATCATGAAACGATTTAAACTCTACATCTTATCCAAAACCACTAGGACATAGATAAATGATTATCTCTAAATTGTCTCTAAAGGCGACTATAAATACCCCCTGCCCCCACCATAAAAAGGTAATCAATAATTTTCCCCAAATTGCTCTTTCATAATCTTCTTGATTACTGACTTGAGCGTCGGAGGGTTTGTCGCCGAGATCCATCCTGGTGTATCGAACTTTTGCAGGTTAACGACAGCGGCGAGAAACAATCAAACACCGGCCAGGAATCAACAGGTTTGCTTTATTTATTCCTAAAAGAATCCACAAATACATCTGTTTGTTCCCACACTAAAATAAGCAGCAACACATACCAAGCCTTCCGCAACATGCTGTCCCCTCCTTCTGGTACCTCTGCTCACTCGGACAATGCTTGTCATGTTTCCTCACATTAGTGGATAATTGATTCAGGTGCTTCTGAACATGACTCCTTTATTGCTTTATTCATATCCTTTGCTTCTAAATTATCATGTGTGTATTGCTGATGGCTCATTTGTCCCTGTTGAAGGGGTAGGAGATATCTCTTTTTTTTGGATATTCATCTTAAATCAGTTTTGCATATTTCTAACTTTCCTAATAGCCTATTATCTGTCCCTAAACTTTGCAAAGATTTAAACTGTTCAGTGACATTTTTTTCTTCTCATTGTGTGTTTCAAGACACTAGGACGAGAAAGGTGATTGGCATTGGTCATGAACAACATGGGTTATATATTTTAGATTCTCCAGTCTCGGCTTTTAATTCTTTAGTTGATCCTGAATTGTGACACCGACGACTGGGACACCCTTCCTCTACGACCCTAAACACTTAGTTTCAAGTCGTGAGCCTTCAGTTAAGATATCTTGTGAGTCATGTGAGTTAGGTAAACATCATAGAGTTTCATATCCAAAATGCATCAATAAACATAGTGAACATTTGTTTGATTTAGTGCATTCTGATGTTTGATTTTCCCACCTTCAATAACTATCGTTATTTTGTTACATTTATTGATGATTTCTCTCACATGACCTGGTTGTTTCTTTTGGAAAAATCGTTCTGAAGTTTTTATAGTTTTTCAAAATAAATTCTTCGAGATACAAACACAATTTGGCACAACTCTTAAATGTTTTCGTTCTGATAATGCTAAGGAATACATGAGTTTTCAATTTCAACAATTTTTTTCTCAACATGGAATAATTCACCAAAATTTTTGTGCTTACACTTCTCAACAAAATGGAGTGGCAGAACGCAAAAAGCAACATTTACTTACCACTGCCCGCTCTCTGATGTTTAAAATGAAGGTCCCTAAGTTTTATTAGAGTTTTGCAGTTCTCACTACCTGTTTTCTTATTAATCGAATGCCTACACCTATTCTTCAAAATCAATCCCCATTCAACCTGATATTACCATCTAAAAATTCATTTCCAATACAACCTCGTGATTTTTGTTGCACTTATTTTGTTCAAAAACTCCAACCCGGCATTGTTAAACTTGACCCGCGTACTACTAAATGTGTTTTTTTTGGGTATTTTCGTTTTTCGAAAGGTTATCTTTGTTATTGTCCTTCACAGAAGAAAAAAAATATTTACCTCAGCGGATGTTTCTTTTTTTGAACATAAACTTTTTTTAAACATATTTCTTCTCACAATCCTGATTTACCGAGGGCTGTTGTAGAGTTGATTTTCCACCACCACCACCACCTCTGCCACTTCAGGTTTATGTTCGAAGATGTAAAACTCGTTCGAACTCAACCATCCAAGATATACCATCTGTTGTTCAACCAGTGTCGACCACTTCTATCAATAATATCCCTAACAAAGATAATTTACTTATTGCTCACCGTACAAACATTTTTGTGCTCACTATCCTATTATCCAGTTTGTATCTTTTTCTAAACTGAACAGATCTTTTCGAGCTTTTACTTCTTCCTTGAATTCCATCTATATTCCTAAAAATGTTCAGGAAGTACTCAAGCACCCTGGTTGGACACAGCCATGAATGAGAAAATGCATGCTCTTCAGCAGAATGGTACGTAGCAGTTGACAGTTGGTTGTAAATGGGTATTCACTGTCAAACATAATCCTGATGGTACAGTTGACCGCTTCAAAGCTTGCCTTGTTGCTAAAGCTTATTCACAGAAATTTAGGGTCGACTATGCAGACTTTTTTTCGGTTGCGAAACAATTATGTACGTGTCATTATCTATCTTGCTCCAAATTGTTCTTAGCCCCTTTATCAGCTTTATGTCAAGAAATCATTTCTTAAATGAGGACTTGAAAGAGCTAGTGTATATGCATCAACCTCCTGGATTTGAGCGAAGGGGGAGAATCTTGTATATTTGCTAAAAAAAAAGTCTTAATGGCCTCAAACAATCTTCACGAACTTGGTTTGAGAAGTTCGGCAAAACTGTGCGCTCTTATGGGTTCTCAAGAAGTAAGGCAAACTATTCTTTCTCCATAAAGAAAAAAAGCAAAGGCATTGTTATTCTGTTAGTCTATGTTGATGATATCATTATCACAGGTAGTAATTCTCAAGGTATTGCAGACATCAAGCAGTGGTTAGCTTAACCTTTCAAACAAAAGATCTTGGTCCGCTTCGATATTTTATTGTCATTGACATTGCACGCACAAAGGATGATATCTTTCTGGTCAAAAAGAAAGTATGTCCTTGATATTCTTACCGAGACAGGAATGTTGGGATATAACCCCAGTGACACCTATAGATCCCAATATTAAGCTATCATCCTTCTCCAATGATGCATTGTTCTCTGATCCAGGACGATATCGCACGCTGGTTGGCAAACTCATATATCTTTCAGTGACTAGGTCAGATATAGTCTTTGCACTTAGTCAAGTCAGTCAGTTTACGCATGTACCGACTATCACTCATTGAAAAGCAGTGCTTCACATTCTTCGCTATCTTAAGAAAGCCCCAGGACAAGGACTTCTCTTCAGGCCTGGTGAAAGTCTTTCTTTACGAGGATATTCTGATGCTGATTGGGCATGGTCGATTGATGATAGGCGATCTACTAGTGGATACTTT
Source organism: Hemerocallis citrina (assembly GCA_017893485.1). Taxonomy (NCBI): domain Eukaryota; kingdom Viridiplantae; phylum Streptophyta; class Magnoliopsida; order Asparagales; family Asphodelaceae; genus Hemerocallis; species Hemerocallis citrina. Next base: position 365,026,132 of record CM030359.1, read on the forward strand.
GTGTTCTTTGAAGGAAATTTGGTATCTTGAAAAAACAAAAAGCAACCTGTTGTAGCTAAATCAAGTGTCGAATACCGAGTCATTGGGCATTTGGTTTCTGAAGTTTAATGGCTCAAATCTCTCCTTCGAGACTTGGTAATCCCAGTATCATCTCCAGTTCCACTGTATTGTGATAACTAAGCTGCTATGCATATTTCTAAAAATTCAGTGTTTCATGAGCGCACAAAACACATCAAAGTCAATTGTCACTTCGTTCGTGATGAGTTGGAGAAGAAAGTGATCTCATTTTCATGTCTGGTCCTTAGTAAAACACAATCTTCTAAGCTCTTTCAAACTTTCTTGAGCAAGCTTGACTTCGACAATATCTATGCACCAGCTTGTGGGAGTGTTAAAGTAGTCTTAGTTTTAGTCTCACATCTGAAATAAACTTAGAATTAATCATTGCACTCTCCTACATATAGAAGGTATTGTATTCAGTTATGAGTATCGAATAAAGTATTCTTTTTCAGTCTCTATACTATAATTTTAACAATAACGTTGTGAGCATATCAGCGATAGCACCTGGGTTGACACATAAGGGATTAACTCGTTCAAAATTGAAGCATGTCGTCAGCATGAAAGATTTCACTGACAGGGCAGAAAAGTTATTCAAAATCGATGACAAGATAGAATCTAGGGTAAATATGGTTTAGGCCCCTCTCTTAAGTTTGAATTTCTATTAGACCCCTTAACTTTGTCAACTATACTATAAACCCTTCAAACATAAAATTCATTTTGAAAACCCCTTCTCTCCATTGGACTGCACTAAATATACTAATTGGATAATATTTTAAAATTTTGCCAAGAATGCTGTTTCATTATGGGAATCAATTTCAGATTGGTATAATTATTTTAACTGTTGTATACTTTGTATTATCAAATTACTAAAATAAAAGGATTAAATTGGAAATTTTCTTCCTCCTCCACCCACCCTCAGATCTGACACCCTCCTCCAACTAGCACTCACCACCAGATCTGAACCTTCTTTCTCTTTTCTGTTCTTCATTGTGCCCACTCTTTATCTTAATGAAATCAGTTTCTTTCTCTCCACCTCCAAATTAAAGAAATAAATAAATTGATAAAATGATACCCAAAAAAAATCCAACATCTAATCTAAGGTTTAAGGTTCTCCCTTTCATGAAGCATTCCCTCGCTAGCAAACTCCATTACCTCCATCTGAATATACATCCACATCCACCATGAAACCCCCAAAACCAGAACCCAACCCCACCTTAATCCACATCCTCATCGCCACCTTAACCCAAATCCAAACCCATAGCCCACCTATATACAAATTTGTTGAGAAAATAGAGGAGGAAGATGAGAAGTAGAGAGCTCAAGGAGATGGTGAAGTGAAGGTAGAAGGGAGGTTTGGTATTAGATAAAAATTTAAAGGTTGTTTGTATAGTATGTTGTATCGAAGGGGGTTAATGAACAGTATTTGAACTTCGAGGGGTTTCTAGCATAGTTGAAAAAGTCAAAGGGGCTAACAGAAAATCAAGATCAGTTGAGGGGTCTATACTAAATTTACCTTAGAATCTAACCAAAAGAGAAAGAAACACAACCATAGGTCCCCTGTTAAGAACAAAAGAAAAGGTTGGACAACCGAAAGAGGGAGAAGAATGATAGGAGTGATCAGTGGAGAGATAGTAATCATGCCCGTCATCGCAATAAGGAACGTTACTAGGCGGAGAAATTCACCCAGTCAAAACTTATAGTAAGTTCAACATCTCGGTCTGTTGACACCAAACCCCAAAGGATGAAAGCACCATCCTGAGAGAAGAAATTAAAAGAAATTTCATGACTATTTCAGAGATCAAGGTCATTATACCGAAGACTGTTTTCAGTTCAAAGTAGACATTAGAAAATTGATCAAGCCAGTACATCTCCGAGGCATATCTAGTCAAAATAATTAACAGGTCAAGAAAATGAGCAAAGCGAAAATTCAAGCGGGCGATAAGCCATCTACAATCGTCATACATGGCAGTCTTGCCGACAGTCCCATCATCGATGTCATCTCAGGAGAACCGGCGGGTGGGGAAAGAAACTTGCAGAGGAAACCAAACGTATACAGTTGAGATGTCTTCTCGATTTGCAAAAAATGCCAAAAAACGAGTGCAGAATCTCGTATTTAGACAAAAATTTGAAAGCTTAGAGCCAAACTGTGACGAACCTTTAGTAATAATAGCAAGAGTGTCGAAGTGCACGTTACAAGGTTTCTCAAAGGTCTATTGGGTTTTCTGCAAGGGACTACTAGTATCCTATGTATTGTGCAGTTGGACACACTGGCTATTATTATGTATTACTAGTGGGTCGTCACAATTTTGTAAAGTTTCAAATATTCGTCACAAAACGAGATTGGGCAGTCAGATTTATGGCATTTGCTGTCTGCAGAGAAGACACCTCGACCACATACATTCGCTTTCCTCTGTGAGTTGCTTTCCTCAATCGCCGAACCTCCTAAAATAGTGGTAATAATGGACTTGTTGGAAAAACTATCATATATAACAATTATGGATGGCTTAAATCTTGCTCTGTTTCTAACCTTTCCATGGGTGCTTTACCCAAACGCATAGCCTTGTAGATGTCATTGCTTGATCAATTTTTTTTCAATTTGACTTTCAAACGGAAACAATCTTCAGTATCATGACTGCAGCTCCATGATAATTGCAATAATTCTTGTATTTTTTTCCTTCTGGTGCTTTTATCCTTTAAGGTTCGGTCATTAGCACGCTATGATGTTGGACTTCCTGTAAATTTGACTCGTCAGGTACCTTAGGTGCGTGAATTTCACCCCTCGATAAAGTTTCCTCATGCAATTGCAAGCATGGTCGCTACCTCTTTGCCGATCACTTCTATCATTCTTCTTCTCTTTCGATCGTTTACCCTTTCTTTCCTTTGGTCTTAATGGGGGACCTACGGTTGTGTTTTTCGCTCTTTTGATTGAACTTTGTTGTCTATATCAAGGTTTTAAATATTTGAATCGGGATCAAAAACAGAATCAGGTTTTTCCAAATATTTGAATTGGGACGAGTATCAACCAGATAGTATCATATTGGTTTATCTAGTTTTCTGGGTTTTTTTTAAAAAAAAATAAATGGCTAATGTGTTTATATAACTAAATGAGAAATAACAACATGCTACTTCAAATGCAACTATCTCCCACTAGTATCATGCACGTGCGATGCACGTGGAGAGAAATGAAAAGCACCCAAAAAAAAACTAACATGCACGTGCGATGCACGTGGAGGGAAATGGAAAGGGAAAAAAAATATCATGCACGTGCGATGCACGTGGAGGGGATTGAAAAGGACCAAAAAAACTATAATGCACGTGCGATGCACGTGGAGGTGAATGAAAAGGAAAAAAAACCAACACGTGCGCTGCACGTGTTGACAAAATGACATCAATGTCAAATGACACTAACCCCTTCTCCCATTATAATAGTAGAGATGATTGGACCATGCATATTTTTTTAAGGGAAAAATAGATGTAGTTAGTTTAGACCACTTACTCTTTGTAAGTGGACCAATCATAGAGAGTTGCAAATGGAGTTTCACATTTGGAGTGACATGCTATCATTTCTCATAATTAAATTATTTTAAAACACAATTATTAATTTTTAAAATAGAATTTATCAATTTAAATAGTTTCTTTTACAAATTTAATATTTTTCAATTACAAATTGAACATTTTAATTAGTATCAAAGAGTTATTATATGTAGAATAAATTAGAACGATAGGAATAGGTTAGCCAAATAATTACAAAGTTTCTTTACATACGAGAAAAAAATATATAAGGTAAAAATAAAATAATGTTCATAACACAAATACATCTTCGTCGCTTTGGATAAAGAGGATTCACATGAAAGAAAATTCAAAAAATGGAAATATTTGATTTTAACCATAGGATCGGTGGTTCGGGTTGGGATGAGTCGATCCATCCGATCTAATTGCTAATTCGGCCGATACCCAAGTAAACTCGCTAATCCCAAAATTTAGGGGTTGTATCGGAGTACCCCCTTCAAGAACGATTTGATCGAGTCGATCCAGATCAGGACCAACCAATGTTTAAAACCGTGGTCAGTATTACTCTTTTTATCATCAATTTTGAGATACTTATTGGCCATGGCCATGAAATCTTTCATGTCAACGACATACTTTTTAAAAATTGAGAATGTTAAACCCATGTCTATCAGCCCAAATACTATCGATGTTGTGGCCACATCATTATCAATATCTCTCCTTGCAGAAGTTCGTCGTTCAAGCATTTCAGATAATCCTTTCATGCTCTCATCTTCCTTCTATTATTCTTCAAAATACAAGATAAGCGAAAGGATATCCTTGATCAAGACATATAAGAATCACCTAGTCTATACTGCAAATAAAAAATTTGGTCCCACCAGATGATCTTGTGTTTTCTTGATCACTTGGTTTTCTACGTAGGTTAAGGATGGGGCCTACAACTTTGTGATGTGCTACAGAGCTATTGCGAGCTTGCTGCTACTATTAATTAATGCCAAGCATGAAAAGAGCAGTTGTCATTGGCTCATTCCATGCCTCGATGTCTTCTCATCATCTCTGGTGAATCTCTCTCTTCCCAGAAAATTCATAGCTTGGTTGCGGGATTCTCCTATTGGTAAATCATTTTCTTTGTTCTTTCTTTGTCGAACTATGACTTTCTCACAATCGGTCGAAGGAGCGAAGCGCGGGTGCACTCACTCTAATCGCATACCTTTCGCATGATTCCGCCTTCGATGGCATGTTCTTATATAGTACTTTTACATTGGATGGATGCTCGGACATTGAGAAGGAAGGAATAGTCGATATAGCTCAGTTGCATTAGTTTTTCAGTCTTCTTGAGTGCCTTTTAGTATTTCAACTCATCTATGTGGCAGGCTTTACGTAAGTAGCATTCATTGCTGTGTGATCCCTTCACTTGATTAAGAGGATTTTGTCTTCTCAAATTGTTCTTCGATACTTCTATACTACTACATAATGGAGGGAGGGGTTTGTGCTATTAGCCTCTTCCCATTTTCATCTTCTTTAATTTTATTACTTTTAATAACTACGTGCATGTGGTTTTATTCTTCTGAACTACAAATATTTAATTAATGAAAATCAGTACATAGTTCACGCTTCATATTAAAGATGAACTTCCTATGTATAGTATTGTAATCAAAGAAAAAATAAGTAGGTTAAATAAAGATATTAAAGACGAGACAATATCACAACCAAGAATCATTCATTCTCTAAATCGGACCATAATTGACTAAAAGTGTATATGAAGGAAACCTGCTTAACAGATTGTGCAATCTCCGGCCCAATCCCATCCCCCGGAAACAGCGTAGCCGTTATCGTCGACAGCGACCGAGCAGACGACGGCATACTGCTCCTGCTCGAAACCAGATCCAATAGATTCCTCCCAATCGTGCGTAGAATTGCCATTAACCTAACCCAAATTGACATGCAACAACACATAAATATTCCAAAATCAAGACCAATACACGAGTAAAGAAACATCATAGCGCGGCAACATTAGGGCAAATCCGAAACTGTGAACCCTAAACCTAGAAGGGAAAAAAATCATGGATATATCGAAGGTTCGGAGGATTGATTATTACCTGAGAAACCCTGTGAGGGAATGCGAGATCGATAATTCGATGGTTGAGAGAATGGGAGGACGGAGACGATTAGGTTTGGACCGAGCACTAACAAATTTTACAAATTCGGAGAGGAAGGCGCATGATTGCAAAATTTGTTGTTACGATTTTTTTATTGGACGCTTTGGGTGATTTATACATTTCAAACCCTTTAGGTTCCAGAAACATTTTTTGTTTGAGAATTGCGGTTTTTAGAAAGGGCTTTTTTAGAGAATGGCAGTGAGATGGTAGTGAGCATCTGTAGTCGTTTACTATATATATCGATAATATCGATATTTGGTTTAAAAAGCAGCTGCAGTCGTTTGCTATATATCGATATTATCGATAAATCGCTACAGTAGATTGCTATAAATGAGAATCGATATAGCATTTATCGATAAGTGAGGGACGGTGTTCGAAGCGCCGTCCCACGCGAAAAACTAATATTATAATCGTCGGACGGCACTTGAAGTGCCGTCCGTTTGGAAAAATTATATTTTATCCGATTTATTAAACGCCAAAAAAGGAATTAAAAAACCCTAAAAAAACCCATCGGACGGCACTCTATGTGCCGTCTGTCAAAAGCCATTTTTCCCGGACGGCACTTGATGTGCCGTCCGTCGAGCTTTAATAAAAAAAAAAAATTACGCACATGGACGAGATTGCCCCCCATTTAATTCAACGGCTATATTATTACTTTATCCACAATCCAACGGCTATATTTTTTATCGAACGGCTATATTTTTTATCGATTGTAGTTCAAAAAATTTGCCTATATATAGTACTCAACCTCAACCAAATCTGAGCAAAAAAAAATTCTACTAAATTAATCAGATCTCAAATTTCTTCTTTGTGCTGTATTATCAAAATTCTTCTCTTCTCGGTCTTCAATTGAGTTTCTCTTCTCGGTCTTCAATTGAGTTGCCAAAGAAAACTAATGGCAAATGTTAAAAGTGCAAGGGGAAGGGCTTATACAGCTCAGGAAGATCTCCTGCTATGCAGAGTTGGATTAGTATTACTCAAGATCCAGTTGTTGGTATTGATCAATCCGGAGCACAGTTTTGCCGTTTTGGGATCGTATTTATTCAACATTTAAGGTAATATTAGGCTATCCCACCGACAGAACAGCGGCCTCACTCACTAGTCGGTTTCAAATAATTTCCAAAGAAGTAGCTCTGTTCATAGGAAAATTGAGCAATGCAACAAGTCGAGCCGGTAGCGGAACAACAGAGGCAGACAAGGTTTGTAAAATAAATGTATTATTTGAAGTCATTAGTTGTATAATTTGTTTACCAAATAAAAGTTTGGAATATAAATGTGTTTTCAGATTCGCAAAGCGAGAGTACAGTATTTGGCATCTTCAGGGAAAGCTTTCAAATTTGATGAATGTTATGAGATCCTGAAAGAGCAGCCAAAGTTTTCATTGCGCACAACACAAATTTTTGATCGAGTACCAAATACCCAATTCGGTGAAGGTAGTGAAAGCCCAAACTCCCCAACAATCAACTTGGACTCAGATCTACCCAAGGATACAGATTCACCAACACCCCTTACCCGACCACCTGGTCGCAAAGCGTCTAAAAGAAAAGGCAAAAGTGTTGCCGAAACATCAGGCATCAAAGATATGGCTGAAGAAACAGCCATATTTACAGCTGTATACAAAGAATCGCAAGTTTCAAGGAATGCGATTAAAAACCGAGAATGCGATCTTAAAGAACGGATCGAGGAAGATCGTATTATGGGTATGGATCTTAGCACGTTACCTACGAATCAACGATATTATTTTATGTGTAGGCAAAATGAAATTCTACAAAAACGAGGTTATAACGATGGGTGAAGAAATTGATCCCAAAAAAAATCTGTATTGGGTATTTAGTACATGCATTATTATGTTGAAATGAAGAAGGTTCTTTTTTTTGCAGTGAGAACATCTTGTGTGATGAAATTGAGCAAATATATACTACCATAGTTGTAAATGAGAATTAATTAGGAAATTGTACGATTGATCCAAATACAGCATATATCAACATAGTTGAAAAAACAACAATAACTACTTTTATGTTTCTACCATGAAAATAAAAGTTACAATGCTAGGAATACAGAGTACTAGAGGTGAAGTTCAATTACTCATCTCCAAATTGGTTCCAAATATGCTCCACAAGATCTTGACGAAGAGCATGATGTCTTTGACGATCATGTAGAATGACATTACGAAACGTTCGGCCTACTTCATCAATTGGTTCACATGTGCTAGGTTCGATCCCAATTGAGTCAGGAATTTGATCATAATCATAGTCGAGATTTTCATCGTCACGTTCATCCTCCACAATCATATTGTGTAAGATGATACATATTTTCATAATATAGGACAAACTATCTGCATCCCACATGCGTGCTGGACCCTTCACTATTGCAAAACGTGATTGTAAAACACCAAAAGCACGCTCGACATCCTTTCTTGCACCCTCTTGTAATTCTGCGAATTTTCTTTTTTTTGGGTATCTGGTGCGGTGTAAGTTTTCACGATGGTTGCCAACGATGGGTATATACCATCCGCAAGGTAATAACCCATATTGTAATTGTTGTTGTTGATGACATAATTGGCTAGAGGTGCACGACCGTCAAGAATCTCATTAAATAAAGTTGACCGGTTCAGCACATTTAGATCATTGTTGCAACCTGGCATTCCAAAGAACGAATGCCAGAACCACAGATCATAAGACGCAACTGCTTCGAGAATAATAGTTGGTTCCCGAACATGTCCGGTGTATTGTCCGTGCCATGCCGCCGGACAATTTTTCCACTTCCAATGCATGCAATCTACACTACCCAACATTCCGGGGAATCCTCGAGCGCTATTCTCTGCTAGTAGTCTTTCCACATCGCCTGGTGTTGGTTTCCTCATATATTGTGTAGCAAATAAAGTTACAATTGCAAAACAAAAACAACGTAAACTTTTTAATACCGTTGTTTCGCCGATACGTACATATTCATCAACAGCATCAGCCGCCCCTCCATACGCTAAACAACGTAGTGCCGCCGTAATTTTTTGATGGGGACTTAACCCAACTTGCTTGCATGCATCCTGGGACAGTTGGAAATATTGATCGCATACGGAATCGACGTCGAAAAATTGAATCTGGATAAACTGGATTTTCGGCAAAGTAGTCGTTCCACATCCTTCTATGACCATCTTGTCTTTCGCGTCGAATATAACGAGGACGATTGATTTGTTCGCCAGCTCGGATTGCATTGTCAACCCTTATTAGACGGTTGTGGAAAATCTAAGCAACAATATTGTTGTCCTCCTCTGATGAAGAGGAAGATGAACTCCAAGGAAAAGTGTTTTCTAAATTGGCCATGGAAATTGATTTACTCAGTGCTGTGAGTAAAACGAATGCATTGTAGCATATAAATACTAAATATGAACCGACTCTCCTTGTCATAAATTGATTATGTCCTGTCATTCAAGAAAATGTCACTACAAAACAAATTAACTACAAAACATGAACCGACATTGAAAATGTCCTGTCACATTGTTCCACCACCATTTAAAACAAACCAAATTGATTATGTCCTGTCATTCAATGTTAACTAGAATACAAAAGAGGTCATGTGACAATCAAATGTGGACAAGAATACCCTTGGGACTAAAATACCCTCGTGGTTACCATAATTACAATTCACATTGTTCCACCACCATTTAAAATTGACGTGAATACCCTCGGGGGTCATAAATATAAAATACAATAAAGTTTGATTTATTGGTCATAACTATATTACCTATTCTTCATGACTATACTGCGTTTCTGGCACATATGTAGATGTGGATGCTCCTGTGTCATCCAAATTTGGATTCATTGCTCTTTGTCGAGAAAGAGAGGCCCTGCCCATCGATACAGACCGCCTTGCATTTGTTAAATCATTTAGAATTGATTCCCTCAATACCATATCTGATAGTATCAATCGCCGCAACTGTGCTTCGATGTTGCTCAATTGTTGACAACGATTGTATAACTCTTCCGGTGAAAAAGTACTGTTCACAATAAAAATAAAAAATAAATATAAATTCAAATTCAGTAAACTCGCATATGTTGGTTGCCCACTATGATGAAATGGGGCATTGATACTGGAGTCCAAATTCTTCATAATAGTACCGCTTTGAAATAGTGGCACTTCGACATAAGATTCACCAAGTAATCCAGAAGTTTCTGCAGTTGATTCAGTTGGATACTGGGATGGTTGCCAACATGGAGGTGCAGCATATGACAACTGAGCAGCAGTATCTCTAATAGATGATGGCCCAATAAAATCGACATTGGTTGCATGAGAAAGTGTCGGCATTATAGGACCAATTGAAACCTTTGTCCAATACTGATTGTAAGTGAACTGGTCTACACGACGCACAAAAGGTGAAGCTTCAATTGGTTCAGGTAATGTTGTATCAAATGCCATGAAACGCATTATGGGTGGTGGATTTTTTGGTATAGTTATATCACCAGTAAGTTGGCGAATACAACGATCAGCAAGATACCATACACCCTACAATCAATTGTTCATTTTAGCATAATCATACTATTTATAAAAACTATTGGAAATTAATTTGAAAATTTTCATATACCTGACCGCAATACGTAAAAGTATGACGAAACCATGATATATATTTAGCAACTTCTATTTCATACACATCTGTAATTGTTGAAGAATTATATGGCTGCCAAATTATTGACGAGAGAGTGCGCATCTCAAATTGATCACGGGCCATCGACTGATTATACCGAATAGGATCAGAGCGACCTGAATCCAAGAATTCTTTATTCCATCGCAAAATTCTCGGCCATACATTAGAATTAGACAGGTGGGTCTGCAATGGGGTGTTCCTATCTCTAACTGGGATACAGCAATTTGTGTACTCGTATGCCCAATACTGCACAGCATAATTATCGATTATGTTACGAATAAATAAATTGAAATTAATTCATGACATTTTTTATCTAAAATTAGTAATTAAAACGATTAGTATTACCTCCAACACTTGCCATGGCCCATTGAACGATTTTACTTTTAGCCTGCTACATGAATCCATAGACAAATACAACAGAGCAAGTGCATGACTACCCCAATCATATTTGCCAACAGCATTGAGGTCTACAACAGCGGCTAGCCAACCACATCTTACTAATCCAGAACCATTCGTGAAAAGAAATGCACCGAGAAAGAACATAAAGAACGCTCGAGCGATCTTAACCTCTACAATTCTGTCACTTTGAGCTTCTTCAATGAAAGCATTAGTAAAATAATTTTTGAAAAAACCAACCCGTATACCTTGTGATTTCCAATCATCATTCGTTAGTTCTGGAAAGAAGCGTTGCTGAACAACTTCAAAAGAATACATCTCATCGTCGCATGGAGGCAAGTCGCCGATACCTATAGAAATTTCCGTCAGCATTACCCAATCTAATGGAGTGAAACCCAACTCACCACACGGAAAGTGGAAAGTGTGGGTAGTGTCCCACCATCTCTCTACGAGGGCTTCCACGAGCCGAACCGACGACTTATTTGTATTGATAGTCATGAATCGGTTCCATCCCGCTCGCTCTACTAGTAGTTGGATTAGTGGAACCCGTGAGCAGTACTGATTGTACATTTTGATCGGTTCCTTCCAGTTTCCCCTGAATTTACAGAAACCACCCTCAGGGGTAACAATAACATATTGACTAATATGCTTCGAATCATCTACTACACGATTCCAGTTGTTGGACTGATCGGCATAATTGACATTTGATATATCTACTTCACCCTCCGTGCTTGTGCCGGGTTGAGCTGGCACATGTTCTCGCTTTGATTTCAAACGACCAATAAATCTTCGTATCGAAAACATTTTTTTCAACTAAAGAATAAATTGAGAGAGGTTGCCGAGAGGTGAGGAGAGTTGAAAGAAAGAAGTTTAGACAGAGAGACAGAGAGCGGTAGGAGAGTTTAAGTTGGTTTGTGAGATAGTTTAAGTTCAACTTTAATCAAGAGATGTATATATAGATATATGTATAAGGGCATTTTGGTCATAAAATTTTTTGTAAAGCCGTAATTGAAGGAGGAAATTAGGGGAAAGTAGGAATAAGTAGGAAAAAGCAGCAAGATTCCAAAATGTGTGTCGGATGGCACTTCATGTGCCATCCTAGACACACGGCCGGGAATTTTTTGTTTTTTGTTTTTTTTTTAAACGGACAGCACTTCATGCGCCGTCTGACGAATGGGACCCAAATTTTGCGGTTTTTTTCCTCCGACGGCACATCAAGTGCCGTCGCTTAATATTATATTATTGATTGCTATAAAATAGCTTTCGACGAGTGCAGCGAAATCGAAATTCCTATTTCTATTTATCCATATATGGATAATTTTACCATAAACGCCTACAG
>CM030359.1:365038728-365066538 GCA_017893485.1 Hemerocallis citrina
TTGCCAATTACTTGCACTGAGGCGATATTGGAGATTCAGTGTAGAAAAAATTAAGATTTTCCGTGTGGTATGTTTTTTTTGTCAAAGAATTTGCTGAGGTTTATATTTATATACATGTTCTTCGATCGCATTCCTGACTCCCAAATTACCACTTTTGTTGTTACAGGATGGTGGTATGGAGTTGCAGGGCCATTTGGAATCATGTGATGGAGATTAGCCTCGCTTGTCATTGCTAATTACACTGGGTGAGAAACTAAAATATTTTCAAAGGTCAGATTCGCTGATGGGAAATCCTTTAGGGGTTTAAATTCTTATTTTTGCAATTAGAGAATCTGTTCTTGTATAGTAACGATGTTGTGTAGCATTGTTTGTTTATTTGTGCTCTCATTTTCGTCCATGTTTTGTTTATTCTATCTGAATGAAACGGTGTTTACACTTCACATTTTTCGTCGAAAAAACTATATAATGGTTATCTGATATATATCATGAGCAAATGCAATTACCATTCGTAATGTATAGAGGGAGCCAAGATTATTGTCCCCTCATTGTAGATTAGGACTAAATTTGTAGTCATCTACCTCTATCTCAATCCTTCTCTAATATATCAAAATTTCAATAATTGTACCTGCATTCTATTTTCTGGCAGACACTATAATTGTAGAGTTTCAAACCAATACTCTCCAGGTTCAAGATGGACAAGGACACTAGAACTTCTATCATTGTTTGGTTGGTTGTTTGTTACATGATTCAATTTGATGACTGGTAAACGTTAGATGAGAAGTAGTCCAACTACTTAAAGTCTGAATGATCTCAAGGGAAGAGATGTTCTATTTCAAGAGGGGCTAGCAATATGAAACACACTTTATTTTTAGTTCTATTTGTTTAAATTCTATACAGTTAACATAATTTAAAATATCACAGACAACGATTAAGTTTTTAATGTCGAATTGATGAGAATTTCTTCTTGAGAGTACACATGCTTATAAATCCAAATCCAACATTGATAAGAATTTAAGTAGTTGAAGCATATCCGCTTTCATCACACTAATTAACCATGTAGTTCTTCAACGCCAATATTTTTTATTGAAAAAGAATTTCTCTAGATTGCATAGTACATCTGTTATATAGTTACATGGGTTACCCCAAAAAAGAAAAAACGGAAAGAAAAATATGAAGTACATATACATCCATGGTCAATGAAATTAATAATACTTTATATTATAGATTCTATCATTTTAACAAAAGGAAATATTGATGTTTGTTTGTTTTTGTGTGTTTCAGATTTTTAAATTGAGTGAGGTGGAACGTTGTACGTAGGGGAGGAAGTCAGGGACGTGAGGAATCGGAAAGGTACATTGAGAAAGTTTGAATTATTTTTTAGATGAAATAGTGATTTTTTTAAGATAGGATTGTTGATTAAGAAAGTTTAAAATTTTTAGATGAAATTGTGAATTTTTAGTTGAAAAGTTTCAATTTTTAGTTATTATTGTTAGGACGTGCATCGACACATGTGTGCAGATAACTAGTAATATATATATATATATATATATATATATATATTATATATATATATATATATAACTTTTGCCTTCTTTTCATAGTAATAAAGTTGGGCATAAATACATTCTCTAGCGATATTTTAGTAATTTAAAGAGTAAGTACCAAGGAGAAGACACATACATATCCAAGAAATTGATCAAAATGATATGATAGCTGCTTTGTTAAAGAAAATTTCAGAATTGATTCCAAATAAGTTTAAACCATGCAATTTACTGTGCGGTGTAAATAGAATAATGATAAACATCTTTTAGAAGGTAAAAGTTTTGTTTCATTTTCTTTTAATCGATCATGATCATGATTATAATTGGTCTGCTGCACGCACGAGTTCGCACGTGATCAGGTGCGCTCCAACTAGATATATAAAGTTGGGCATAAATACATTCTCTAGCTAGACACATATATATCCAACGACTTTGATCAAAATGATATTGATAGATGCTTTGTTAAAGAAAATTTCAGAATTGATTCCAAATAAGTTTAAACCATGCAGTTTACTGGGTAAATAGAATGATGATGCACATCTTTTAGAAGTAGTTTAAAATTTTGTTTCATTTTCTTTTAATTTTTTTTTTTTTTTACGGGAAAGCTTGAGCTCGAACTAAGGTCCCCCGAATGAGCTAGAACTAAGGTCCCCCCGAATTCGAGCTGAAACTCAGTTACTCACCCCACCCCACCTCATACAAATCAGGACATTGCATGGTGGTCATTAATTTTCTTTTAATATTATTATCATATACTATATTTTATTTTATTTTTGAAAAAAGGGTAAATTATAACCAATTTTTATGAGTTTGTAGGAAGTCTTGGCCATAATTGTTTTGTGTGGTTTGGCATGCTATAAGCCAAAAGTGGGTTGTACACCCTACTATTCGCTGATACAGTTAATATTGGCATAAAAATAATCATTTTTTCCTTGTAAAATCCGGTAGGTTTTTTTTTCCCTGCGAAAAAAATGTATATACATATACTTTGAAAATTTTGTTTTTCAAAATTAATAGTGATTAAAAACTATTCTCTTTGTTGACCATTTTTTTTGAAAATTATACATTAAAGCCCCTCTAATATCTGAATAACCAATCAGAAAAAATTTAGGTATAAAAATTAAACCCGTCCAAAACACTAATTTATAGAGATTTTGATCAGAATAGGATGAATAACAACTACTTTTGATCCATAGCATGCTAAACTGCAAAGAAAAAAAAGATTCGTCTACATAATCATAAGGACTGGGTAGGGTTTAGTGAAATTTACCTTAAACAAATGAAGGGAGAGAACTATTAATCATGGTAATTCATGATACTATATATTACTTTAAAAAGAAATATGATACTATGTATATATGCTTTAAAAAATTTATTATTGTTGTTGTGAGATTATGTTGAGTTGATAGTGGTTGACTGACTTCAAGTCATGCATGTATGGTCTTCGATACTGCATGTCTCCCCATATATAGAACATGAACTATTCATATGGCCATATATGCAATCGAACACAAAGAAGGCATTGTTCATTATAAAAACTAAAAATAGAAACATTGGCAAAACAAAATTATTTCAGAACCTACCATTTTTAGTGATGTATGTAATCATAT
This sequence comes from Hemerocallis citrina, assembly GCA_017893485.1. Taxonomy (NCBI): domain Eukaryota; kingdom Viridiplantae; phylum Streptophyta; class Magnoliopsida; order Asparagales; family Asphodelaceae; genus Hemerocallis; species Hemerocallis citrina. The sequence goes on from CM030359.1 coordinate 365,041,880, forward strand.
TCTCCATTATCCTATTATTTAGTTCTTTTAAAAGGAAAATTCTCCGTCATTTCATTTCAACCCCATCCTCTATCTAGGTCTTCATTATTGTTATTAGGAGAATGTTTCCATCACAGGTTTTTTGAACTATTATTTCTGCGTTGAATTTCAATTGATACTGTAAAAGTAATTATGCACTTTAATTGTTTTCATTTAATATGATTGCTTATGCTAGAATATAAAATGTAAAATTCTAGTCAAATAGATATCAGAGTTATTCATATTTGATTTACATGTTCGTAGAGAACAAAATTTTAAAATAATTGCACGAGATAGCTTAATTAGATTTATACTGGTCTACAAAAAATGATTTAATTCGGCATTTATATATATATATATGTATATAGGAAATCTTCCGTTGTGCACCACCTATGGTGCACACGGCGTGTGCACTCGGCCTTCCCGCCTTCGTATCGACGATCCGAACCTTCACATTGATCTACACATCTAAATTAGTCTTAATATATAAAATCAAATCATTTGAAATTCAATTTTCCATCCATTGAAGTGTTACAAAATTGTATGGCTGAAAAATATTGTTTTTCATTGTCACACGATAGATGGGAAAATGAATTTCGAATTATTTGATTTTACATATTTAAACTAATTTAGATGTGCAGATCAATGTGAACGGTTTGGATCATCGATACGAAGGTGGGAAGGTCAAGTGCATACGGAGGGGTGGTGCACAATGGAAGATTTTCATATATATATATATATATATATATATATATATATATATATATATATATATATATACACACACACACACACACACACTAGATTTGCCCGTGGACACGTGCCTACAGCACATCTTCAGAATGATACAGCATATGAGAAGCCTTATAAATAGTAAATCAACAATTATGTAGCTCAAGTTTGAATAGTATGACAATAATTAGTTGTAAATAAAAGTTCATGTTTCCATTAGTATATGTTAATAAATAATTATAAATTGGGGTATAATAGTCCATGTTTCCATTAGTATATATTGAAAAATAATTATAAATTGGGATATAAAAGTCCATGTTTCCATAAGTGTGTGTGTGTGTGTGTGTGTGTGTATATATATATATATATATATATATATATATATAGAGAGAGAGAGAGAGAAATCTTCGGTTGCACACTACTTTGGTGAGCACTCCCGAACTAGAGACCCTATGAAAAATCCGAACCGCTCATATTGTTCTATATGTCTTAGATAGCCTAACAATAAAAGATCAAGTAATTTGAAGTTCATTAACCCATGATTTACATCATCATAAAATTGTATGGCTGAAAATTCTAACAGCATGATGGATGGGCAAATGAACTTCAAATTACTTGATTTGTTATTGTTAGGCTATCTAAGGCATATAGAACAATATGAGCGGTTCGGATTTTTCATAGGGTCTCTAGTTCGGGAGTGCTCACGGAGTGCTCACCAAAAGTAGTGTGCAACCGAAGGGGACTCTATATATATAAGTATATATATATGGAGAGAGAGAGAGAGAGAGAGAGAGAGAGAGAGAGAGAGAGAGAGAGAGAGAGAGATAAATAATTAAATAAATAAAGGAGTTGTTTTGGGGGGGATTTGAATTTGAGTTTTGGGCGAAAACTTTTGGGCGGAAAAATGTGTTTTGTGATATTAGATGTGGATCTTTAATTTTGGGGGGATTGAATGAGAGTCACTCGATAGCTTTCTTTGTGTTTTATTATATATATACTAAATTTGCCCGTGGGCACGTGCCTACGACACGTCTTAAGAACGATACAACATATGAAAGCCTTGTAAACAGTACATCAACGATTATATAGCTCAAGTTTGAATAGTATGACAATAATTAGTTGCAAAATAAAATTCCATGTTTTCATTAGTATATATTGAAAAATAGTTATAAATTGGGGTATAAAAGTCCATGTTTTCATAAGAGTGTGTGTGTCTATATATATATATATATATATATATATATACACACACATACACACACACACACTAGATTTGCCTGTGGGCACGTGCGTAGGCACGTCTTCGGAACGATACAGCATATGAAAGTTTTGTAAACAGTAAAACAACAATTATGTTGCTCAAGTTTGAAAGTAAAACAATAATTAGTTGTAAATAAAAGTCCATGTTTCCATTAGTATATGTTGAAAAATAATTATAAATGGGGGTGTAAGATCCAACTTTTTAGAACTTTGAGTGTGGAAAATGATGAAATTTAACTGTTGATGAAATATTTGCTATTTTCAATGTAATATGAGCAATAAAAAAATGCATAAAAAATCTGAAAATTTACAAACCTGAAATCTAAAAATATATAAAAAATATATAGAGAGAGAGAGAGAAATAAATAAATAAATAAATAAATAAATAAATAAATAAATAAAGGAGTTGTTTTAGGGGATTTGATTTTGAGTTTTGGGGATACTTTTGGGCGGAAAAATATATTTTGTGAGTTATTTTGGGGGATTTGATTTTGAGTTTTGGGGATACTTTTGGGCGGAAAAATATATTTTGTGAGTTATTATTATTATTATTATTATTATTATTATTATTATTATTATTATTATTATTATTATTATTATTATTATTATGAGATGGTGAGATGAAGATGGTGAGATGAAGATGTATTTTGTGAGGTGAGCAATTTGAATGATCCAAATCTCAATCACACCGTTCACATCATTCTACATATCATGTAGTTAGTGTGTACAAAATTTCAAGCGATTTGGAGACCTCTAGCCTATGCATCAAAGCGTTCAAATAAATGCATATATATGTATTTCACATCATCTTCATGATGTATTGAACGCTTTGATGCAAAGGCTAAAGGTCTTCAAATGGCTTAAAATTTTGTACACACCATCTAGATGACATGTAGAATAATGTGAACAGTATGATCGAGATTTGGATGATTCAAATCGCCCATCTCACAAAAAAACACTCCATCTCACCATCTCATAATAGCATGACCCTATAGATTATCCATATACACTCCGTGTAAAAAATTCACATGAAGTGCACACAGAGGGTAGTGCACAACGGAAGAACCCTATATATATATTTTTAGAATTAGGAATAGGAAAATATTTCTTTATTGATTGATTAAACTGAATACAATTGGCTCCTATATATAGGAGAGAACAGAAGACTAAACTGATACATAACCAATATGAGACTAAACCAATATTTAATCTAATATAATATCTAACACCCTCTCTCAAACTCAAGTTGGTTCAAACAATAAGAGTTTGGAATATTGACGATGTTCATGTGGAAGAAACGGCAAACTGTGATGCAGAAACGGCGTTTGATGGTGCATGTGATGAAAACTGAGAAGTAAAATATTGCGGAAGGAAGTAGTGGTGGCGCACTATTGAGATCTCACCTCGAACAGTGGCGGGATCTCCATATCCCGATCTGTGATGGGATCTCACCCCTGACTTGAGACATAGTCGATGATAGGATCTTACCCTAGACTTGAGAATTGTCGATAATGATGGGATATTGGTGGGATATCATCCCTGAACTGAAAACTGGATGTTGATAACACCCCCTCTCAAACTCACGATCGATCAACCGGAGTGAGTTGACGACCTGGATGTAGAAGCACAAGAAACGATCGATCGACCAGAGTGAGTTGATGATCACGATCGATCAACCAGAGTGAGTTGACGATCTGGATGTAGAAGCACAAGAACCTGCAATATAGTTTTTTTTTTTTTTTTTTTTTTTTTTTTGGGTAAACTTCTCAAAGATACCATATTCTCAAAATCCAAACTAAAAATACCAATTATCTTTTAAAGGGCTGATCTTTTGCTTTCTTCCCAAAATCTGAAAGACGTGCTGGCGGCGATGATGGTGGATTTGGTGGTCTCCAGTGCCGCCATGTAGAGCGCACGTGCGGGGATCGTGCCGGTTAACGAAGTGGCGAACCCGTGGTAGAATCCTCTAGGGCCCTCGCTGTGCAGGACAGCAGCAGCGGCGACAGTGCAGGTTAGCGGAAGGGCGGGAAACCTGGAGGCGGGTTTTGAGGACCACGGTAGGGTAGAGAACGGCTGAAGCAATACCCAATTACGCCCCAAATTAGGCGCTGCGAAGCCGAGTACGATGCCCACCAAACCGCGTTCAAGGGGGCATAGGTCAAGATCGACATACCGAAGCCCTGTACAGGCTACGAATGCCGTCAGATCTGAGGATTTATATATATATATATATATATATATATATATATATATATATATATATATATATATATAGAAATGCTCCATTGAAAACGTGTTTGTTTTCACGGGTTGGAAAACACCAATCTAAGCCGTTGGATCACTTTTGATCGTGATCAGCGGCTCAGATCGCCTCCGCCCATCACCCAATATCACTTAAGTGGCAGAGGGTTATTTTGAAAATTTTGTTCCAAATAACTCTTCGTCTGATTCACTCTGAAAAAATGAATATAACCTAGGCCGTTGTTGGGAACAACGGCCTAGGTTATAAAAAATTGAATTATAGGGTCATGCTATTATGAGATGGTGAGATGGAGTGTTTTTTTTGTGAGATGGGCGATTTGAATTATCCAAATCCCGATCACACCGTTCACATCATTCTACATGTCATCCAGATGGTGTATACAAAATTTTAAGCCATTTTAAGACCTCTAGCCTTTGCATCAAAGTGTTCAATACATCATGAAGATGATGTGAAATACATATATATGCATTTATTTGAACGCTTTGATGCATAGGCTAGATATCTCCAAATCGCTTGAAATTTTGTACACACAAACTAGATGATATGTAGAATGATGTGAACGGTGTGATCGAGATTTGGATCATTCAAATTGCTCATCTCACAAAATACATCTTCATCTCACCCAACTCACCATCTCATTTTAACATTTATATATATATATATATATATATATATATATATATATATATAGAGAGAGAGAGAGAGAGAGAGAGAGAGAGAGAGAGAGAGAGAGAGAGAGAGAGAGAGAGAGAGAGAGAGGAATTTGAATTTGAGTTTTGGAGGAAAACTTTTGAGGGGAAAAATATGTTTTGAGATGTTAGATCTAGGCCTTTAATTTAGGGAGGATTGAAGAAGAGCCACTTGATAGTTTTCTTTGTATTTTATTTTATATATATATATATATATATATATATATATATATATATATATATATATATATATGGTAATGCTCTATTGCAAATGGGTTCCGTAAAAACGGGTATGAAAACCGTTGAAGTTGTTGTTGGGAACAATGACTTGGGTTCCGTAAAAACGGGTATGAAAACCGTTGAAGTTGTTGTTGGGAACAATGACTTTAGTTATGTTTAACTGAAACCGTTGTTAGAAGCAAAATATATATATATATATATATATATATATATATATATATATATATTATATATACCTCGAAACTGATTAGACCGTCAAGTTTTAGTATTGAAGCAAAGATATATATAGTTTAATATTGAAAGTGGTGAAGATGAATTACCTGATATAGTAGATTATATAAGATTGAGGACACCACCAAAAGAATGTCTAGTTATGCTAAAGCTGATATGAATGCGTGGCGCTGAATAGTCCAAAATTCTAAATTGCTTATGACATACAGGATGACTATAGATAGCTATGTGAAAGCAAATTCAAATTCAGTTTAGAGCATCAATGCTGCACATTAATTAACTAAATAAGTAATTATCTATTAGTAAATTTACGGATTCTGGTTTGAGCTATCGGATTACATAACTAATTAGCACTTAAAATAGTGACTACGCTAGTTTATACTTTATACTTCTACTTTCAAAAGGATGTACACATGCCTCGAATTAGTTAGATACTTCTACTTTCAAAAGGATGTACACATGCCTCGTAATGTCCTCGAATTAGTTAGAGGATAATGTTCATTAACGATATGATCTCGTAATGTTGCACTACATTAAAAAGTTTTTACGTGATAAATTGTGATATGGAAGCATAAGAGTGGAGTATTTTCCAAGGAAAGTATAAGACGAGTGTTGTTGCTTATTTGGAAGCGCTAAGGAAACAAAAAGATTCTGTACTTTATAGAAATATATTAAAATATCTTGAAATGTTGCACACGTATTACACTCTATCATAATCGAGAAAATTGAAGGGGCAGCGGCTGGTTGTTTTGGGCCCTCCATTTGGTTGTAACTTTTGTGAGACGTACAAAAATGTTTTAGAGATCCTTTTTTGTTTTATGAAATTGTAAAATTATGTTTGGGAATATTCTTATTTTAAATATACTAATGTTTGTGAAAATCTATTTTCTTTTGTGAGTAACAGGATGGAGTGAAAACACTCCAGCCTAATATATATAAATAATCAAAATATCTGTACTATGAAAGTCTCTGCCACTATGCTAAAACTTCGAAGTTGTAGAAGGATTAAGGAAAATTGCACTTGTATTCTAACATGCCCCGTCAGGTCGAGCGCCCATTTTTTTTTTAGGGCCCCAACAAATTGTGGGCAGAGACCTGGACAATACACAGCGGTATTTTTTTTTAATCCGCATTTAAATTGTGTAGCCAGTAGGATTCGAACCTGGGTTGCTCTGATACCATGTGAAAGTCTCTGCCACTATGCTAAAACTTCGAAGTTGTAGAAGGATTAAAGGAAATTGCACTTGTATTCTAACATGTACAAAGAAACAGTTTACAAGAGGCAAACTGAAACCAAAGGCCCAAATCGGCACAGACTCACCAACAGTCGCAAAGGATTAGACAAAACTGCTAAACAGTGATAAGCACCCCATCCACAAACTGAAATCAACAAACTCACGAAGCAGCCAAAGGCTGCGACAACAACAATAAAACTAAGGTAGAGAACTGGAGCTCAGCACAGCAACCGAGTGACCGGAGCCACCGAAGGAAAGGTAACGCCGATAGCAGTGACGAAACAGGAGGATGGGCTGCCGCGTAGCGTAGTAGTCTCGCAATAGCCAGGAAAGGCCACCATCCCATAAAACACCACCGACCGCCGAGAACATTGAGAGGAATCGCAACAGATGGAGGACACGACGAAAAAACCTGCACTAAAAAATAGAAGAGAACCCAAAAATACTGATTCTGGCCTAAAATAGCAGCAGCCAGTAACGCAAACACCGCACCAACCAAAACACGATGAGAACTCATCGAAAGATCGGCCGCACAACCAACAGACATAACTCAATGACTCATCAGAAAAGAGTGGAATCGAAGTATATGATCATAGCGGTTTAGGGAAAGAAAACAAGTAATAATAAGTGCATAATAGTAGAGTTGGAACATGAGTATCCATCTACAGCCAGGTAAAGCAACATAAAAGGGAAACAAATAAGAACATAATGCCAAAAGACCCCCCCATAACAAGTCCCAAACAGCGATTGGGGGCATTAAAATCCAGCAACAGCACATCAAAGCCCACTACAGGCATCCCCCAAAAAAACAACCATCATCAACCAAAACAAAACCTGGCAAATCCAGCAAAAGATGTTGATACACCCTACAAAAAACAGCCAGAACCAGAGTAGGAGAACACATCCAGGGGAGAAACGGAGATCCCGGCCACACTAATTCTGCAAACAAAGAAGAAAAAGAAATGGTTACCACCATTACCAAGTACCAGAAGATAAGTAAAACCGAGTAACACCGAAATAAGGCAAGGATAATCACCACTTTACTAAAATAAAGCACTGAAAACAAGAAAAATAAACATAGAAAGAGAGAATGCTAAAACACATCATGCTATACTTAGGGAGGTAGGAAAGTATCTTGTAAAAAGAGATTTCCCATCACCAATAGGTTATGAAAGTTCAATTTCAATTTTTTTTTGGGGGAGGGGGGGGGCGGGGGGGGGGGGGGGGGGGGGGATAAAGAAGAGGTCCAGAACTTAGTAAGGGAAAGTAGATCCTCAACTAGGAGAGATATAGGTCGAGCGGTATTATTAAAAAGTCGGTTATTTCTTTCGGACCAAATAATTCATATCAAGGGCATCATAGTCAGGTTCTAAGATTTAAGGGCCGCTTGGTTGATATGGCTACTCCTCCAACACGTCCACCACGTAGTGATACAGTTGGGGCGAGAAGGGACATACCAAGCATTAATACAGATAGTCCATAACAGGGATAGAGTAGGGCAAAGGAGGAAAAGGTGATTGGCATCCTCGTGGTGCAATTGGCAAAACGTACAAAGTTGTCCAATCGCAAGATTACGCTTATTAAGAATATCTACCGTTAAAAGCTAGTCTTGTAAGGTTAACCAAACAAGAATTTTTAATTTAAGAGGGGCACAACAACTCCATATAATCTTAGCTGTAAGAGACGTAACCCCTCCATGGGTAAGAAAATTTATTTTCGGATTTGCTTTTAATAGAAGGTAAATTGCAGTAACCTTCTAGTGGTATTTCAATTTGGTAATAACCCTCTTTACCAAATGACGCTTCAAATTAGCTCATTAGATAACAATGTAAATAAATGCAAGTTAACAAAGAAGAGCCAATTTTACTACATTTCTTTTTACTACCTTACGATTGTACTCTATTATTGGAGAGTTCCCCCACCTATTCTACACATAATCTCCAATAGTAGAGTAACACTTAAAGTAATGAAGAGAAATATAGTGAAAATGCAAGTTAACAGAGAAGAGTAATGCTACATCCACTACCTGTTGCTGCTTTTTCGGTGTGGGAGCAAACAGATAGTGAGTTAATAATTGATGGAAACTACTAAAAGTCAAACATGTGCCTTGACCGTTATAAACTGTTAGGGCCCCCGAGATTGAATCTGGATTGTTGATTGACCTCCTGTGATCTGAATTCGATGGTTGGTGATGCGGCCGATGGATCTGCAAAACTTCTGAAACACCGGGGGATGGCCCCCGGCGATAGACCCTCCGACGCTCAAGTCAGAACCAGAAAAAGACACTAAGAGAGTGAAAACTGGAAAATTGTTGATTACCTGGAGACAGAGGAAGGGGAGGAGTATTTATAGGCCTGAGAGACATTCTAGAAACTGAATTGTGACTGTCGGATCTTTCATGTCTCTCCCCCTGAAGAGATAAGATATCCCTGTGAGAGGATAAGAGATTTGACTCCTAGCCTACATGGGCTTGGTGTCTCTCTTAGTAGGCCTGGTCTGTAACTTTTTATGGGCTTGAGAGAAGCCCATGTCTCGAAATGCACCCAGACCTGTAAAATAGGCCTGTGATGGCTAATCTGCCTGTAGATGCTTTGAGATCCGTGTCAGGATCGTACGACTCTGATCTGCTACGATTTTTACCATCATCATAAGGCCCCCACTCCCGGAAGGCGATTTTCATGGCTTTCGAGAAGTAGTACGTCTTATTTTTAGAATCTGGCGAATAATCTTAGCAGTCGGAGTGTTCGTAGATAACTGGAATCGATCTGTGGCTTCTGGAGGCAGTGAATGTATTTCTGGATTTTTCCATATTTTTCGGATTATTCCAAATTTTCTGGAACTTTTCTGGAATTTTCTGAGAATTTTTCCACAGTTCTTCGGATTTTTTCGAATTTTATGGAATGCTCTACAATTTCAAAATCACTCTTTCAAATTTTAAGAATAAAAAATTCAATTTAATTATTTTTTTCAAATTTTTAAATTATTTTTTCGAATTAAAATAATTATTTTTGAATTTTTTTAATTGATTTTTTGAATTAAAAATGATTTTTAATTTATTTTTAAATACTTTTTTGAATTATCAGATCTGGGCACGCGTTTTGAAGCGATCTGAGGCGAAGATCGCGCGTGACTCGTGCGCTGAGGGAGATCTAGCGGTGGAAAATGGCTTGATCAAGCTGAAAAAGTCTGGAGCGTTGATCAGAATCTGGTGCGAAAAATCTTGGAGATCCGACGTCTCTCCATCGTCTTCTTCACCCCTTAGATCGGCCGACGAAATTGCCGAGCTATGGCTCTCAGTGTTCCACCGAGCTATGGAGTCCTTCAAGCTCTCTCGCCGAGTTATGAGAGTTCACATTGGCCGAGCTATTGACCTTGGGCACCTCGCTGAGCTACCGGAGCTCATTCTCGCTGAGCTACGGACTTGCCGAGCTATGGATTTGCGGAGCTACGATAGCTCGTCTCGTCGAGCTGCGGAAATGCTGAGGCTCCATTTCGACGAGCTACAGAGTCGAGGTCTCGCTGAGCTACGGCATATCGAGGCTTCGCCGAGCTATGGGTTCTCCTTCGCCGAGCTATGGAGGTCTCGGAGCTTCCGTCGAGCTATGGAGCTCGTTTCGCCGAGCTATGGAGGCTTCGATTTTGCCGAGCTACAGAGTGAGCAATTTTCGAGCTTTATTTTTGGACATCATGGGTTTCGACAAAGTGAACGCTCGGAGAGGGGGATCAACTGAGGAAGCTTGACGGTGGAGCGGAGGTGTGGCACTTTAGGCGAGGTGAGAGCTCTAAGTCAAAGTTGGAGTGAGGAGGGGAAAACGAGTTGGATCGTTTGGACGAGTTCGAATTTTATTTGGCGCGCAAAAAATCTGAAGAAGAGGAAGAAGAAGAGGAGAGCGGAGCGGGTGCGGGTTTGTGGGTTCAAACCCGACCGATTAGCACCTTTTACTTTGTTTCTTTGAATTTGTTTGCGGGTTTGGGTTTTGGGTGTGGATCCAAACCCGACCTCATCCCTTCACTCATCTAACCACAGGCTCACTTTTTAAGGGGGGTTTTGAAGTATTTTTCAGTTGGATTTGCATACAATTTTTTTACATGTATATTGTTGTGTATATGTAACAACATGTATATACATATAGTTAATCATATTCGTATACCCAGCTTTTTACTTCGTAACCCTCGATTGGTAGATTTTGTACACACATAGCTGGTTGTGATATGAGAGCTGTTGCAGACTTGCTGTTTGATCCCAACAAGTTGTTGGGGAATATCCGGAACAGAGTTGAACGTTTGAGCTTGTCATTTGTGCCCGACAAATGTGTAGAGAATTCTGCGACAGGGTTGAATGTGGAGCTTGCCGTTTGATCCCAGCAAGTTAGGAGTGAACTCAAAGATAGAGTCGATGTGGAAACTGCCGTTTGATCCCGATAAATTTGGAGACGACTCTGAGATAGAGTTGAACGTTCAAGCTCGCCATTTGCGCCTGGCAAGTTTGGAGTGAACTCTGAGATAGAGTCGATGTGGATACTGCCGTTTGGTCCCGAAAAGTTTGGAGACGACTCTGAGATAGAGTTGAACGTTCAAGCTTGCCATTTGCTGCCACCGACCTCGAAATCTATTTCCAATTTCCTATTGGATCAACTCAATCCTCAATTTGTTATGTTAAACTGAGCTAGTTATAATCTTATTTGAAAAGAAATGAGAAATTTAAGATCTACAACATTTTAATATTTTAATTATACTTTTGGAAACAAAGAAAAATAATTGGTAGTAACCATGCTAAACAATCAAAAGGAGAACGAGTGAAGGAAGAAGAAGGGAGGAGAATGGAAAACGAGAAAAAAATTAAGTTCAATAGGTGTGTGTTTGTTGGGGGAGATCATAAAATGGAGGGTAATATAGGGATTAGAAATTTGTATTTTTAAGTTTGGGGAATATATGAAGCAGTTAATTCTCTGTTGGGGTTATATAGAATTATAAAGTTTGTTGGGAATTATATGGAAATACCAATATTTTATGGGGGTAATATCTAAGTCTCCTTTCATTCTTTTTTCATTCTATCTCTAATCGTCTCCTTCACCTGTTTCTCTAGGTGTTTCTATATAATCCTAAACAAATTCTATGTTTTTATATAATCCGATTGAGAGTTCAGTTGCTTTAGAAAAAAAAAACAACCATTTAACTCTGTTGCTGCTGATTTCGGGTGTGGGAGCAAACAGATGAATTTGTGAGTTCTTTAAGGAAAACAGTAAAGCGAACCTGTTGACTCCATCTATGTGTTGACTTATTCCTTGCCACTGCCACGAACCTGCACAAAGTTTGATACACCGGGATGGATCCCGGCGACGAACCCTCCGATGCTCTTGTCAGTAATCTCCAAAATTAAGAAAGAGTTTTATGTAAGAAAATATTCATTACCTTGTAACTGTGGGAGGAGAGGGGTATTTATAGTTACCTTAAGGATCTGTTTCGAGATAAGGACAAATCTCTACTTTCCGGTGTGGATTGATAAGAAGTGGTTAAAACCACTCTTATGGATAATCACGAATCTGACTTTCCCTTTATCCTTCTGAACTGGTTTGTAACGGGTTGGTACCTGTATCTAATAGGACAGATCTGTCTATAGGTTATTGGGCTTTGAGGAAGAGATCCAGTTCCCATTTCGGACCCGTTTGTAGGTGAAATTACTGTTTTACCCCTGAGAGCTTTAAGATTCGTGCCCGATTTGAACGATCCCGATTTAGTCCTGTTTTTAGCCATATCACGATCCCCCACTACTAAAGACTGTGTTTTGCAGCCTTTGTGAGTAGTTTTGCTGTTTCAAAGGTGTACGAGACTTTATCGAAGTTCTTAAGGGGGTAGTTGGATCTTGCTCGAGGTGTAACGGTGCCAATCTGAGTTGGATGGGTGCCCATAATGATTTTGCAACTTTTCAGAATTTTCCTAATTTTTTCATAATTTTTAAATTATTTTTCGAATTTATTTATTCAATTTTGCGAATCAACAATTTATTTGAAAAAGTATTAATTAATAGTTCTAATTAATAATTATTCATCCAGGAGTTCAAAAATATTTTCCTAAATTTATATTTATTTTTTAGAAATTTTAATTAATTTTCTTGAATTTTTAACTATTTGTTGCAATTTTTAAACAATTAATTCGAATTAATAAATTAAATAAAAGAGTTAATCAGAGAATATCGATGTGGCGCGATCTAGAGCGTTGATCACACTGTTGGCACAATTTCCTAAATGATCTGATAGTGGATTTGCCGCTTGGTGATGTGGCATAATCAGAGCGCTCCGATCTTGAGCGCGCATCGGGAGGCAAGTAATTTTTCGCTATTGGGGGTCGGTGGCAAGAGCCCTCGGCACCCATTGCCGAGGTCCAGAGGCGCGACATGTGGCGCGTTGACCGTTGACCTTAACCAGTCAACGCATTTTCTTGCATTTGGATGTTGGTGGCAAGAGCGCTCAGTACCTGTTGTCGAAGTCCAGTAGCGCGACACGTGGCTCGTTGACCTTTGACCAGTCAATGCATTTTTTCGCATTTGGACGTCGGTGGTAAGAGCGCTCGGCACCCGTTGCCAATGTCCAGGGGTGCAACACGTGGTGCGTTGACCATTGATCATTGACCAGTCAACGCATTTTCTCGCATTTGGACGTCGGTGGCAAGAGCGCTCGGCACACGTTGCCGAAGTCCAGGAGAAATTTTTCTCGCATTTGAATGTCGGTGGCAAGAGTGGTCGGCACAGGTTGCCGAAGTTCAGGAGGATTTTTTCTCACATTTGGACGTCGGTGGCAAGAGTGCTCGCAAAGGTTGCCGAAGTCCAGGAGAACTTTTTGTCACATTTGGACGTCAGTGGCAAAAGTGCTCGGCACTGGTTTCGAAAGTCTAGGAGAACGTTTTCTCGCATTTGGACATCGGAGGCAAGAGTGCTCAGCACAGGTTGCCGAACTCCAGGAGGATTATTTCTCGTATTTGGACGTCGGTGAAAAGAGTGCTCGGCACAGGTTGTCGAAGTCCAGGATAATTTTTTCTCGCATTTGGACATCGGTGGCAAGAGTTCTCGGCACAGGTTGTCGAAGTTCAGGAGAATTTTTTTTTGCATTTGGACGTCGGTGGCATGAGTGCTTGGCACAGGTTTCCGAAGTCCAGGAGAATTTTTTTTCTCATTTGGACGTCGGTGGCAAGAGTGCTCGGCACTGGTTGCCGAGGTCCATGAGAATTTTTCCTCGCATTTGGACGTCGGTGACTAGAGTGCTCGGCACAGGTTGCCGAAATCAAAGAGAATTTTTTCTCGCATTTGGACGTCGGTGGCAAGAGTGCTCGACACAGGTTGCCGAAGTCCAGGAAGATTTTTTCTCGCATTTGGACGTCGATGGCAAGAGTTCTCGGCATAGGTTGCCGAAGTCCAGGGATTTTTTCTCACATTTGGATGTCGGTGGCAAAAGTGCTCCGCACAGGTTGCCGAAGTCCAGGAGAATTTTTTCTCGCATTTGGACGTCGGTGGTAAGAGTGCTCAGCACTGGTTTCTGAGGTCCAGAAGGATTTTTTATCGCATTTGGACGTCAGTGGCAAAAGTGGAACACGTTGTCGAAGTCCAGGATGATCTTTTCTCGCATTTGGACGTCGATGGCAAGAGTGCTCGGCACAGGTTGCTGAAGTCTAGGAGGATTTTTTTTCTCGCATTTAGACGTCGGTGGCAAGAGTGCTTGGCACAGGTTGCCGAGGTCCAGGAGGATTTGTCTCACATTTGGATGTCGGTGGAAAGAGTGCTCGGCACAGGTTGCCGAAGTCCAGGAGATTTTTTTCTCGCATTTGGACGTCGGTGGCAAGAGTGCTCGGCACAGGTTGCCGAAGTCTAGGAGAATTGTTTCTTGCATTTGGACGACGGTGGCAAGAGTGCTCTACACTAGTTGCCGAGGTCTAGGAGAATTTTTCTCGCATTTTGACATCGATTGTAACCCCTGTTTTTCGTTTTTCGTATTTTTAATGTATTTTTCTTCTTCTTGAATATTGGTACTCCTCGTATTTTTTTTCTGGACCGTATATTGGAGTTTTTTTCAATATATATTCATTTTTGGCTCAATCTTGATCTTTTGTGATTTATTTTCGGTTCCATGATTTGTTCTTGATCATTGTTGTTATTTTCCCTCTTCATTGTGTCTTACTCTCTTTATTTTTATCTTTGGATGCTCATGGTGGTTTGGTTTCTCATCATATTTCCAATCCTATTGTTTGATCCCGAATTGATTACCAATGCCAGATTAAATCCTACAATCCTATTATTAATCCTATACAAATTTACCCTATTGGATCAATCCTGTTCTTACTCCTAAACTATCCACAACCCAATTACAACATACTAAAAACCCTAAACTACACCCTATATAAATCTCTCACCCTAACCTTAACCTTAAACACATACCCCCCCCCCCCCACGGTCTCCCCTTGGTTTTGCACCGACTGCACCTGATCAGCACCCTCAGCCTACTCCCGACCTTCCTCTCCCCTTCGACCTGCACCTAGCCGACGCCAAACTACCCCCCCCCCCCCCCCCGATCACCTCCATAGCCAACCACCAAAACCCAAATCCCCGAGCACTCCATCTTCCCCTCGTCCATCTCTTCCCCCGTCCGTCCGCCAGTGCTGATCGACAGCAGCAGTGCCGCCAGCACTGGGCCAGCGCTGCTGTGTGTCCCCTCTGATCTTCTCTCTCTCGCTTGTGGGTTGCACGTGCTCGAGTGTGCACGTGTGATCGTGGTTCGTTGATTCTTGGACTTTGTTTGTGGGTTTTCGTTGCCGGGATCTGTTCCCATTATTCTTGGTGTTCTTCGTTTTCGTCTTCGGTTAAGGTAAGTAACTTGTACTCCAAGTCCTTTGTATGATACAAGTCAAAAATATCTCTTATAGTGTAGTTGGGTTCTAGATACAACTCGTGTGTGTGTTATCTTTGATGGATTTTGTCTCTATTATGCTATTTGACCATAGTTGCCTCATGACACAAAATCGACATGAAAACAACTAGGTTTGACCGTTCTTGATCTATTCACATATGTGAAATAATTAGGTGAAATTATGTGTTTCATGAGATCCATGTGATATGATGGTTTTGAATATGTTATATACTCTATTTCATGATGTTTGGACACCTAATCGTCTTTATACTATGTTTGACTGTGATGAGAACGAGTTTCGTGTGGTTTATGTTGGTTTTGTTTTCAAGAGGAAATCTGTAATTGTCGATAATCAGTTTTGATTTGTATTTTAGACCATATTAAGGTCAGAATTCTTAATTTTTTTATTAGACATGAATTATAGAGAAATCTGTCATCTTTCCAAACTCTCTGATCTTGATTGATTTCATTTTCGTATGAGTGAGTTATAGCTATTTTACTACAGAGGTGTACTCTATTTCCAGATTTCGTTTCTTGATGATTTTGATGATTGAACTGTTTTGATGCTAGTGCTAAACATATTATTTGGATCTGAACCTTTGCACAGTATTTCTATACCTATCTAGGGATTACCCAGAATTTTGGTGGATTTTATTGATGAGTTTTATATGCAGTTTCATGCTTGTTTATGAAAGCTATACTTGCTGTATTTTGCTCGTTGTTCTGTAAACATTTGTGTTTTCAACCTATTTCCTTTTACTGTATGAAAAATGTTTATAAAATATGAAAGTTATCTTATTTTGTCTATTTTTATCTCCCTTTGGTGGATTTGGATTTCGGTTCTTGGTTTGCGAGATATTACAGTTTTCGTACAGCAGTGTTGGAAATTCCAGATTTGCCAAACTATCGTTCCTTGATGTTTTCTGATTTTTGTTGGGTAAACTAATATTACTGGAATATTATGAAACTTTATATTCTGATACTAGACATATAGGGAATTATCCCAGATTTTTCCTGGATTAATTTGAAGAACTTTTATGCTGTTTTTCTGACTTTGAATACGATTTACTAATTTCTGGCTGAACATATTTTCTGGATTCAAATTAGTTTTGAGTTATGATTTTGTGAAATACTATATTGCTTATATATAATCGCTGGATTCTTTCGGAAGACTATTTTCTAGATTCTTCGACAGATTCAGATTTGGATTTCTGTAGTAACGAAAATCACTGTTTTAGTACTGTACTGTCATGCTGTCCTGAATATGAACATACTGTTTTGTTCGTTTATGTGACCGTATATCATCTATATTTATTTATTTGTTTTCCTGAACCTAATACTGATTGTATCGTGTTAGTTTGACACTATTTTATGCACTATTATGTCTGTTAATGACCATAATAAAATTAATCAAGCCGGAGTTTTTTAAGGGAAGATCTAGTAGTGAAAAATATGGGGACGTGTACTTGGAAGGGAACTAGTGTTCCATACTGTTACTGTTACTGTTACATTTACTGCTACTTTTACTGTTACTTTTACGGCTACTGCTACTGTTACTGATACCTGACTACACTGCCCCATTATGGTCCACTATGAAATCTAAAAGCAAAGTTGTTTGTTGTAGCAACCATGTGTTATAATATGGGGCGCATAAAGTGCTACCTAGCTAGTAATACACACAAGACTGTAAGAATATAAGACTGATACTGTTAGACTGATATTGTTGGACTGATACTGTTATACTGTTACGATGATATACTGAGCTTACTGTTACTGGATACTGTTAGTTGCCATATGAAACTATACATAACACATTCATTTGTACTGTTAGTATACCATGCTAGTTGACTTTGTTTTACTGATTCATGCTAGTATTTACTGTTGATGCATTATTCCATGCTATTTGTTAGTTTTCCATGTACTTATATCCTACATTATAAGTGGCCCGTAACTTGCATTGACGGCTACTTATTTTTTCTTTCCTTCTCCTGCAATTATTAATTGCAGATCAGGATGGTCAGTTGCCCGACGGCATTGGTGAAATGAGATATTAGTGCTGAATTTCTTGCTTATTAGTATTGCTATTATTGTTGCTTTGAATAATGTATTTTGAGTACTTAGATGATTACTTTGTATTTTGGGCGATGTGACCTAGGATTTTATCTTATCCAGATTCTGATTTATTTAAGATTAATGTATTTTATTTCAAGTAAATCTTGTTGGTTCATTAATTCAATTTTTCATGTGTGGTGGACTCTTTTGCTTTCGACTCTGATTATTTTGTGAGATGTTATAAAGATTCCTGAACAGCTAATGGATGATGCAAATCATTCGTTGGGTTGAGTTGCATATTCGTATTCCGTATTCTTTTTGGGAAGCGGGGCATGACAAGGCTTTTAGTGGTATTCGAGCCAAGGTTTGGCTAATGTATTAGTTGTCTAATATATTAGACAATCTTGGCTCGAACTAGGATCGGCTCAATATTTCACCAACCAAGCATGCATAAATGAATTATTATCAACTTTGATTCTGGATGCTAATTGTTTTGATTTTTGGTGCAGCTATGGCTCGTTGGAATTCTTCTCATCCTGATCCGGTTGAGACTGTCACTGCTGTGCTTGAGCGACTGATCAATCAGCAGCAAAACCACAGTGATCTAGTGATGGCTTCTCTTGAAGCTGCTCGGGTTCTGCCTCCCGTTGTGCCTGTGCAGGAAAATATTCTGCCTCGTCCAGGAAAGGTTACGGATTTTATAAGACTGCATCCCGACCGTTTTTCTGGTACTGAGATGCCTTTGGAGGCTGAACAGTGGTTGATCTGGACCGAGCGCTTGCTCTTGGTGGCACGTGTTGCCGAGGCTGATAGGGTGGACATGGTTTCCATCTAGCTAGTGGATTTGGCTCACATTTGGTGGATGGCCAAGTTCGAGCGACTTGAGAAAGCTATTGCTTGGACTACTTTCACTCGGGGATTCTTGGAGAAGTTCTTCTCCAGTAGTACTCGAGTTGAAATGGAACAGCAATTTCTGGTCCTAAAACAGGGTTCCAGGTCAGTGGATGAGTACGCTACTGAGTTTACTAGACTTAGCCGCTTCGTTGCCGTTCTTGTGGCTACCAAAGAAGATAGGGCTCGTAGATTCACGAACGGGCTTGATCAGGATATCAAGAGGCATCCTGTCTCTTTCCGTTTGTGTACTTATACCGAAGCTCTTGAGGCAGCTCGAGCTCAGGAGCAAGCTCGTGGTGGTTTGGTTCCTTCTCCGCTGACTGTTCTGCATCCTGCTGCTAGGCATTCTGGTGGTCCTGTTCGGAGGCCTGTCCCAACCCATCTGGTCAGGGCAGCTCCGTATCCTTCTGCTGGTTTCCTGAAGAGTGGTTTTTGCAAGTTCTGTCAGATGTCTAGGCATGAGCGTAAGAATTGTTGGCGCGTCAACCGCCGGTGCTTTAGGTGTGGCACCGCTGATCATTCAGTATGTGATTGTCCACAGAAGCAGGTGGCTCTTCAAGACAAGGGTCCTGTTCAGCAAGCAGGCCCAACTCGTGGTCCAGTTAGGCCTCCGCTTCCTCCTCATCGTCAGATTGTCGGTCAGAGGACCGTTGTTCCGAGGAGAGGTCAGGCTTTCAACTTGACTACTGCAGATATTGAAACAGCTGAAGGAGTTGTGGCAGGTATCTTTTGCTTTTTGTTTTGTTGTTGTTGTTTTGCTTTCTCTTTGTTTCTTTCTTTTGGTCTGTTTTGCTTTCTTTTTGTTATCTTTCTGCATTGTTGTTTCCCTTACCTTGATTGTCTGCTTTTTCTTTGTCCTTGTATTTTGCTCCCTTAGGTGTCGTCCTTGCTTGCATTTTTACCGCTCGTGTTCTCTTTGATTCTGGGGTAACCCATTCTTTTGTCTCCTTACATTTGTCGCTCACCATCAGTTGGAGTGTAGCAACATGTCTGAGGCTTGGAACATTTTGACAGGTGGTGGTGTTGTCATTTGTTCTCGTGAGTGCAGGCAGTGTTCCGTTGTTATTAGGGATGCAGATTTTAACGCCAACCTGATTATCATTGAGAATTCAGGATTCGATGTTATTCTGGGTATGGATTGGTTGGGTGAAGCCCATGCCATTATTGATTGCCGTGCCAAGAAAGTTGTTTTCAGAATTTCAGATTGAGCAGAATTTGAGTTCTATGTCTGGGAGTCTTTCCTTGGCCGAACAAAGACTGCAGTTGTACAGGTGGATTGTGCGATGGAATTGCACTTAGGCTGTGAGGCTGCGTCTCTAGTAGTTCAGGATTTCTTGGATGTTTTTCCAGATGAGTTGCCTGGCTTACCCCCTGATGGGGAAGTGGAGTTCGGTATTGATGTTCAGCCTGAAACGGTGCCGATATCAAAGAGTCCCTACAGGATGGCACCAATTGAGCTAGCAGAGCTTAAGGTGCAAATTCAGGAGCTTCTTGATTTGGGTTTCATCAGACCTAGTGTTTCTCCTTGGGGTGCTCCGGTCCTTTTTTCAACAAGAAGGATGGTAGTCGTCGCCTGTGTATGGATTATCGGGAACTAAACAATGTTACTGTGAAGAACCAGTATCCTTTGCCTAGGATCGATGATTTGTTCAATCAGTTGAGTGGAGCTGCTATTTTTGCGAAGTTGGATCTTTGTTTTGGGTATCACCAAGTCAAGGCGAAGACTGCTGATATACAGAAGACTACATTCAGGACTAGATCCGGATACTATGAGTATCCTGTAATGCCGTTCGGGGTCACTAATGCGCTAGCTGTATTCATGAGTCTTATAAATCAGATTTTCTCTCAGTTCTTGGATAGATTTGTGGTGGTCTTCATTAATGATATTCTGGTATATTCTCAGAATCGGGAAGATCATGCTGAGCATCTTAGAGTGGTTCTACAGACTTTGAGAGAGAATCAGCTCCATGAAAAACTCAGCAAGTGTTAGTTTTGGCTCGACAAGGTTTTTTTGTTGGGGCACATTATTTCTGGCGATGGTGTTTCTATGGATCCATCCAAGGTTGAAGCTGTAAAGGATTGGCCTATTCCTAAGTCAGTTTCTGAAGTTCAGAGTTTTCATGGTGTTGCGAGTTATTATCGAAAATTCGTTTAAGGTTTTTCGAAGATTGCAGGGCCGTTAACTAAACTGATAGGAAAGGATCAGAAGTTTTATTGGTATGGTAAGTGCAATTAGGCTTTTTTTGAGTTGAAGAACATATTGATGTCAGCGCCTGTGTTGACTATTCCAGATAGTTCAGGCGGATTCGTAATTCATTGTGATGCTTCTGGTAAGGGTCTTGGAGCAGTTCTTATGCAGAAGAGCCGTGTCATTGCGTATGCATCGAGGAAGTTAAGGCTGCATGAAAAGAACTATCCTATTCATGACTTGGAGTTAGCGGTAGTGATCTATGCTATGAAGCTGTGGAGACATTATTTACTTGGAGACCACATGGAGATCTTTACAGACCACAAAAGTTTCAAGTACTTTTTCACCCAGAAGGAATTAAACATGAGGCAAAGGCGATGGTTGGAGCTCATGGCCAATTATGACATTAGTTTGCAATACCATCCTGGTAAAGTAAACTTGGTGCAAGATGCTTTGAGCAGGAGACCGGCAGTTATGTTTCTTAATCAACAGAGTGATCTCATTGAACAGATGAGGAGATTGGATTTGGAGGTTTTGTTGCCGAGTTTTGGTCGAAGTTGTCTTGCACTCCAGCTTCAGTCTTCTCTTGTTGATCAGATCAAGGAGGCTCAGGCTGGTGATGCGCAATTGCAGGGTTTTCGAGCTGATGTTGAGTCTGGGTCCAGGATGGACATGGTTATTCATGCCGATGGTTCGCTTCATTTTGGTTGCCAGTTGTGTGTCCCTAAGGGTGAGGTTCGTCAGAGGTTGCTTGAGGAAGCTCATCAGTCCTCGTATTCTATCCATCCTGGCGGTACTAAGATGTATCGAGATTTAAAGCTTCATTTCTGGTGGCATGGTATGAAAAGGGTTGTAGCTCGGTTTGTTGCTCAGTGTTTGATCTGTCAGCAGGTTAAGGCAGAGCATCAGAGAACTGCTGGACTTCTTCAACTGCTTCCTTTTCCGGAGTGGAAGTGGGAGCATATTACCATGGATTTTGTAACCGCTTTGCTGAGGAGTCCTAAGGGTCACAATGCGGTTTGGGTGATTCTCGACCGTTTGACGAAGAGTGTTCACTTCATTCTTTTTCATGTCGGTCAGTCTATTGAGAGCCTAGCGGAGAAGTACATGCAAGAGATTGTCAGGCTTCATGGGGTTCCAGTTAGTATTGTATCCGACAGGAATATGAGATTCAGATCTTAGTTTTGGGAGAGTCTTCAGGCTAGTTTGGGGTGTAAGTTGAAGCTCAGTACAGCTTTTCATCCCCAAACTGATGGACAGTCAGAGCGGACTATTCAGATTCTTGAGGACATGTTGCGATCATGTATGTTGTAGTTCGGTGGATCTTGGGAGGACCAATTTGCATCTCGTAGAGTTCTCGTACAATAACAGCTTTCAGGCCAGTCTTAAAGCTGCACCATTCGAGGCACTTTATGGACGTAATGCATATCACCAGTGTGCTGGAATGACATTGGTGAGAGGCAGTTGTTGGGTCCGGATTTGATCACCAGGACAGTTAGTGCTGTGACTCATATCAGAAAGCATCTTCAGGCAGCTCAGGATAGGTAGAGGCGATGGGATGATGTCCATCGGAGGGGCTTTGGAGTTTGTTGTTGGTGACCATGTTTTCCTTAAGTTATCGCCATGGCGCAGTGTCATTCGGTTCGGTGGTGGGGACAAGCTTAGCCCTAGGTTTATTGGACTGTTTGAGATTTTGGAGCGAGTAGGTAAGGTGGCCTATCGTCTTGCTTTGCCGCCAGCATTATCAGGAGTGCACGATGTTTTCCATGTCTCACAACTCAGGAGATATATCCGTGATGAGAGTCACGTGATCGACTACTCTGAGTTGACCGTGCAGCGGGATTTGACTTGTGAGATTCCGCCAGTTGCTATTGTGGATCGGGGGAGAGAAAGTTCTTAAGAACAAGGTCATCAAGTTGGTTTGTGTTGCTTGGAATCCTCACTCGCCTAGTGAGTCAACTTGGGAGCTAGAGGATGATATCAGCAGAAGTTTTCTCATTTGTTTGAGTAGTGGTTGTTTTGTTTTGTTTTGCCTTGTTTTCTTTTCTTTTGGGGTTACCCTATGTATCTTTTTTTTTGAATTTCGATGACGAAATTCTTTTTGTTAGGTGGGTAGGATTGTAACCCCTGTTTTTCGTTTTTCGTATTTTTGATGTATTTTTCTTCTTCTTGAATATTGGTACTCTTTTGTAACGCCCCGCCCCAATACTCTGACAATTTTAATATTTTTAGAATACAAATTAGATACCATGTAGTACAATTTCCCACCACAGGCTGCCTCTCAAAAGGTGGTTAACCAATTAGGTGACTCTTGATCATAGGCAATTATATTTATACTCAAATTATTTTTGTACATTTCCAATATAGGACTATTATTCCCAATATCCCTTCACAAATCCGGTGTAATCTTGTACACCTCATCCTTCAAATAATATTCCGAAATCAAATCCATTCAAATCTTTCCTGGATGACATCATCATCCAATTCAAACAAACTCATCTTTTCTCAACCAAACCGTGGGCACCATTCTCTTCAAATAACCGGGATTGTATAAATCCCCCTATAGAAATATTCTATAGGACAACCCCCCAAATTCTTTATATATATATATTTACATATTATATATATTCAGAAATACGGGGTATTACATACACCCCACCTTAGAAATTAGCGTCCTCGCTTGAGTACGGGGCACACATCTAGTGTAGGATCCGCCTTTCTAGCCGATGTGGCGTCGTCCCTTGATCCCGGAGATCAATCACTCTCAACACCGTAGATCAGATACCCGGCTATCAATCACTCTCAACACCGCAGATCGGATACCCGGCTATCAATCACTCTCAACACCGCAGATCATACCCGATCCCGGAGATCAGTGACTCTCAATACCGCAGAATATACCCGACCCCAGAGATCAATGACTCTCATACCGCAGAATATACCCCGACCTCAGATAACAATGACTCTCAACACCGCGGATCATACTGAGGCCCTCTTCCACACCCGGTGTCGAAAGTCGGCTCTGATACCATTTGTAACGCCCCGCCCCAATACTCAGACAATTTTAATATTTTTAGAATACAAATTAGACACTATGTAGTACAACTGCCCACCACGGGCTGCCTCTCAAAAGGTGGTTAACCAATTAGGTGACTCTTGATCATAGGCAATTATATTTATACTCAAATTATTTTTGTACATTTCCAATATGGGACTATTATTCCCAATATCCCTTCACAAATCCGATGTACTCTTGTACACCTCATCCTTCAAATAATACTCCGAAATCAAATCCATTCAAATCTTTCCTGGATGACATCATCATCCAATTCAAACAAACTCATCTTTTCTCAACCAAACCGTGGGCACCATTTTCTTCAAATAACCGGGATTGTATAAATCCCCCTATAGAAATATTCTATAGGACAAACCCCCCAAATTCTTTATATATATATATATATATATAATATATATATATATATATATATATATATATATATATATTATATATATATATATATACATATTATATATATTTCAGAAATACGAGGTATGACACTCGTATTTTTTTTCCTGGATCGTATATTGGAGTTGTTTTCAATATATATTCATTTTGGCTCAATCTTGATCTTTTGTGATTTATTTTTGGTTCCTTGATTTGTTCTTGATTATTGTTGTTATTTTCGCTCTTCATTGTGTCTTGCTCTCTTTATTTGTGTCTTTGGGTGCTCATAGTGGTTTGGTTGCTCATCCTATTCCCGATCCTATTGTTTGATCCCTAATTGATTACCAATGCCAGATTAAATCCTACAATCCTATTATTAATCCTATACAAATTTACCCATTGGATCAATCCTATTCCTACTCCTAAACTATCCACAACCCAATTACCACATACTACAAACCCTAAACTACACCCTATATAAATCTCTCACCCTAACCCTAACCTTAAACACATACCCC
>CM030359.1:365067038-365282038 GCA_017893485.1 Hemerocallis citrina
CGACCGATACTGTGAAGGGTGTGATCTTGAAATCGGAGGCAGGCTCTTTGGCATCGATCTCATTGAATTGGCAGTTTTGGGAGTCGACATCATTATTGGTATAGACTGGATGTCAGTTTATAGTGTCACTATTGAATGCAAGAGTAAAGAAGTTGTGGTGAAGGCACCAGGAGGACCGGCAGTTACATTTCAAGGTAAGAGGAAGTGTAAGCAGTTGGTAGCAGTTCTGTCAGAGCAGAAAATTCCAGAAGAAGTTAGGCAGATTCCAGTAGGTCTGAGATTTTCCAGCAGTGTTCCTTGATGATCTACCATGGCTTCCCCCTCATCGAGATGTAGAGTTTAGCATCACTGTTCAGATAGGAAGTGCACCTATTTCCAAGGCACCATACAGAATGGCACCGATTGAACAAGATGAGATCAAGAAGCAGATCGAAGAGTTGTTAAGCAAAAGATTCGTCAGGCCTAGTGCATCACCGTGGGAAGCCCCAGTTCTTTTGGTGAAGAAGAAAGATGGGTCAATGAGGATGTGTATCGACTACAGAAAGTTGAATAAGGTTACAGTACAGAACAAGTACCCAATTCCTCGAATCGATGATCTGTTCGACCGTCTACAAGGAGCAACTGTTTTCTCCAAGATATACTTGCGGTTAGGATATCACCAATTCCGAGTGAAAGAAGAAGATGTGCACAAAATGGCTTTCCAAACCAGGCATGGTCACTATGAATTTCTAGTCATGCCATTTAGAGTCACAAATACACCAGCTATTTTTATGGACATGATGAACAGAGTTCTGCGGCCATTTATCGATTCTTTTGTCGTTGTGTTCATCGACGACATATTAGACTATTCCAAGTCAGAGGAGGAGCATGCCGAGCACTTAGCAGAGGTTCTAAAGAAGCTACAAGAACATCAACTGTATGCGAAGCTGTCCAAATGTGACTTCTGAAAAACCGAAGTCACCTTCCTAGGTCACATCCTTTCTAAGGAGGGAGTGGCTACTGACCCGCAGAAGATCGAAGCTGTGAAAGATTGGCCAAGACCGACCACAGTGAAAGAGATTAGGAGTTTTCTGGGTTTAACTGGATATTACAGAAGGTTCATTCAGGGTTACGCCCAGATAGCTGTGTCACTCACAGGTCTTACAAGGAAGAACGTGAGTTTCAATTGGTCGGAGCAGTATGAAGCTAACTTCCAAGAATTGAAGGGAAGATGGACTACCGATCTTATTTTGGCTTTGCCACGAGCAGGAGTCGAATATGATGTCTACAGCGATGCTTCCCAAACCCGGCTTGGGCTGTGTGCTGATACAAAAGGATAAGGTAATAGTCATGGGTCTGGACAGCTGAGACCACATGAAAAGAATTACCCAACCCATGATTTGGAGCTGGCAGAAATCATCTTTGCTTTGAAGCAGTGGAGGCATTACGTGTACGGAGAGAAGGTCAACATGTACACGGATCACAAGAGTCTGAAATAAATCTATCGGCAAAGGGAACTGAATCTGAGGTAGCGGAGATGGTTAGAAGTGTTGGAGGATATCAAACCTGAGATCAAATACCATCCAGGCAAGGCCAATGTTGTGGCAGATGCACTCAGCAGAAAAGGCAGTTTGTCCAGACTGATCACAACTAAGGAAAAGTTGGCAGAGGAGCTTGATCGAGCAGGAATTGAAGTGGTTTTGCAAGGTTTGGGAGCTTCCTTATCTCAATTAAGGATTCAACCCACTCTGAAAGACAGAATCATCGACAGTCAGAAGACAGATCCAGAGATCTAGAAGATGATAGAGCAGGTTGGTGTTGGCAAGTTGGTAGAGTTTCAAGAGAAGGATGCAGTGCTATGGTATGGAGAGCGGCTGTGTGTGCCAGATCTAGCGGAACTGAAGGAGAGTATTCTTCAGGAAGCGCATGCTACTTTGTTATCCGTGCATCTAGGGAGTACCAAGATGTATAAGGATATAAAGCTATATTTCTGGTGGCCAGGGATGAAGCGGGATGTAGCCGAGTTTGTTACCAAGTGTGCAGTTTGTCAGCAAGTCAAAACAGAAAATCAGAAGCCCGGAGGTTTGTTGCAGCCTTTACCCATCCCAGAGTAGAAATGGGATTGTATCAACATGGATTTCATCACAGGTTTACCCAAAAGTTCCAAAGGCAACGATGCAATTTGAGCGATAGTGGACCGACTTACCAAATCAGCTCACTTTTTGGCGATGAAGCTTACCTGGTCGATGGAGAAGCTAGCAGAGTTGTATGTTGATGAGATTGTGAACCTTCATGGAGTCCCGCTATCAATAGTATCCGACCGAGATGCACGTTTCACTTCGCATTTTTGGAAAAGTCTTCAAGCAGCTTTGGGGACGAAGACTGATTTTAGTACAACCTTTCATCCTCAAACCGATGGGCAGATTAAGAGAGTCAACAGGGTGCTAGAGGATATGTTGAAGTGTTGTGTGTTGGATTTCGGTGGCAACTGGGAGAAGCATCTAGCTCTTGTGGAAATTGCCTACAACAACAATTTCCAAGCAAGCATTGGGATGGTGCCGTATGAAGCTCTATATAGAAGGAAGTGCAGGACACCGGTTTGTTGGTATGAAGTGGGGGAGCGGCAGTTGTATGGGCCAGAGATTGTGTAGCAGACCTCAGAAAAGATCGAGCTGATCAGGAAGAGATTGGTCGACGTACAAAGCAGGCAGAAGAGTTATGCTGATAACCAGAGGAGAGACCTGGAGTTTGATGAAGGTGACTGTCTTTGTGAAAGTGTCTCCGACCAAGGAAGTGATTCGGTTTGGCAGGGGAGGAAAATTAGCCCCGAGATACATTGGACCTTATAAGATATTGAAAAGAATTGGGAAGACAGTCTATCGGTTAGAATTACCAGAAGAGTTGGCCCAAGTGCATAATGTCTTTCATGTGTCCATGCTATGAGGTTATGTTCCAGATCCGAGTCATCATTTACCAGAAGTGCCTGAAGGTTTGCAACTGGATTTGAGCTATGCTGAGCGTCCAATTGAGATCGTGGATCATCGAGAAAATGTCATCAGAAACAAGACAATACCTATGGTCAAGGTCATTTGGAGGAACCAATTTGTTGAGGAGGCCACTTGGGAATTAGAGGAAAAGATGATGAAAAATCACCCTGAACTCTTCAACTAAAATTTTTGTAAAGTTTTTCTTTTCTTTCTTTGTATCTTTCTCACTCCTAAGTGTAGTTCTGGAGACGGAACTATTCTACGGAGGGAGTGTTGTAACACCCCACATTTTTATTTTTATTAAAAATGCATTTTTTCGATTTTTGCACGTATGATATATGTGCAAATTTATCCATCTCTTTTCTTACTCTCATTTACAAATTTTAGCATGCATAATCTTATTTAGCATTTTTATTTAAACCCATGGACCTAAAGTTAAATTCTAGCCCATTAGATTAATTAAAAGGAGAGCTCACTAGAATAATTAAGTTAATTAATCAAAATGAAAGCCCATGGGACAAGCCCATTAATAAAATCCCATTTTAAGTTGTGCATGGACTACTACATGACATGTAACAACTTTTAATACACATCTTTAAACTATAGGAATTGTATTCATTTTGTACATGTGTGTGTGTGCACTAGTGCAACAAAGAGAAGAAGGGAGTGGCCGGTTTTTGTTAGTGGAGATGGGGAGTTGGGTTTTGAAAGGTTGAGAGCATGAAAGGTTGGGAGTTTTAGGAGTTAGGATTGTGAAGGGTTGGAAGAATTAAGAGAGCAATTTATTAGGTGGAAATTTATGCAAATTAAACCCTCCCATATCCTATAAATACACCCTCATTTTCCCCTCTATTGTCACACCAAAGCTTAACAAACTTAGAGAGAAAAAGAAAGAGAGAAAAAAAGTACCTTGTGCTTGGAGGGTTGCTAGGAGGAGAAGGACAAGGAGGTGCTAGTGGAGCTAGGAGCAGGAGAGGTCTCTTCATTGTGATATTCTCATTCTTCTTAGAGGTGGGTGATTTCTTACTTTCTAATTGTAGAGAATGCATGATAAAAACTATAAATGAGTAGTATAAGTTGATATTGATGTGAAATATGTAGATAAAATCCATGCTAGTGCAAATGCCATGAATAAGAATAATCTTGTTGTGATTAAGTGAATAATAGCCACCATGTTAATTAGAAAGAAGAAATTTGACAAAAGAACTAATACTATGAATCATGTTAGTATGCTTGTAAATGTTGGAGAATGTCATATTCAAATCATGGCTTAGAATCATGATGACTAAGAAAGAAGAAAGAAAGCCAAACAAATTTAGTTAGTGCCATGAAATGTGTTGACTTATGTATATTGTCATATAAATTCTTGCATAAAAGAGGTTTTGTGAGATTCTCATGTTTGAGAGGCATGTTGGTATTGTTATAAATTTTTAATTTGTATAAACGAGAACATAGACTAGTTTTTAATGAATACAATTCTTAAATTTAAGTTTTGAGAAAAATACAAATCTATGTGTAAAATGGAAAGATGAACTATTTAAAAATAGAAATATGTTTTAAAAATGAATTTGAAATTAGTTGGTTGCTGTTTTAAAATTCGTCTCAGTCAAAAGAAAAGTTTGTTTTAATATCCTAAAAGGATTGGATTATTGGATAAACGAGTTTGCGAAGAAGAACCAAATTCATGTTCATAAAAGAGAATGGGATAATTCGAATTATAGATACAATGCCTAAAATATAAATTTGGAAATTCGGGAATCACAGTTTTCAAGTAAACTCCGTCCGGAAATCATTTGCACAAACCCAAATACTGCAATCTGTAGGTGTGACAGTCGACTAGTAAGTTTCGACAGTCGACCATCACGAACCTGACTGCAGTAATTTCTAAAATTTGGATTTTTCGTGTGAGACAGTCGACTGACCCTTTGTCACAGTTGACTGCCACTGCTCTGAATTTTGTTGTCTTGAGTTGGATTTCACGAGGGACGATCGACTGGCTACAGTACGCAGTCGACTGTCGCTACTCTGATTGATGGATTTCTTGAGTTTGGATTTCACACGGGACAGTCGACCGATCACCTTATGAAGTCGACTGCTACTGCTCTAAATGATATTTTCCGAGTTTTCTAATACTTCTTTTGAATGAAATACTTGATGTGGGTTGAGATATAAATTGCTATGTGAGCTTAAAATTGCTAATGAGACTTAAGTGGATGAATCTATCTTCATGGAAAGAAATATCGTTTTAGCTTAGAATTGTAAATGAATGATTGAATCTTGAATAGTGACAAGACTATGATTACTTTGTGAACAAGCTAAAGATGAAAATATCCAAGTTTAAGACATGTTTATTGAAGGGTATGTGTACCCATGAATTATTGTACATGAAAAAGTTGTGATTTAGAGTTAGTGAGACCTCGGGTACCGGCACTACTGAATTGAAAAGAGTTGAGATATATTTTGAGATATGGCCATGAAGCTATCTTGTGTTTGTTGATTAAGTCTGGTAAGAGGTAAAACTTATTCTAGGTTTGAAAATTTATTCATGTCTTAAACTAAATAATTAGGCACATAAGTGAAGATGTAGTCAACCTGGGCAAACGTAAGTAGGGCACTCTATATAGTCGGGCAGAGGATTTCGGGACTATAGACCCAGTCGAGCAGAGAATTTCGGGACTGTGGTTGCCTCATGGAAGATGGTCTTTTATTTTAAATCCGGGACTATGCGTGGTCAGGCGGATAGTTTACCGTTCTCCATTGTATATACGTATACCGGGACTAGAGGGGCACTTGCAGGATGATTCGCACGATGAGAGATCTGTTATAACAGTCGGGCAGAGGATTCCGGGACTGGGATCCATATTCGTGGAATGATCTAAACCTTATCTTATTACTGGCTAGTTTTCATGACGAGGGACCGAACCCTTAAATGTGGAGTACGTGGGTGCTTGCCCTCCGACCTATGTAGTATGGGATGCATAAAATCCGAACAAGTATGCATTAGTATCATCCTAGTATAAAATGTGTGCATTAGGCATTAAGGTATCGCATACACTTACATGTTTAGAGTAATCCCTTTTGACACTTTATTGTTCATTCAAATTGTGGTTTGTTAAAGTATGAAATCGTTATATGTACGGCATAGAGAGGATGACCGAATATAACGTTTTCGTCAGTTGTAAGTGACTGACGTGCCCACAGCTTAACATGCAGGTAATTGACTTTTTATGAAGAAGTAAAGATATTATGATGCAGTTGATGACTTACATTGATAAAGTTGTATAAGTTGTATTTTATTTTCAATATTATATTTATTTTATTCTTCCGCTGTGTAAACAAAATGTAAAGAACTCTGATGTATGTTGAAAAGTTTTAATTTCCTTGTAAAATTGTATGAAGTGAAGTATAAAGATCTTGTGAAATCTCGAATTCGGTCTTATTTGGAATTCGGGGCGTTACAAGACTTGTCTGTGCACCTTGATGGGATGCATAATTCATCCAGTACAAAACAAAGCCCCTCAGAGTTTGCAAAGCAATTCTGTTGACTTCCCTCATTCAACAACTGAGTAGGACTAAGGTGTAAACCATGTAGCACCTATTTTTTCCCTTGTGAGTAAACTTTAACTTCTTCTCAATCATGTTTACAGTCACTGCCTTAACATGTCTCGTCCATTTGGCCCCTAACACAACATCATGTCCCCCAATAAGGAAAACCAAGAATTCATCTACAATTTAATAGCCTTCACAGTTGATCTCTACCCCTGAACATAGACCGTTGCCCCCAACTTCTCTCTCTTCAACAACCGTCACATTAAAGGTTTGCTTAATTGATAATTGTGTCCCTATTTTCTCTAAGATATAAGGCTCAGTGTAGTTGTGAGTAGAACCACTGTCCAACAGTGTACATCTTGATCATTGATTTGTCCTTTGAGAATCAAAGACTCGGTATTCACACCGGTGCTCAATGTAGCAGTTGCTAACTGGCTATTCTCAACATCACATGATACTCCCCTTCTCTTCTTCCAATGCAGACAGTTGGTTTAATTCATCCTCATCTTGAATGTTGAACATATCCCACTCTCCTTATATACACATATAACATTTTGTTTTACAGAATTGTCCATACATAAAATTTTCATCATAATGAAAACACAGTCCTTCTTTTCTTCTTTCCCAAATCTCATTTGGAGTTAACTTCTTCAGAGTATGGTTTGTAGCATTCAGTGGTTTTAATGGTTGAAACATAGAAGATGGTTGAGCAGGTGAAGGAGTAGATCCCTGAGTATGAGAGGTATTTTCAAACTGAGGTTTATATGCATTCCTATACAGGTTTCTAAGGATGTTAAACTTCTTTTCATATTTCACAACTACCTTGAATACCTCACTGAGAGATTGTGGTTTTGCATTAATACATCGTGTTGTAACTGTTCTTTAAGGCCACTGACAAATTATTGTACTATGTATGGTTCACTCACACCATACATTAAACAACGTAACTTTTCAAATTTCTCCTGATACTCTAACACAGTAGCAGTTTTTTCCAATCTACACAAAGATCTAGTTGCATTTTCAAAAACTCCAACCCCTAACCTGTTGCAAATACCTTCCCTTAATTGTTTACATATTAATACACCTTCATTGGTTGAAAAAACCACCTACAAAACTGCACAACATTCTTCTTCAAGAAAAAGTAAGCTGCCCTTCCTTTCTCTTCATATCGAAATAGTGCTCAATTTGAAATAACCAATTAATAACATCC
This sequence comes from Hemerocallis citrina, assembly GCA_017893485.1. Taxonomy (NCBI): domain Eukaryota; kingdom Viridiplantae; phylum Streptophyta; class Magnoliopsida; order Asparagales; family Asphodelaceae; genus Hemerocallis; species Hemerocallis citrina. The sequence continues at coordinate 365,074,764 of CM030359.1, forward strand.
CCATTACCCAAGAAAGGGACTCACATCCAATTTGGGGGTTTAGGGTAAGAATCTCCCATGCCAAATTGCTCAAAACTCTTCACATTACTTAAATGATCCTTGCTATTCCGAAAGGAACCAACATTTGCTTCCATAGAAAATCTAGCATGGGTTAGGAATTAGCTTACCAGTTGTGTCAAATGGTGTAATTGACTCCATGGATTTTTGAGTTGGTCTGGATGATGCCACTAGCCCTCCAATTTGGTGTGCCAATTGCTATAAGTGCACAAGAACTGTGGGAATTTGCGCTGACAAATTTTTGACTTGGCTTTAAACTCCACTAATTTGATCGACCAACAGTTGGTGTCGTTGTTGCCATTTAAGCTCCGACAATGCACCCAACACTCCATTGGGATTCATCGTCACCATTTCTTGACGAAGAGCCTCGTACTCAATCGAATTCACCAGAGAATCGATCGGCTCTTATACCATTTGGTGCGATCCCGAAGGAAGCACCGCCATGGCTACAACTTTGGAGGACTTACTTAGTCATCATAGACTCAAGAAGCTCAAAGATGAAGACCAAATGAAGAACATGAGGTGAATTAGGGTTTAGAGGAGACCCCTAATTTCTAACCGAATCAAGAACAAGAGAGAATAGAGAAAATTCCCAAATCAATAGCTAACCCTAGAAATAGATTGCATGTGTTTATTTATTGCATTCAAACTGACCCTAGAAAAAATGAAGAACATGAGGTGAATTAGGGTTTAAAGGAGACCCCTAATTTCTAACAGTATCAAGAACAAAAGAGAATAGGGAAAATTCCCAAATCAATAGCTAACCCTAGAAATAGGTTGCATGTGTTTATTTATTGTATTCAAACTATGTGCAATGCATGTGCTATTACATTAGTTTGTTGGGCAGTTACAAAAGTGGAGCCCACACACTTACCCAGCAGCCATACCTCTTGATCCAACTGCCCAAGCTAAACCACTTAAGTTTGGTCCTACACACAACCATCATATTTTCATTTTTTACACAAAGACCCCTGAAAATTTTCACGTGACTGATATGTACAAACAAAGGAGCGATACACACAAAAAATATACTAAAACACTCTAAAGTTATTGATACAACTATCTATTTCACTCCAACTCTCTTTCTCTCTTCAGCTTTAATATTTCTGGTGTGTATCTGTTACAAAATTGTTTGTAGTAAAGCAACTTTAGATTGAGAGATACAAAACAGAGAAAAAGAAGAAGATGTCAAAAAACGAATAAAATAAAATTACGGTTGAGGAGCCTCGACTGTAGCACCATGCCACGCTCTTGAACCGAAACAATGCTTGAACTCTATCACTGAACGACCAAACTGGAACCGGAAAGAAAAGAGCAACAGAGAGGAAGATAAAAGTTTCTGGTGTGTAGAAATAAGGGGATCAAAAAAATCAAAACTGGTGCATTCATGTCCGCACGGGGTGGGGTTCAGTTGGTCAGGCATTCGTGTCCGCAGGACGTGCGGGCGCACACAAGACACATGTAATCCGGTCCGAAATTTGCACACATGCGTGGACAAGAAAAAGCCTTCTAACTTGCTATCTTACAATGCCAAAATGGTTTATTATATATACCCTTCTAATTCTTATGATTTTTTCGCAACGGGATTAAAGTTCATCAACCCATTTGCAAGCATCAAATATTTCACTTTGAAAGACAATTTCTCACACCCCATAGTTATTTTGAGCAAATAAATATATGATTTTAATGTACTTACAAAGGATAACACAAATCTATAAAAACCAAGTAAAACTGGTTCGTAAAATAATGTTAAAATACCAATTTCCTAATAGTATTTATATATATCTTAAGCTAATAGGCCCACCCCCTCTCTCCTTTCTCCATTTTGAAATGAAGCAAGGAGAGCAAAAGTAGGAATTAACACGTGCAGTCCGCATCAATTTCCAAAACAATATTAATTAAAAAAACACACCCAAAAAAACCTTCCTTCTACCACATCTCCCCCAAACCCATAAACCCTAACCCTCCCTACCCCAAAATCCACCCATATCTAAAAAAATCCACAAATCAAAATCCCCAAATCCTCTCACTGCACCACGCCTTTTCAATTTCAAAAAAAAAAAAAATGAAAAACACAACAAAAAAATGGCCGCCTCTCCACGCCTCCCGACGCATCTCGCAGCGCACCGGGTAGCAAATCGACGTTCGGTGGCTCGCCGATCTTGCAGCGCGCCGAAAAGTAGCTAGCTGGCGTTCGGTGGCTTGATGGCTCTCGCAGCGCGCCGGTGGCTCCACGGTCGGTGACTCGATGGTCGTGCGATTTGGAATGACATCGACATCGCTGGGCCGCTCGACGCTGGTGAGATTTGCTATTTCTTCTTTTTAAAAATCTAATATTTTCCTTTCAAATCTTACATACATTGAGTTACCTTAGGATTTAAAGATCCCTGCTTTTGAATTTAGTACATATTGCAAAGAGGAAAAAGATTATGCTTACTTGGGCAAAAAAAATTCAAGAAAAATGCAAAAGAAGAATTTGGATCTCCACAAACCTGTACAGGAACCCCTTGAAGCATTCATATTGATCTGCTTCCCTTTGCGAGTACCTTCCTGCATCCAAATCTCTATTACACCAATTAAAAAAAATTCAAAGAAAATCACTTTGCATCTTGCTCTTGATTTCACTGAATAACACAAATAAGAAACAAATAGTTTGAATATAAATGGAATAAATTGGACTGTGTGTCTTGATCTCTTGGATTTATGCATGAATTCTGCACAGCGGAAAGGCTTCTCAAGGAGCCTTCTTCTTAAAAATCTAACAATTGCATAGTGGAAGATTTGCTATTTCTTCTTTTTAAAAATCTAACATTTTCCTTACAAATCTTACATATATTGAGTTAGGTTAGAATTTAAAGATCTCAGCTTTTGAAGTTAGTTTGATTTTCTTGGTTTAACATCACAATTTCACAATAGGAATCAGCCCACATAAATGAGGATAATGACTCCATAAAAAAAGAGATAGTTTGATCTTATTGCTTTTGAATTTAGTTCGAATTTTTATTTTTATTATTTCATAGATGAAGCCTAACAAACTGATTAATCTTTAGCAATTATGTAAGAATTATATCTATTGTAAGTTTTTTTTTAAAAATAACTCAAATTTTTCTTTCAAATGTTACAGATATTGAATAGCGTTAAGGTTTTAAAATCTAAGCTTTTAAAGTTAATTTGATTTTGGGTTGATTGATCGAATAGTAATGCCTTTCAAAGTTGGTTGATCAATCTTTTAAAGTTAAAAAGATTGTAATGTCTTTCAAAACATTAAAAGCAATAGTGGGGTTGAGAATATCACATTGAGTATAGATGTAATATCACATTGAGTATAGGGATAACATATACTCCTTCTTCCATGATATAGATTTTGATGTTATAGATTTTTATTCTTGACTTCATCTACCCATATACTCCTTCTCCTTCCATGTACCAATATTGCACAAGGGTATTTGTTATGCAATACTGTGACATCATCAAATAACTAGATATGAGAGTACCAAAGCCTATGCAATATTGCACATATTTATATGTTTATATGTTTATATGTTTATATGTTTTATCTATGTTTATATGTTTATGTGTGTTTATGTCCATGGATGTATCTATGTTTGTGTTTTTCTTCTTTTCTTCTTTTTATCGTTGTATGTTTATATGTTATACCATGCGAGACCATTATATTATATCTATATATTATGCTATTTCAAAGGCCTATTGTTAAATTTGAATATTGACTAATCAAGAGATTGGTGTTATTGACACATTTTCAACTATTTTGATTGCAACAATATGTGTGAAGAATCAAAGATATAGAGAGATTTCCAGTTAGTTTGATGCGAACAAGAACTTTTACATTACATCAGGTATGTTTTATACATTTTTCTGATTTAATCCCTATTATTAGCTGTTTGTCTATTTAATTTGGATTACTGTGGTCCTTGACTTTTAGGGTTTCTTTTTTAGTTAGTTGTTGTTGTTAGTTGTGATTTTCATTTACTATCTGAACCGAAGATGATGTTGTAACAACTTTGTCACCTTATAATGCAAGGGGTCAAGAATGTTGATTACGATGTTCGCAAAAAATGCGTGGATACTGTTGCATCAAAAAGTAAGGGGATCTCTAAATTTAGTGACTTAGGGTTTACATTTGTCTTGGTGGAGGAATTGTTGAAAAATTACACATCTAAAATTTTGGGGTTTCCTTTCAATAGAATATAAAATGTAGAATGATGTTGGTTTTAAAATGTAAATTGGTTAATCTGTATATTTGTCATATTTTGATATAGCTAATTATCAATTATTGTTTCCTCCATGTATTTCTAATGTTGATTATGATTTATTTTAGAGAGAATGCTTTATTTAAGAGAGAAGGTGATTGAGAAGCACGCTGTGGAGAAGGAGATAGCGGAGTACATCAAGGAGTCCAAGAAGAGCCACAACCCAACTTTGGTAATTATTTGACTTTTTCCTCTCTTTTTCCTTTCAATTGAATAGAAATATAGAATAATGTTGGTTGGTTTGAAAATTGTTTGGTTTAAAAATATGAATTGGTTAATCTGTAGAACTTTCCTTTTTTGATTATAATGTAATTGAAATAGTTAAAAGACATCTCTAAGTTTTTGAATTACATACAATTTTATAAGTCTATCAAAATTATTTTGGTCTGTGCAATTTGCATGCACAGGATAAAACTAGTTAACTATTAAGAGGCATGCCCATTACCACCCTTACCTATATGAAGTTCCTAAAGGCACTTGCCCACTTGCCTTCCCTCCCCCCGAAAGCCGAAATTAAACATACACATGTCCACATCCAGTTAGCCAGCTCATATTGGGGTTCCAGATTGTTTGTTTCTCTCATCTCTTTCCACGAGTAACAAACCCAACCAAATAAAATTCGCATAAAAAATTTAATCAAAAAAACCCTGACACCTAGAAACAAGTGCACATAGCGAGCACATGCTTCTTCTCAAATGGCTGATCAGTTATTCTCCTCCATCGCCTTCGCTGCTTCCCATATCTCTTCCTCATCGAAGCGGGCGGTGACCGTATCCCTTCCTTCCTCCTATTCTCATCGCCCCCATCTCACTCTCCCATTTTCTGCCTCCACTCTCTTTCGATAAACTAGCAGATCAAATATTGAGGTGATCCGATGTATGGACATTAACCTGGAGAGTAATAGAGTAAAGCCAACTTTTGATTTGGGATTTAATGCTTTGTTCTTTTTCTGTCGGTCACATTAAAACCACCCCCCCTCATTTAAAAAAAAAAGTTCTGATTCTATTGAACTTCAGCAAGGGATTTTGGTTTAAAGGTCTTGACGGGTGAAAAATAAAACTCATCAAAACCTTTCTAACAACAGTAAAATTCGTAGTGATGGTGTTGAGGGATGTATCTAGATGATCGCTAATAGGGATTGCACAATTTTTCTTTAAGAGTTGTATAATCCTTAATTTACAAGACATGTAAGAGAAGAGAATTCAGATGATTGGGAATCCTTAATTTACACGACATGAATAGGACGCTACTTAGTAAATGGTGGTGGAAGATCTATAAACGACGAAAAGGCTGGTGGGGTTATTCCTTCGACCGGTACCGTAAAAGGAAAAAATACCGTTTTGGAGGGAGAAGCTCATACGGAAAAGTTTCGTTTATTTGAAAAGGAGTAGCGAAACAGGGAGAGATCTTCCACACTAATACCAAGTGCAAGATTGGGAACGATATGAGTACTAGATTCTGGAGAGATAAGTGGTGCGGGAACAGATCGCTAGAGAACCTCTTCCCGCAAGTAGCGGCAGTAACTGTAAACAAAGATTCACTGGTGGCGGACGTTTGGAAGAATGGAAGACTTAGGCTGGTCGTCTCAGATCGACTGACGCCTGAAAGTATTTATCAGTTTGAGGATCTAAATAGGCTGATGCAAGCAGAGGGGGACCATACCACAAACGGTACAGATGAAAAATGGTGGAATATCGACTCATCAAAAACATTGTCAATATCGTCAATGTACAAATGGCTCAATGACGGAGGGCTGAGATGTAAAGAGGAGAACATCATATGGGGTTTAACGGTTCTGCTCAAAGTCAGAGTTTTTAGCTGGTTAGTACACAACGACGCAATCCTCTCTAAAATTAACCTCATGAAAAGAAATATGCAAATCGATGTTGGATGCGCTAGATGTTTAGACGCGGACGAAGACACCACACACATACTATTCACGTGTCCTAGGGCTGCCCTCACTTGGGAGATAGTCTGTAGGGGTTTTGGGTGTACACAAAGTCCTAGATCGAGTTTGGAGGTTTGGGGTCAGTGGAGGGAAGTTCTAGTCAGGAAAGAGGATGGACAGGCATGGAAAATAGCAGTAGCGGCAACCTTATGGAGTCTGTGGCTAGACCGGAACGACCTATGTTTTCGAAATATTCGTTATAAATTTACTGTCTCAATGCATAAAATTTTTCTTCTCATACATGATTGGGCAGATTACATAGGTGCGAAGAAAAAGCTGAAGCTGGACGAGGTGGAGTAGTGGCATAGATCTTTTGATCACATTTGGGGGATGCTCTTTGGCTTTTCATGTACTTTTGGTTGTTCTGATGATATCTCATGTATTTGGTTATTTTCATGTTGTAATGATGTTTGGTTGTTGCTTTAGTGGAGCGATATGCTACTACTAAGGATGTTATTTTGTACTTTTCTGTTTCGTTAATTATCATTAATGAAACGATGACGAGGGTCATCTTTTATAATAAAAAAATCGTAAAATTCGTATTTAATAATAGGTTTACTGTTGGGATGGGTGCGTCAACAAACATCCGTTGTCGCAGCGGAATTAAATAGAGCAATGAGAGAGAGTTGAAGTAGATGAGACGAATCAATTGAGCAAGCAAGTAAATCCACCAATCCAATACAAACACTACGAGGATTTATCCCGGTTAGTTTTCGTTTAATCCGGAGGAAAATATTGGGAGATTTGATATTCAACTAGAAGAGATTACAAGGAGTTATTGATTCACTCAATATAAGAAATTAAACTCATTCACCAAGAACTATCTCTCTCTCAAGCCTCTATTTGCAATTGAGAAAATATCAATAAAGTACTATACTTGTTGTTACCCTCATATTGGATGAGATTACAATATATATACAAGAATAGACAGAACCCTAGGTTTAATCTTGATTCTCAGTCATCTGATATAACTATAGGAGTTTTAACTGAATAATAGCTGTACGATTTGACTTGGAGTTGAAGATTGGGCTGAAACGACCTAATAAATCGAGACTCAGAAAATACACCGTGCCGCAGGTGGTCGACCGTCCAACAAGACCGGTCGACCGTTCTCCTCTCAGACAAAACCTGTACTACGGTCGAGTGTGCGGTCGGCAGTGCGGTCGACCGTACCCTTGGACGGTCGACCTGTCACACTGCCAGCACCTTACTGCTGCTGTTTTTTCTTCTACTCTCTTCGATGCTTTGACCTCCGTGTTTCATCTTACCTTCTTCTAATCTGAACCACGAGTGTTCAAGATATATTTTTAACATTTACCAGGTTGAATACTATTTTGTAACATATATGGCCGATTTTTATTATAGAAGAGAAAACTTTGATAAGAGGTGATTCAGTGTATAATATAGAGTGATATAAATTATATTCGAAGGGATTCAGTATGAACCGGCCCGGCCCTAGCCCTGTGCAACCTGTGAGCCTCCTAATGATGAGGGCCCCTAGGAAAATGTCAATGCAAAATTTCTCACATAATACAAGTTTTTTAGTTTTTCTTAATTTATCTATTATTTTAATTAATGATCTCCTGCTATATATCAATAAATAATTAACACTAGAAAACCATGTGGGTCAATAATCTTTTTTCATCTATCTACTTCATTTGGTTTCCCTTATTTCGAGAAGAATTTTGTCGTTTACAGCCAAAAATACACGTAATTTGCATTATAAAATTACATATAAATAGATTTTATTTCTTTACATTAAGAAGAGAAGTTCATATTCCATGTGAAATTTGCTAAGTAGTTCAGATTTATGATCGAAGTAAAACAAAAAAAAACATTTGTAATTTATGATCAAAGTATCACATAAGAAAAAAAAAAGACACTTGATAGGTAGTTCAGATTTATGATCATAGTATCACAAAGATACTAGATTCCACTCATAGCTTATAGTGACAGAGAAATACATGAGTATTATAGATGCTACACAGACTTAAATACTAAGGTTTTACAACTTTGAAAAGTATTTTTAAATGAATTTATATAAAATTTTGATTGATATAGAATGTACGCTACTCATATGTTTCAATTGAGTTCGTTATATATATATATATATATATATATATATATATATATATATATATATATATATATATATATATAATAAAACACAAAGAAAGCTATCAAATGACTCTCATTCAATAGGGTTGAAATCAATGGTCCAGATCTAACATCACAAAACATATTTTCCCGCCCAAAAGCCTCCCCAAAAACTCAAATTCAAATCCCCAAAAACAATTCCTTTATTTATTTATTTCTCTCTCTCTCTCTCTCTCTCTCTCTCTCTCTCATTCTCTCTCTATTTACTCAGAAATTTATATTTTCATATTTTTATGCATTTTTTAATGCTCATGTTACATTGAAAATAGCAAATATCTCATCAACAGTTAAATTTCATCATTTTCCATACTCAAAATTCAAAGAAGTTGGATTTTACACCCCCATTTATAATTATTTTGCAACGTATACTAATGGAAACATGGACTTTTATTTACAACTAATTATTGTTTTACTATTCAAACTTGAGCTACATAATTGTTGTTTACTGTTTACACGACTTTCATATGATGTATCGTTCCGAAGATGTGCCGTAGGCACGTGCCCACGGGCAAATCTAATATATATATATAATCGAAACCAAAATATTGTAAAATTAGTATTGAAATATGTGGAAAAAGCATTTTTTTTTCTGTCTGCATAAGGTCCTATAAATTTCAGGATCGGCCCTGAGTATGAACTATTAATTAAGTTGTTTGGATGTCCCCAGAACATATATTAAGTTGTTGCAAATTAATGACTTCAATAATAGAATAATATAAAAACTCGATTATAGCAAGTAGAGTCTTACGGAACGCATAGTGTTTCTATAATTATATAGACTAAAGCCTGTGACCATTTTAAAAAATCTTGCTCCCTTCTCCGATCTTGCTCCCCCAGATCCGGTCTCTCTCTTCATCCGCCATCCCTCCTCCCTTCATTAATTGTGTTGGGCTCGCTCTCCTCTCTCGACCCAGTTCCTCTGTTTTCCTCGTGTCCTTGCTTCAGTAGTCGTCCTCCTTCCTTCTCCGCCATCCCTTTCGTGGCCTTCCTCTCTGTAGCCTGGTCTCCAGCTTTCTCTGTGGGTCTCTCCCCCTTCACCTATGGTGTCTGCTCGCAGGCGTGCTTCATCGTTGAGCTTCAATAGTTGTGGGGATCCCCAACATTGAGTCTCTGGGGTGGATCTGGGTGTGCTTTCAGTCTGATCTTGCATCGTCTTTGGTGGATTGTTAGCATGGTGCGGTGTAGGTTGTCCTCTGGCTTCTCTGCGCCCTGGTAAGGGGTGCTGCTCCCGCTCTTGGGCCCCAGTTGCTTCAACTAGCCAGGTCTTCGTGATTATTCACGCCTATCACTGTGAGTTTTTTTTATACCGATTTTCTTGCCTTATGGCGGTGTTTGCGGTTGGCACCGAGCGTTTGGTGGCTTATTTTTTAGTTTGAGGTCCTCTCAGATCTCTAATTTTCTCCCCTCGCTAAGTCCGGGCTACATTCTGCCAAGCTACGATCTTCCCAGTGTTTATGTGCGTTTTTTAGTTTCATTGTTCTGTTTGTGGATGCTCTTATTGGCTTTACCTCACGTTCTCTCCCGGTTGCTCTTCCCTGCGGTTGTTCTTATTCGACCACTGGTTGTCCCATTGGAGCTTGGTTAAAATATTATTTTTACTTTTTCCTCTTTTTTTTGAGCTTTTCTCTAGTTTTTTCGGTGCAATTAGGTGATTCAGCCGAATCGCTACAGGATTGGTTCGTTGACTTTTCTACTTCGCTATTCTACCTCCTTTCATGTCTTCTATGTTGTTGACCGGGCCTTGGGCTGCAATGGGCTCATCTTGGATTGATGTAGTCAAAATAATAATAATAATAATAATAATAATAATAATAATAATAATAATAATAATAATAATAATAATTAGAAATTATTAACTCCTGTGAGTATTCTTCGGTGCCAATGTATGGTGGGCTGTCTCAGCGGAACCCCTCTTCTCTACCTTCTTTCTCTAGTAGGCCCGCCCAAAAGAAGTTTCTAGGGCATCGATCACTTTCTTTTTACCGCCCTTTCACCTCATCCAATACTTCTCTTTCCAGACCTTCTTCATCGTACTCTCACTCTTATCCCCAACCTCTGATTTGCTTCCGCTGTCACCAAGTGGGGCATATTAGGGCGTTCTGTACAGCCAACATGAAATGTCTGTTTTAATTAAAGTCGGGTAATTCCCGAAATCGATGTTTTTCTTTACAACAAATTTTGGGTTTTTCTGTGGGAGTCCCCATCTCCGACCAAGTCATCGTTGCGCTTGATTTTCCCTCTCTTCAATCGAAGCTTGTGGATCTTCAAGCCCCAAAGTCTTAGCGCCCCAAGTTCTCCTCTTCATCTCTGCTCCTCCCTACTCCCCTAGTATCGCAGTGCATACTTGCTGCAGTGCCCACCGGCCCTATTGTGAATCCTGCCCTCTCATCGCAGACATCCAAGTCTCAGGTCAATGTGGTGTTTATCTCTGATTCTGAATTTTCAGACAAATTGAAGTTCTTTGAGCAATACAATGCTGTTTCTTTTGAGGGAGGATTGGTTTCTAGCTCTACCTTAAATGCGTTCCTTAGCAATTTTTGTAACGTGCAAGATTGGGTGTGGGCTTTCAACTATTGTTCCAACGGGGAAGTGGTTATTAATTTTCCTTCAATTAAAATTCTGGAGGACCTGGTTGATAGCAACTCTCTCTCCATTGGGGCAATCCACTTATCCGTTCTTAAATGGATCTATCGTGGTATCCCCCTGCCCCCTTTGATTCCCTCTCCTGTTAAGGTTACGCTGCTCGGTCTTCCTCCGTTCTGTGAGTCACATCGCATTGTTTCTGATTTTACTAAATGTATTGGTGAGTTACAACACATCTCCTCCTCTACTATGTTAGCTTCTGGATGTCTTCAAGTCGACGCTGTTTTCTTTTGTCCGTCGGTTAAAGAAAGGATTGAATCATACTCTTTAAGAGACCATAAAACTTCATTTCTTGTCCCGGTCTCTATTGTTCTCCCATCGCCAGCTCCCTCGCCTTTTGCGGCATCCAATACCTCAGGGAAATCCTCTACTTTTGCCAGCTCTTTCTCAGTCGGTACCTCTTCTTAGTCAACCACTCCTTCATCCAAGTGGAGGAGGTCTCACAAAGATCATCCCCCCCAAAAAAATCTTCCGTTCCAGCAGAGACCGGTGATCGCACCTCCCAAACCCAAAATTTTTCCTTCTAAAGCTCCCAATTTAGTCTGGATTAATCCAGATTTGGCTGCGGGGAAAGACATATCCTCTCATCAGGGGGCGACGACTGATTCTATCCCTAAGCCCCCTATGGCCCTAGCCATCTTGGATCCTCGGCCCTCCGTCCCTCCGGTGCCCTCATTCCCTCTTCCTGCTAAGCAAAATCCACCTCATGCTTCTGACAAGTGGTCTGCTTGGGATGCGAATCCTCATTAATCTTCTGACTGGGAAAAATTCATGAGTGCAGTTCATTGCACCCACAATTCTGGTCCTACTACTTCCTCCTTGCCTACTAAAGTTTCTTCCGCTCCCTCTCTGAAGGCTGATGCTTGGGTTGATAAAGTTGATCTTTTAGCGGATGAGTTGGTAGAGCTGGATCACTCTCACTCACAAAAGCAGGTATTGTTTCCTTCTATTTCTGTTGTTTATCACTTCCTATCTTCTTATTGTTTGAAGTACTTCAACTTTGTCATTTTTAAAATTAGTCCTTTTTCGATTGTTATGACAAGTTACAACCACGATTCCGATCTCGCTACTTTTAGTCACTTTCACCTGTCTGGTTGGTTTCCTCTTGAACCGATTGTGGATCCTTATTTTCCCATAAGTTGTTGAGGATCGACCGACTATCTCCCTCCCCAAGCTGGCCACTGTTTGGGCCCTTCTGACCAAACGACCTCTACCGCCCTTGTCTCCGTAGGAACCTCAGTGGCGTCTGTGGACACCCTAGCAGGGTCCCGCCCTGAGCAACAACGTTCTTTTTGTAACAAATCAAAAGGAAAAAAAAGGTTGTTAAACAAAAACTTGTCTCTGTCATTCGTTCTAGTGCTCATATTCGAGCCAGTAGAGAATCGAATTTGTGGCAGACTCTAAGTCGCCCCTTGCGGCACAGTTTCGCAGTTTCGATTTGGCTCCCCCCTCCGCTTTTTCATCTGGAAAGAAACATTATGGTTCCATATACCAAGTGCACTTTGATTCTCTTTCCAATTTAGATATACTTGTCATGAATAGGAAGATAGGATTCCTAATTGATTCGGATAACTTTGCTAATTTTGATGCTATTCGCGGTCGCAAAATTTCAAGAGCTTTTGAGGCTAATGGTTTTAATGATTAGCATCTCTTGGAATATTCAGGGGCTTAGGTGTCCAGCGAAGCAACAAGCGTTGTTTCAACTTATTTCTTCCTCCCATTGTGATTTGATCTCTATTCAAGAATCGAAACTTGAATCCCCCTCGCCTTCCCTCCTACCCTCCTACGATCGATACGCGGATCCTTAATCTCCCATTGGATTTCTCTTGATGCCACAAGCACTAGAGGAGGTATCCTCTTCGGTTTCAAAGAATCTAGTTTCTCACTCATTTCAACTCGTCGTTTAACTTTCTTTCTAGTGGTTCGTCTTCACTAGTTCGAATTCAATTATGTTCTCACTGTTGTGTCAGTTTACGGTCTGTTTATTGCAGATCGACGCGATGCTTTCTGGAACGAACTTAACTCCTTCCATCACGATATCAATGGTTTCTGGTTTTTTGTGGAGATTTTAATATTACCAGATTCTCTTTTGAGAGATCGTTTTCTTCCTCTTACTTGTTGGACTCTGCCCGCTTTAATGACAGCATCCGCTCCCTCCAATTAACCGATCTGCCCCTAAATGGAAGATCATTCACTTGGTCAAATATGAGGTTCCCTCCGATCATGGCTAAGCTCGATCGCTTTCTGGTGTCTCTCGACTGGATCAATTTTTTCCACGACTCTTTCACTTCGGCTTTGCCCAATCCTTCGTCAGATCACGCCCCTATCTCTTTTTCGTCGAACTATAACTTCTCCAGATCGTTCAAGTTTCGCTTCGAAAAATTTTGGTTGCAACACCAAACTTTCGTCAATCTCATCACAGAATATCTTTCTGCTATAACGGGCTCTTTGGGTTTAGGTCGCATTCTGATTAAGCTTCATGCCATCAAATATGGTAGCAAAATTTGGCATAAAGCTAGAGTGGCCATTAATTCTTTTCTGAGGTTTTTCTGTCAACCATCGAATCCATTGATCGTTTGGAGGAGATGAGCCCAATCTCTGATTCCCTTCGATCCGAGCGGGCTTCTTGTAAAAGAAGCTACGCGGATTTTCTCCACAACGAACACATTAAATGGGCTCAGAGAGCCAAGTTTCGCTGGCTTAAGGATGGTGATGGTAACATCTCTTTCTTCCACAATTTTGCGTCGCACCGACAACGATGCAATCGTATCTCTTCTATTCTGGAAAATGACAATGAACTATCTTCGGATTCCGACATCCATGCTTCTTTCCTCTCTTTAAAATGTTCTCGGATCTGCATCAAGGGAATTTTTACTTCAGTAGGATCAATTATGCGCATATCGTCCTCGTCCCCAAATTTTTGGGTGCTAACTTGGTTTCTAAATTTAGGGCTATTAGCCTCCTTAACACTACCTTCAAGATCATCACTAAAGTGCTTTCTTCTCGTCTTAGTGCCATTATCTCCCCTTTGATTGATCCCATGCAATCAGGATTCATTAAAGACCGGTTTATCCTTGATAGTGTGGCCTCGGCCCAAGAAATCATTTCTGAATGTCACAGATCAAACTCGAAAGGTATCCTGATAAAATTAGACTTTCAAAAAGCTTATGATAATGTAATCCGAGACTTTCTTCTGGAAATTCTTATCCACCGTGGTTTTGGCCATAAATGGATCGCTTGGGTCAAATCCAGTCTTTTTGCTGGAACTTCGTCCATTATTATTAATGGGACAGAGGGCCACAAGTTCAAATGTAAATTTGGTCTTCGTTAAGGGGACCCTATTTCCTCCCTGTTATTCGCTCTTGTTGCGGATGTGTTCAGTAAGCTGCTTCGTAATGCATGGGAAGCTGGTGTTATTGAAGGGCTTGGTAGTTCTCGTAGTTTCCATGGTGTGTTGAATCTCCAATACGCTGATGAAACCATTATCTTTGCAAAATCCAACGGGTGCACTTTACGTAACCTGAAGTTACTTCTCTATGTCTTTGAAAGTGCGTCAGGATTGGTCATTAACTTTCAAAAGTCTTCTGTTCTTTGGCTTGGGGGTCACCATAACCGGCAAAAGGAAATTGCGCACTTCTTTAATTGTGTTTCAGCCTCCTTTCCTATCACTTACATGGGTATCCCTTTGCGATAGGGGAAGCTTAATAAAGCTGATTGGGTGCCGATGATAGATAAGGTGGAATCGAAACTCAACCGGTGGTCTGGTAAAAACCTATCTCGCGGGGGCAGACTCATCCTAGTTAACTCCGTTCTCTCCTCTATCCCTTTATATATGATGTCCTTTTTTTACTTTCTGGAGTGGGTGATTAAGAGGATTGATCGTATAAGAAGAAATTTTTTCTGGTCAGGGTCGGATTCGTACAAAGCGGTACTCATCTTTGTAACTGAAAACTTATCTGCACCTCTAAGGCAGTTGGTGGTTTAGGAGTTCTTAATCTCAGACACCAAAATCTGGCCCTTTTAGGCAAATGATTATGGAGATTTCTAAAATGTGAGCAGTTGCCTTGGACGCACATGATCTATTCCAATTGTTATTCCCGTACAAATTTGTGGGATTTCCCCCCTCCCTTCCTCGTAAAGCCTTTTCATTCTGGAGAGGTGTCCGGAAAGTAGCTAGCCCATTTCAATGTGGTTTGGTACATCTGTGCGCTAATGGCACTAAGACTAGATTCTGGACTGATTTATGGTTTGGCAACATCAAACTCGCTTATGCGTTTCCTAGCCTCTATCTGATGGCGACCAACCCCTATGCCTTGGTGTCTGATTATGTTATTATTATCAATAACCAAAAGTTCTGGTCTATTCCATTCTTGGACACTCTTACTCCGCCTCTTGAGATTGAGCTTCAATAGCTTTTTAATGGCATTAACCTTTATACCTTGCATCCACTTGAAGATTTCAAATGGAGATGGACTAGCTCTGGTAACTATTCGGTTAAATCCTTCTACAACTTTCTCAATTTCGGTGGGATTGTCTCCCGAGTGCGAAGCCATTGTGGAGCAGTTGTGCTCTGCTCAAATCTAAAATTCTGACCTGGCTAGCGCTGAATAATAAGCTTCTTACTGTGGATGTGCTTAACAAGATGAACCTGGCGGTAGGACAGTTGTGTGTTTTGTGCTCTACCCATCATGAGGACGCCAATCACCATTTCCTCAAGTGTGCTTATATTCAACCTCTTTGGAGTATCGCTGTAACTGCCTGGCAAGTTTCGTGTATTCCCTCCGAATTCTCTTCTTACTGGATGTATCAATCCATCAAGAAAGAATTCCGTAAATCGTGGTTCCTATCTATTATGGCGATTATTTGGGTTATTTGGTCGGAACGGAATAAACATTTTTTTCGCAGTCCCTTTCTTCGATTGATAGCATCATCGATGAGTTCATTTTCTACTTCAAATTTTGGCCCTCCAGTTTAACGTTCATTTAAGTAGTCTCGATGAGGCGTTTAGCTTTTATCGCTCTAATTTTTCTTAATCGTGCTTTTGTTTGGTAGCTTTAATTAATTCGTGTTCCCTTTTCTTTGCAGACCTGAGGTAGTGGTGTTGGGTTTGGAGACTTCAGTTTGGAGAGCCTGCTGTTTCAATTTTGAAGTGAGTCTCTAGACTCGGCTTTAGACTCTCGCTGTTTCAGTTGTTTTTTTTTTGTTTTTTTTGGGTTGGCTGCTCCCTGGCATGCTGGGGGCTTGTTTTGATGTTGCTCCACCCGTCCCTTGGTTTTTTCTGTTCTGGCGTTCTGGTGCTTTACCATTATAGGGTGTTGCCCCTCAAGGGCCTATGTGTTTTGATGCATGTTAGGCCTTTACTTTTTATGTCTTAACTCTTTGTGATGCTCTGTGTATGCTCATTTTGTGGCTAACTCCCTAAGTTCTATTGGCGCTTGGTCGTCCCTGGTCTGTGTTGTTATCTCTGAGCTGCAGTGTGAGGGATGTGTTCGTTTTGTTTCTTTTTTGGGGTTTGGTTTGCGTTGCAGTGGAGGGGCTGCTCTTTGTGTTGCTCCTTTGTTGCTTGTGCTGTGTTGTTTGCTCAGTTTGGGGTTAGGCCCAGTTTGTGCACTGTGCACTGTGGTTGCTTGTTGGTTGCAAGTGTGAGGGTTATGCCCTTTTTTTTGTGGTCACTGCGTTGCAGTGGGTGGGAACCTTTTGTTTTGCTTTTTCTTTGGAGGTGACTACAATGCAGTGCAGGTTTTATCTAGATTTTGCTCCTATTCTGTTTATTTTGTGCGCTTTCTGAGTTTGGGGTTAGGCCCTGCACTGTTTTTAGCACTTTTTTGTTGCTTGTTTGGTTGCGGGCTTCGGTGTTTCATGCAGGGTGGGGTGCTGGTTTCGTTCGGTGTGCAGCTGCGCTGTTGGTAATTGATTTGTACAGCACTCCTCGGCCCCTTGTGTTGGCAGATTGGGTTCGGTGACCGGCCTGCTGAGCCAGCCAATCCTGTCCTTTCTCAGTTCTGGGCGTTGGAGATGTTGGTTGGGTGCCTTGTTGCTTTGTTTTGCGCTGTTTTTGCGTTTCCTTATGGTGCCGCTGTAGGCGTAGACTTTGTAGATTCAGCAGTGGCTTGTTATTGTTCCTTGGGGCTACTATTTGTTGTATTCCCCGCTGCTTTTATTTAGCTCACGAGTTCTACTCCTTGTAAAATTTTATTTTTTTTGTATGCTACACTTATTTATCGCAATATATTTTTGGGCTGGAGCCGTAAGGCTCTATCCATCGTATCAAAAAAATAATAGAATAATATCAATTTCTTATCTTTTCGCAAACATGGAGTCAACCTTTTCTTGAATTCTACGCTGATCATCCTTTAAAATAAAATAAAAACATCGAAAAAGGGAGGGATGATAAACTCATGTTTCTATAAACCTTGCAAATATTAAATGCCAAGTTTGGCAACATGCTTCAGTAGTACTTTCTCTTAATGTAATACACATAAAAGTGGTTTTATGAATGAGGTGCAGAAGAGACAGTTTGGTTTAACCATTAGACCAATTTTATTGTATTGCAAATGAAATGAATCTTGTTGTTTTGTTGTGGACTTCCCAATTTAATGACTTCAAATGCTCACATCACTTCAACTACACATGCATAACTTGTTTCTACGAGAGTGGTTGCTATTTTTAAAATTTTTTTTTGGTAAAAGGGATAAAGCCCATAGGCTTCAGGCAAACAACATTTAAGCCAAAATAGCAGAGTTAATACAGGTCTAAACACCAACAAAGAAAGAAATAGAAGGAGCAACAAAACATTCTCAAACACTAAAGAGGATCAAAACCCAAAAGAAAGCATATAGAAGAGTAATCTAATAACAAAGTAACGCAGGAAACCACAGAATCACGGCGCAGACTAAAAATCATCAGCAGAGCCAGGAAGAGAAGCCTCTTGAGCAGCTTGCATATTCTGAACCAGAAGGATGCCAATAATAAGCTCTTGATAATAGACTGACGTAGCCGAAATTGGTGAAAGAGTAATGGAAACCAAATCATCAACATCAGAATGAGGAGGTAGATCATCACCAGTAACAGAGTTAGTAACAGCCTCCTGAACCAAGGGGTTAAGAGCAGGATCCACCTCAGGAGCAAACATATTAGTAGAAGTAGCATCTTGAAGGGTCGAAGGAATGAACTGCTCTGCGGAGTGCAGGTCAATAGTCTCAGCATCATTATCATCAATAACAATAATGTTATCCGGTAAGACATCAGCCTCAGAAGAAGAGACCACCAGAGGAAGAGAGGCACCCAAACCATCAGTATTGTGAACTTGAGGAATAAAAGACTTGCAAGCATCAACAAATTTACTCATGTCAATCTTAGCTTTCTTAGAAGGTGGCAGGATATCTGTCCAAAAGGAAACAAAGAAAAAAATGGAGTCCAAAATGTTAACAATATCCAAAGATTTCTTAAGATAAATTCTATTGTTCCTTTCCCTCTAAATAACCCAAATCAAAGCCATCATGATCATATCCCATTGGATATGAATATTTTTATGAATTATCTTGATTCTCCAAATACCCTACCAAGATTTAATAGAAGGAGGAAAACTTCTAAAATGAAAAGACAGTTTAAGAATAAGCAAAATTTGTTTCACAATAGAATATTTAAGAAAAAGATGAAGGGCAGATTCATTAGAATAGGAACAGAGGACACATTTTTGACCAATAGCCAGATTTCTCTTATTCAGATTATCCACAATAAGTAAACGATTATGAATAGTGAGCCAAACTAAAATTCTAACCTTGAAGGGAGCCACATTTTGCCAAATAAATTTATAAAAATGACAGATTTGGCCACCAGCATTAAGAAAATTATAAAATGATTTAATTGAAAACATACCAGAGCTATTCCATCTCCATTTAACCTCATTATGGGGTTTCCAGTCATAAGTGTTCAACAAATGAAGAAGAGCACTGAGATCATGGGATTGTTGAAGAGAAAGAGATCTTCTGAATCCAATATTCCAAACTTTTCCATATCTATTAGTAGAATACAGAGAAAGAACAATAGCATTTGGGAAACTTGCAATCTTACAAAGATCAGGAAAATAAGAAGATAGACTACAGTTTCCAATCCAAATATCAATCCAAAAGCAAACATTCCTACCATCACCACAAATTTTCTGAAGACCACATTTAAAAGGAGCAGCAGCTCTCCAAATCTCTTCCCGAAAGGAAGAGCCAACAGAGGGAGGAAGAGAGGGAAAATCATTAAAATTTCTTATATGAAAATATTTCCTTTTAATAATCCTAATCCAAACTTTGTCCTCAGTGTTCAAACAGATCCAAAGCCATTTACCTAGAAGAGCTAAATTTTGGTGACGTAGGTTAATAACCACTAAGTCACCTTCTGATTTATTTTTACACACCCTAGACCAATTCATAAGACATTTACCTTGATCAGAGAAAGTAGAAGAACCAACCCAAAAGAACTTCCTTCTAAGTTGATCAATATTTTAAATCACCCAAGCAGGGATATAAAAAAAGGACATAAGATAGAGAGGAATGCTGGAAATAATAGAATTAATAAGAACTAATCTACCAGTTCTAGAAAGAGATTTAC
The DNA here is from genome assembly GCA_017893485.1 of Hemerocallis citrina. Classification (NCBI taxonomy): domain Eukaryota; kingdom Viridiplantae; phylum Streptophyta; class Magnoliopsida; order Asparagales; family Asphodelaceae; genus Hemerocallis; species Hemerocallis citrina. The sequence continues at coordinate 365,094,441 of CM030359.1, forward strand.
CAGACCAACTGTTGAGTCTTTTCTCAACTTTATCAATCACAGGAAACCAATCAGATTTGTGAAGATTGTCAATACTCAAAGGAATACCCAAATATATCAAAGGAAAAGAACCCTGGGGGCAATTGAAAAAATCTGAAATCTTTTCTTGTCTATTATCATCGCCACCCATCCAAATGCAAGAAGATTTGAAAAAAAAAATATTTTCATACCAGAGACACATTCAAAACAGTAAAGAAGTAATTTGAGGTTTCTAAGCATTAAGCCATCACAAGAAGAAAAAAGAATTGTATCATCAGCATATTATAAATTAGTAACTCCTTTGAAAGAAGGAAAATCACCTAAACCTTGAATAAAACCATTATCCCAAGCATTAGAGAGCATACAGTTGAAAACATTAGCCACAAGGACGAAGAGAAGAGGGGAAATAGGGTCACCATGTCTAAGGCCCCTTTTACATAAGATTTTTTTTTCCTTCAGTATTATTGATGATAACTGAAGAAGTGCCAGAGTAGAGGCTTTTAAAGATCCAATCAATCCATTTAGGACCAAAACCTCTAGCTGTAAAGACATTTTTCAAAAAATCCCAATTAACTCTGTCATAAGCTTTTTCAAAATCAAGTTTAAGTAAAATACCTTTAGAGTGATCCTGGTGAATAGAGTGAATAATCTCTTGCACAACAGAAATACTGTCTAATATGAATTTATATTTGATAAAACCAGACTGAGAAGAACCCACGAGACTTCCAATAACTTTATCTAGTCTGTTGGCTAAAACTTTCATAATAATTTTAAAAATTATATTAAGAAGACTAATAGGTATAAATTGAGAAACTTTGTTAGCACCAGGAATTTTAGGTATTAGAATAATATGAGCATAGTTGATTCTAGAGAAGTCAAGGGAGTTATCAAATAATTCTTGAAAGACTCCCAAAATGTCAGCTTTAAAATCATTCCAAAAGAATTTATAAAAGAAAGTAGGGATACCATCAGGCCCAGGTGCAACATCAAGAGGAAGGTCACAAATAGCTTGGAAGATTTCCTCTTCAGAAAAGGGAGCCTCTAAACTATCCAGGTTGACTGTATTAGAAGGAGGGTATAACAAATTCCAATTGATATTAAAAAAGGTATCACTAGAGTCACCCATAAGATTCTTATAATAATTGAAGAACTCTTGATGAATGAGATGAGCATCAGAAATCTCTCCCCTATCAGTCTGAAGAGATAAAATCTGATTAAATCTTTTCCTATGAGAAGCATAATTATGAAAAAAATCTAGTATTACCATCCCTCATAGTAAGTCATTTAATTTTTGCTCTTTGAAACCATTTGATCTTATCCATAGCCAGAAGATGAAGATATTTTTTTTGAAAATCAGATCTTAACATCCTATCAGGCTGTTAGATATCATTATAGTCCCATACTGGTTGTATAGTTATTTTGATATTTGTTCTCCTCCTATATATAGGTGGTATTGTACTTGGTTGAACTCAATTCAATATTCAGTATTGTTTTCATCTATCTGATTTATCTTAATATGGTATCAGAGCCAAGTTATACAAAATTTTCATTCTTTCCAAAATCCTAGAATTCCAACAGCCAAAAAAAAAATCCCTCTTCAACCGCCAAAAGAAGATCCCCCAAATCCTCTCCGCCTCTCTCCTCCTCCCCATCGCACTAGCCGCACAGGCCACCCCCTGTTCCTGTACACACCTCGCCGACGCCAGCGACCTCCTAGTCGCCTTCCCCTCCTACTTTTCGCTGCCCTGTGCACACCTTGCCGACGCCTGCAACCTACTAGTCGACTTCCCCTCCTGTCGTCGCTGCCCTCCTGTTGCCGCCACCCCACCAAACCCCGACCTCCTTCCTCAGTTTCGATCCCAGACCCCTTCATCGACGCCAGACCTAGCACCTCTATTCCGCTCGACGCTTGCGACCACCCAGTCGCCGCATCCCATCGCTTCGCCGTCCTGTAGCCACCGCCGTCTCAACCTCCTCCTATGTCGGAGTTCCTACCGAGGCAACCTCCTCCCTGCCCTCTCTTGAAAAGAAAAATACCCTAACCTTTCTTCCTCTTTAACAGTGTTATTGTACTCCACTCTTTCAAAAAAAAAATTCAAAAAAATATTATTATTATTATTATTATTATTATTATTATTATTATTATTATTATATATATATATATATATATATATATATATATATATATATATATATATATATATATATATATATACATGTATTACTACTTGATGGAATCTCAGTCTCTCCCATATATTTCTGCCTCCACTGACTTCCCCGATGCAACCGCCTCACGTTCCTCCTCCAGATTCAAACAGCAGCAGCGCAACTTTCAGTCTGTCTTTGGCCTCCTACCTTCTCCTAACATCATTCCTCACCCTACCCCACCTCTACTTTCGACACCGGTAGCACTGTCCTGCCCCTACCCCAATCCAGACACCAACATCATATTTCTGTTCATTGTGCTCTCAGTCACAACAGCAGTAGTCTCATTCCTCCTCGCAATGCTTCTTCCTTTACATCCTCGGCCATGCCAGTTACTTCAGCCTTGTCGTTTCCTGCTGATTGGGCTATTCTTCAGCAACGCCTCACTCAGCTGGAACTATAGCTCATGGGTCAGTTTATCAATGCTGGTTCCTCTGCTCCTGCCTTCTCTGCCACTCCTGGTATGAATTCATTCTGGATTTTAGATTCTGGTGCATCATATTATCTCACGAGTAATCAGACACTGTTCACCACCTGCACTGCACTTTCCTCTCTCTCCATCTCTACACACAGCTGATGGCTTACCACTTCTCGTTACACATTCAGGGGCAATTAGCTCTCCCACTCTCACATTACCATATGTTCTTTATGCTCCTCATTTATCCATAAACCTTATTTCTATTAGTGCATTGTGCGATAGTGGTCTTGTTGTTACTTTTGACTCTTCTGGTTGTTCAATTACTGATTCATGCACCGGTAAGGAGTTTGGGCGTGCTACTCATCAGGGTCGTCTATATCATCTAGATTTTCTTCGTGCACATCACTTTACTTCTAGTTTTGCTGGTATTATTTCTTCTGATGCTGATCTGTGGCACAGACGATTAGATCATATTAGTGCATCTCATCTCCAAACTTTAGCTCGTAGTGGTGCCCTTGTTTCTCTTACTTTTAAACATTTATCTGATTTTCAGGATTGTCACTTGGCCAAATATATCGCACTACCCTTTAGTCACAAAAGCATTTCTCAAACCACCCATCCTTTTCAAATTGTTCATTCTGACATATGGGGACCCTCTCCTATACCTTCGTGGAAAGGCTATCTCTATTATGTTGCATTCATCGATGACTTCACTAGACATACATAGATTTTTCTTATGCGTCAGCGATCAGAGATACTTGGTATTTATCGGTTCTTTACGACTATGGTTCACACTCAGTTCGGTGTGCGCATTAAGAATTTCTGATCGGACGGTGCTCGTGAGTACACTTCCACCACCATGAGATCGATCCTTCAGTCTCACGACACCCTTTTTCAGCAATCATGCCCTCACACTCATGAGCAGAATGGTGTAGCTGAGAGCAAGCATCGTCACATCCTTGAGACGGCTCGCGCTCTTTTACTCTCCTCTTTTTCCCCTCGTACTTTATGGGCTGAAGCTGTTATAATCTCTGTCAGTCTCATTAACATTACTCCCTCATCTGCCTTAGCCGATACGATGCCTTATGGGGCTCTTTACCAATCCCCTTATGACTACAGTATGCTCCGTACTTTTGGGTGCACCTGTTACGTCCTTTTTCCTCCTACTGAGCGCACGAAGCTCTCCGGCCGTGCTGCTAAGTGTGTTCACCTAGGCCTCAGTCCCGAACACGAAGGTTATCGTTGTTTTGATCCATCGGTGGGTCGTGTTCACATTTCTTGACATGTATCCTTTGTGGAATACTCTCCTTACTACCTGACTCCCCTGAGGATGCTAGATTTCTCGATTCTCCAGTTGTTGCTAGCTCCCTGCCCTCCTCTTCCCACATTACTTTTAATCCCACTCCTCTGGCTCCATTCACATCTCCTGTTGTTCTTGATCCTATTGTCCCCCTACTGAAACACCACTTGCATCCCCACAGTTGCCAGCACCCACCCCACTTACTTCCCCACCGACTCATGCACCCACTCCACCGTCCTCACCCCCACACCCTGTCAGTTCACCACCGCTTCGTCAATCTATACGTTCCACTTTTGGTATTCCTCCGGCACGTTATACACCTGATGCTACTGGTCCTTCTGACCAGTTTGGTTTTGCCACATTCTCTTCCTACTCACCACAGTTTCATGCATATTTCACTGCTATACACTCTACACGTGAGCCCAGAACCTATCAGGATGCAGTTCAATATCCCGAGTGGAGGAAAGCTATTGCAGAGGAATTCAGTGCATTTGATCTGACTGGCACTTGGGATGTCGTTCCTCTGCCAGAGGGTGTTCAGCCTATTATCTGCAAGTGGATCTTCAAGGTTAAATATCAACCTGATGGATCTATTGAGCGGTACAAGGCTCGTATAGTAGCCCGAGGATATACTCAGGAGCATTGTATTGATTATGATGAGACATTTGCTCCCGTTGCACAGATGATTACTGTTCGCATTCTTCTTGCTGTTGTAGCCATCCGTCAGTGGCCGTTATACCAGATGGACGTGAAGAATGCTTTTCTTCATGGTACCTTATCAGAGGTTGTTTATATGGATCATCTTTCTAGCCTCCCTACTCCTCCTCATCATGTTTACTGGCTGCGTCGGGCTATATATGATTTGAAGCAGGTTCCTCGCGTCTGGTTTGAGTGTTTTCGCCTTGTCATCACCAAGGCTGGTTTTAGTCAGAGTTCTCAGGACCATTCTATGTTTATGCGGTCATCACCGCAGAGGAGGGTACTTCTACTACCTTATATTGATGATATGATCAGTACTGATGATGACTCTGCAGGCATTACATCCACCCAGAAATACCTTCATGAGCAATTTTATATGAAAGACCTTGGCAGACTACGTTATTTTTTGGGTCTAGAGATTGCTCATGGATCTCGGGGGATACTCATCTCTCAACAGAAATACACATTAGATATTATTTCCACTGTATGTCTCTTTGACAGTCGATCAGTCGATACACCCTTAGAGCTTCATGTGAAGCTTCGTCCCACTATTGGTGAGCTCCTTCCTGATCCTACTAGATACAGACAGATTGTTAGACAGCTTATATACTTATGCATGACCAGACCCGATATTGCTCATGCAATCAGTGTCGTCAGTCAGTTTGTTTCTACTCCTACGTCAGTTCACTACGGTGCTCTTCTTCTGATTCTCAGATATCTTCAGGGTACTATTACCCGCTCATCATGCCTGCTAATCCAAACTAGAGCTGAGTGCATATTCTAATTCAGATTGGGCAGGTGGTCCTACTACCAGACGGTCTACCACCGGTTTCTATCTATTTCTTGGTGATTCGCTGATCTCATGACGAAGTAAGAAACAGGCAGTTGTTGCATGTTCTTCGACCGAAGCTGAGTACAGAGCAATGGCAGCTACTACTAGAGAGATTGTTCATGTTCGCTGGCTTTTATCAGATATGGGTGTCACTCTTTCAGAACCTACTCTTCTTTATTGTGATAACCGGAGTGCACTACACATTGCAAGCAATCCGGTCTTCAATGAGCGAACAAAGCATATAGAGATTGATTGCTATTATGTTTGTGAGTGCTTTGAGGCAGGGACCATTTCTCTCCATTCTGTTACCTCTTCCCAGCAGACTGCAGACTTCTTCACCAAATCCAATACTGTTCAGAGATTTCGATATTTAGTAGGCAAACTCACACTGTTTGAACCATCGTGAGTTTGAGTGGGGGTGTTAGAATTCAGTGCATTTGTTCCAAAGCTTACAACCATTCTTAATGCATTTAATTTTAGCTAGAAGTCTTCTGAGACAAGCCTGGGGAAAGTTATTGACAGACTGAATGCAATCAATGATCATCGTAAGAAAGGGAGGGTCTTCTAACCAGAATTTTTTAAATTTAAAATTAAGAACTTTAGAAGAATGAGAGGTAGAAAAAAGAATAAGGGGAGCATGGTCAGAGATAATATAAGAAGCAGCTTGAACATAAGATAAAGGAAAAGCAGAATTCCAATCATTAGAAACAAGAAATCTATCAAGTTTAGCAGGGATCAATCTCTTATTAGACCAAGTGAATTGTCTCCCTAAAATAGGATAATCAATAAGGCTGAGATTATTAATAACATTATTGAAATTATCAGAGTCATGTCTATTGTAAGAGTAGCCACTTCTCTCAGAATAAAAGCGAACAACATTAAAATCATCACCCAAGGTTACCCAACTATTAATGAAAGAATTCCACTGTAAAAACTCATTCCAAAAATCATCTTTAAGGGAATGCACACAAGGATCATACACAGAAATAAAAAGAAGGGTAGAATTAAAGGAAAAACATTCCAGTCCCATAGCCAGAAAGAACTTTTTTTTTAAAAACATTAGTGAATTTAAACATATTATTTTTAAAATCAATAAGCATACCACCAGAAGCACCCATAGAGTCTAAAGAGATCCATTCTGTAATAATGGAACCACCTAAAGATCTAAAGAGAGAGAGAGGGAGAAGGAATTTTAGATTCTTGAATAGCAATAATATCACAATGAGAAGAATTAATAAAATCAAAGACAACCAATCTTTTATCTTCACTACCTAAACCTCTGATATTCCAGGTTGAAATAATCATTTTAACAAATTAACACCCCCTGATCATTTCAAGATCCTTATTTTTGTTAAAATCATCTGGAGAAATCTCATGCAAACCAGAACATGCAGCTAAATTGGCTAAATAATCAGATGAAAAGGAATCAAAATGATATTTAAAAATGGAGCCAAGACAGGTACCTTCCAAAGTAGGGAGGATCACAGGAGCAGGAATCTCAAGATTTCTGATCCATGCTATAAGAGCTGTCTTTTCAAGAATAGGTTGATTTGCATCAGGCCTCTAGCCAACTCTAATACTCCTTCTGAGAGGGCCATAATATTTAGCTCAGCTTTTCCTTTTTTTTAGAAGTGAAGAACTAGAGCCAACACACTTTTGAAGAACAGTGGAATCAGTCACAGATGAAGGAGGAGGGTTAGAATTAGGGTAGCAGATAGACAAAGGAATGGGAAATAAGGGTGGTACATCATCCATGACATGAGAATATGGATCATTAGCAGTCACAAACTCACACAAAGAATTATTAGGATAAAGAACATCCTCAGAGCCAGAGACATGATCAAAAGAGATGACCGTAGATAGGTCAAAAAGAACATTGAAGCCTGAACCAGTAAGGCCATCCCTCCTGACCACAGGAAGGTGAGAGACAGGGAAACTTTCCATACACAAGGGAGTAAAATAAATCTTTCCAAATCCCACCAATAGGAAGATTTTTCCTAAGAGACAGAAGGGACCTCAGATGAACCTCTCTAGGAAACATCTCAGAACAATCCTCAGAGAAAACCACCATTTCTTTCCCAACAATAGACTCCCTCTCAGGATAAAAGGAAGACTCAGATTCAGAATTAGGAAGAAACATGTTTGGATAAAAAACAAGGCCCATCTCAAGATTGACTAAGTCAAGGTTCCCAGCCATATCCAAGATTTCCCTTTCTTCATGAGACATTTTTTCAATCCAGATAGAAGAAACCTGTTTTCCTTTACCCCTCTGATAATTCTCAGACTTAGAAGGCAATGAGGGAAATTGGGAAGACAAAGATAAACCTTGAGTTTTAGGAGTACCCCAAGATTCCCACTTGTCTTTAACAGCATCAGATTGAACATGAAGAGATGAAGAAGAGGGATTCAAATTTTGGGAGGAGATATCAGGATAGGTAACAACAATCTTAAAAGTACGAGTGCCTACCCATAAAATGTAATCAAAGATCAAAGGGGAAGAAGGGCAACGGAGGAAATCTGTAACGCCCCGAATTTACATATAAGGATAAATTCGAGATTTCACAGGATCTTTACTTCACTTCGTACAATTTTACAAGGAATTTAAAACTTTTTATTCACAATACATCAGAGTTTGATTACAACTTGGTTTTTACACAGCGGAAGAATAAAATATTACAACAACTGATAACAAAATATAACTTGTATCATTTGCAACATCTTTAACTTTCAAATAGCAACAGCATATCCACTTTATAACTCCCTGATTAGTCCTTTACCTGCATATTAATCTGTGGGCACGTCAGTCACTTACAACTGACGAAATGTTATACACGGCTATCCTCTCTATGCCGGGAATAGTATAACTATCTCATACTTTAACAAATCACAAAAGATTAAATGAACAAGTAAAGTGTCAAAAGTGATTATTCTAAACATAAGTGTATGTCATGTCTTAATGCCTAATGCATACCATTCTACACTAGGATGACACTAATGCACACTTGTTCGGATTCTATGCATCCCATACTACATAGGTCTGAGGGCAAGCGCCTACGTACTCCACATTGAAGAGTTCGATCCCTCGCCATCAGACTACCCGGTAATAAAACAAGTTTTAGAGTTATTTCACATATACGGATCTCAGCCTCCCTGGCTATAATAACAGATCCCAGCCTCCCTGGCTATTATATCGTGAGAATAATCCCGTAAATGCCCCTCTAGTCCCGGTATATACATATTCTTTGGAGTATGGTAAACATCCGCCGACTACCCTAAGTCTTGGATAAAATACAGTCCATCTCCTACGGAGCAACCACAGTCCACCAACTGGGTCTATAGCCACGGAGATCCACCGCCGACTATATAGAAGCACCCATTTATGTTTGCACAAGTCTATTACATCTTCACCTAAGTGCCTAATTATTTTTAGTTCAAGACATGAATATGTTATCACCCTAGAATCAGTTTTACCTCATACCGGATTTATTCACAAAATACGAGATCGCCCGACGGCATTATCTCAAAATCAAGTCTCAAAATCTTTCTTTCAAAATTACCGGTAACCGAGGTCTTACTAATTCTAAATCATAGACCTTTCATGTGCAAGAAACATGGGTACACATACCCCTTAATAATCATGTCTTAACTCAAAGTATTCTTTATCTTCAAACTATTCACAACTTGGTGTATGTCTTGTTTTTGCATCATTCATACTATTCATTCACTATCTTTCTAAGGCAACAATTCTTTTCATGAGTTTGTATCATAAATCCAAATCTCTTTTAGGAAATTAATCACATAAAATCCTTAACCATAAACAAACATATTCACATAATCTCATCAAGGCAAACAAGTGATATAGTAATTCTTTCCAAAACTCTATATAAATTTTCACAAGTATTTAGTCTCAAAGGTTCATTTTAATCAATAGAATCTCACAACTTATCGCACATTCTTCTCTTAAAAAAAGAGTCATTTACTCAAATAATAATTTTAGAAACAAAGCGCACTTACTATTTAAATTCTCTTTATACTTTCGAAAATACAAGATTAAAATTTGAGAACAATTTATAATAAATCTTTATGTGAACTCAAATGAAAAAAATGTATTTTTCCAATCCTTTTTCAAATCAGCAAGTGTTAAACATGAAGCTCAAACTCAAATAAAGAAAAAAAAAATAAAAGGGGCTGGTCAGTTTCGAACCAGGGGCTACCGACCACTCACAGCAAAGCCCAAGGTCCACTAGGCTAGCCGCTAAGTCCACTGTGGACTTATGTCATGAATTGGATAAAATTTGTTTTTATAACACCGGTACAGATTCGGGTTTTTATTGAGTAAATTAAAATAAAAGGTGACTATCAAGATTCGAACCCAAGTTCTCTTATAAGAGGTGCTCACTGGCTAACCAGTAAGTCCAAATGTAATTTCTGTCTAAGAGTTGTATTTGTATACTTATGTTCATACTTTTCGGAAATTGTTTCTTTTTAACAAAACTTGTTTACCCAATAATCCAATCATTTAGGACATTGGAATAAATCTCACTTTTGGACTGAGATGAAATCAAGAAATAATAATCAAGTAAATTCAAATTTATTTTTATAATCTATCTTCATTTTCAAAAGTAGATTTTTCCTTTCTTTACAAAAATTTGCATTTCTTCCCAAACTCGAAAATTAAGGATCATGTTTCTTAAAACTAGTTTATATCCATCATTATACTAATTAAAATTTGTACTAAGATCAAACATGTCTCTTAATCACCCATGGATATCTCAAAGAAATTCTTCTATGCAAAAGTTTGTATTTTCAACATATGTCGATATGTAATAACAAAAATTATTTCCTTCTCTTTTCTTTTTCATCATATCTCTAATCATATGTCGAAATATAATATTCTTTAACAATTTCTCGTAAAAGAAAAATCACATATTCGACAAACATAAAATTTGCAAACACTCTAACATGATTCATAGTAATAATTCTTTAGTTAAACTCTTCTTTTCAATTAGCATGGTAACAATCAAAACAAGTTTATGGTATTCAATTAACTTTACAGAATATTTTTGCAAAAGAATGTATTCCCAACATTTTTCATACAATCAATTATATCTTCATTCATGCATACTAATTCATGACAAAACAAATCAACATTTCTTTTCTCATTACTAATTAACGTAAGTTGGGTTTGTTTACTCAATAAAGCAATATTTCATTACATCCAATGCATAGGTTAGTCCTATTTTATCAAATCAAATTCTATATTACTCATTCATTTCTATTAACATGCACATTCAAAAAAAAATTAGAAAGTAGGAGACACCCACCTTATTGAAGCTTGAACGATTGAAGGGAAAGATGTGACACTTCTTCTAGCTCCAAGACAACTCCTAGTAATGGCTCCTCCTCCTAGCAAAGCTCTCTTTCCCTAGCAATGGCTTCCTATAGCAATTCTTCCAAGCAAAAGGACCCTCACTCTCTTTCTTTTCTTTCTTTCCTTGATAATGTTTTTGGTGCAAGATAAAGGTAGGAAATGAGGGCTCTATTTATAGGATTTTGGGAGGGTCTTAAGTGCAAAAATTCAACCCTAATAACTCTTCAAATTTATTCTACAACTCTCAACTTTCCTAACTCCTAAAACCCCCATCTCTTCATCTCCCCACTCTCCATGAACTTAACTCTCCACTACTCTCTTCCCTTTACCATAACCGGCCACCCCCTTGTCCCACAATATGGTCTAAATACATTTGTGTGTGTATGCACACATGCACAAACAAATATGAACACATTTCTATAACTCTATATGTGTACTAATATTGTAACTTGTCATGTATAACTTAATTTGTGATTTTAATAATGGGCTTGCTACATTGGCTCATTTCTAATTAATTTATTTAATTATTTAGTGGGCTCCTCTCCTAATGGGCTACATTTTAGTTGATAGGTCCATGGATCAAAAGAAAGGCTAAATAAAACTAATGCATGCTAAAAATATTAAAATGAGAGTAGCAAAATGAGAATAAAAATTTGCACGTGCACCATACGTGCAGGAAAAAAAATTGAAAAATGCATTTTAATCGAAATAGGGAGAAAATAAATTTTCGTTTTATAAAAATAGATTTGTAAACATAAAATAAATAATTGGAACCCAGAAATTATCACCCGTAGCGGCAGAAAATATGTAATTAATACGTGTATTGAAAACACGTAGAAAGCACCTAGAATACAAATATCGAAATATTATATTTTTGTTGACTCAAAATAGGGAAAAATCAATACTGAAGATATATAAATAGTGGGTAATCAAAATACGGGATGGAAACACGTTACAAAATACACGTGCGTAACACACGAGGGCAAAATTGTAATTTCCAATTTTGCGGGGTGTTACAAAATCAGTAATAACTTCAAGATGACCATTACTCAGACAATTTTTAGTAGAGAAACCCACAAAATTACCAATGCATCTAGAAACATGACTGAAAGATGAGAAAGATTCACAGTACGGAGGAATTCCAGATAGGATGGCTCTGGTTTTCACAAGATCAAGAGATCGCTTAGAGATACCAAATTGGGGCCAATTTTTCACAGAGAAAATGGCCCTCCCAAAACGAAGGTCCTGCCCTTTCAAGTTTTCTAAGCATTTGATATTAGGACATTTACAAATAAAATCACCATTAGAGAGCATCCACTGACCCCAATCCCAACCAGGAATTTAAAAACGAGCATCAAGAAAGTTAACTAAATCCGGAGCACCAGATTTAACCAAAATAACCCCCTCAATATTCAAAAGAAAACATCTATCTTTCATCTCCTGAGAGAATTCACAAAAGACTTCGACCTTAGAATTACTAACAAGATCAGATTTAGAAGGAGGAGAAACCCCAGACAAAGAAGGAACCCCAGAAAGAGGAGAAAAAGAAGGAGGAGGACCCAACAGACTATCACCTGACTCCGAGTGCCTATTATCCCAGGCCCTAGCAACTTGGGAAGCCGTCTCAACCACTTTCTGCTCCAGAAGGTTAACAGCCGTCGAATCAGAATCAGAAGAGTGACCCTGGACATTCTTGGTAGCAAGCCCCCCTCCAAGACCCGATCTACCACCACCTTGGTTGAAACGACCACCACTAAAGCCCGATCTGCCTCCCCCAGATCTCCTTCTTGAGCCTCCAAACTTGCGGGAGGGGCAAACGTTCTGGTGATGAGCTTTATCCCCACAAGAATGGCAGATAATCATGTTACGACAATCTCTTTTAAAGTGACATTTCTCAAAACACTTGAAGCAACGAAGAGAAGGATCAGAGATAGAAGAAGAGGGAGAGGGAAGATGAGAAACCCTAGCCGATCTCTCATCTGAGATAGATAACGAAATCCCGGGTTTTATATGAAGCTGATTATTCGTAAAAGAGTTTTTACCAAGGTTCTTTTTTAAAACATCCACCCAACTCTCCTGTTTCAAATCAAAGGGATACGAAGCGGTACTGTAAGGAACAATAGCTTCACCTTTGTCCAGTAGCATCTTGAAACCATCGAGTTGTCTTGGGTTCTGTTCCCAAGACAAAGCCACCTCATCACGCTCCTGTAGCGCCTCGAAGCGGTTACAAAATCTTGGGTTCTGTTCCCGAGGAACATAGTACTCAATGTAAAGAAGATGAAGAGCATGCGGAGAAAATTCAAGAAACGAGAAAGGAGGAGAGAGAGACTTCATTTTTTTGAAAATAAGAAATCAATAAGTTTGGAGATTCTTTTTTTCTTTTTTTTTAATAAGGTGGTAGCCAATTAGTTAGGGCTACTCACTAAGAGCCGTAGGGCGTGGTTGCTATTTTGGATTGTGACTTCAATGTATCACTATAAATTGCACTCAAACTGCTATTGTTGTCTTTACAGATTATTATAGGTTTTGTTGATTCATCCTCATAGTAATTTGACAATGGTATAATCAAAACATTCCACAAAATTATGCCGAGTCAAATGAAAATTTCTTAAATCTAGTATCTTTTTTAGACTAAAATGGACATGCGACTGCACTCACCATGCATCTGATCAAATATTTTCACAATATCCACCCAATTTTCAGCTCCATGTGGCCATAAATGTTTAGCCATGAGAATTTACAATAGATTAACTCCTTACCATTACAACAATTATAAACTTATACCCGATTAGGGCAAATACAAAATGACAAAATCTTTAATCCTATAATTCTTAGTTTTGGAAATTGCACATGAACTTATGATTTTTGATAAATTTAAGAAAATAACTAGAAGAAATTTGCTTAGTTTATATTTTTAAAAGTTTTCTAGATTCTCATCAGACTGTGGGAAATTAAATTGTGAATGGTTAATCATCCTAGTTGCCTCCAACATCTCACATTCTTACCTTTCAATATAAAAAAAAGGCAAAAAGTAAATTTAAATAGTTTCAGTACTTAATTTCAAAAGGAAATTATCTTATTATTGCATCGTTCTCCTTTTTGCTGTGAAGTAACTTCTTTCCCGTCCTTTTTAAAATTAACTTCATTTGATTATTCATTTAGCCAGTTTTCACGCTAAACACGTCCACTAGAGCCACAAAAGTGTCAGCGCAAACTGCCAATTTACTATACTAATAAAATCTAGTCAACACAAAAAAATGGACTGCTTTATAAATTATTTACATACTGGATTTGCCCATAGGCACGTCCCGTAGGCACGTCTTTAAAACGATACAGCATATGAAAAACATTGTAAACAATAAATTAATAATTATGTAACTCAAATTTGAATAGTATGACAATAATTAGTTGTAAATAAAAGTACATGTTTCCCCACACACACAGAGAGAGAGAGAGAAATAATTAAATAAATAAAAGAGTTGTTTTGGGGGAATTTGAATTTAAGTTTTGAGGAAAAACTTTTTTTTGGGGAGGGGGGAATGTGTTTTGTGAGATTAGATCTGCGCCTTTGATTTTGGGGGGATTGAAGGAGAGACACTTGATAGCTTTCTTTGTGTTTTATTATATAGACTAGATTTGCCCGTGTGCATGTGCCTATGGCACGTCTTCGGAACGATACAACACATGAAAGTCTTGTAAACAGTAAAACAACAATTATGTAGCTCAAGTTTGAATAGTAAAATAATAATTAGTTGTAAATAAAAGTTTATGTTTCCATTAGTATATGTTGAAAAATAATTATAAATGAGGGTGTAAAATCCAACTTCTTAGAACTTTGAGTGTGGAAAATGATAAAATTTAACTGTTGATGAGATATTTACTATTTTTAATGTAACATGAGCAATAAAAAATGCATAAAAAATTTGAAAATTTACAAACCTTAAATATGAAAATATAAATTTTTTAGTAAAGAGAGAGAGAGAGAGAAAGAGAGAGAGAGAGAGAAATAAATAAATAAATAAATAAATAAATGAGTTATTTTGGGGGATTTTGAATTTGAGTTTTGGGGGAAACTTTTAGGTGGGAAAATATGTTTTTTGAGGTTAGATCTGGACCATGATCTGGACCATTGATTTCAACCCTATTGAATGAGAGACACTTGATAGCTTTGTTTGAGTTTTATTATATATATATATATATATATGGAAACATGGACTTTAAAATGTGAGCATGAGGCTATCCGCGCTTCTGAAATTCAATGACATGTACATATGTAATGACTCTTAAACTCTTCAAGTTTAGAATGAAAGATTCTTGTTGTTAAATCTGGCATATCTTGTGGAAGCTGTCCAGGTAGTAATTCCCTGGAAATTTAAATCCATGTCGAATTGCAAGTCATAGTAATAAATAAGTCAGGTTTGCCATATTTTTGCACAAAAGCCATTGCACTTTGATATCTCTGGTACATATCTCGGGGACTTCCGACATAAGATGCAGGTAGTACAATTCTACGACCCACATTTCCTGGAAAATAACAAATAGTGGAAAATTTAAGGCGTTTATGTAGAAAATATTTTTCATAGCGTACGAATTATATACAAAGGATATATAATTTACCTGCAATTGTTTCACCTGCATCTTGTGCATCCTGTAACCCTTGGTACATTTCAGCACGTATTTCATGTTGATGATCGCGAACCCAACGCAATCTCTGTGTGGCAATTTTAACATAGTTGTCTACTAAAAACTGTTGTAGTAATCGCCTACCGCGAAGAAAAACATATGTGTCCTTTTCACGAATCTAGCGACAAATATATTAGAGCATTATTGTAGATAGATAGGTTGATTAATGATTAGGAACAAATATAAAATAAAATAATCAGCTATAGTCAATACATGAAGTCGAAATGCATAATACTTTCTACATGACACTTTTCGTCCGTTATTATGAATGTAGATATCCCAACCATGACTCCCGTAAGGTAATAAAAGAGGATATTGAAGAGGATCATAATACCCAGCAGTATCTGGAACACTGTGAAGTTGGTTGGAATAAGTTTCGACAACAATTTCTCTTTCATGGCAACCATAAGGATTATCCCCGGGAACCCACACTGTAGCAACTTGTAAAGAAGTAGGCAAATGATATTGTCCTTCATGGTTTGGTATTTCCTTAAGTATTAATTTGCAATTTTCGAGATCAGAGCATCGTGAAAGACACCGCAAATTATGGATATATGGATTATGTACATGACGAATTTGCTGAAGCTTTTCCACAACTGGCCTACTCACCAAATCACTTTCCATTAATCTATTATCAAGTTCATACTCGGTATCATATATATACAATTGCATATAACGAGGCCTAGAATTATTATGTGGAATAAGACTGCCAATCTTATGGTATATGGCACCCTGAGCATGAAACGTGTAAACATCCATTTTATTATTCAAAAATCTGTCATCAAGGTTTACTCCAATGGAAGTAAATGCAAAGATATGATTGTAAGTACGTATATGTTTAAAAGTTCTTCTTTCTTCGGACTGATCAAGATAAATGCTCATCAATTCAGGAGGAACTGTTATTATCGGCAATTACACTTTGCTTTTTTGACAACACAAATCAGCTGATTCATGAAAAAACAATTTTCCCGCACAGTGCGGGCACCTTCTCGTAGGTGGTAGATGAAATTGTTGACAGCGAAATGAGTCAGTATGGTTTCTTTGAACAGTTCGAACTCTTCTTGACACTTAATTATTTCCAGTTGTTCTTATGTAATATTTTAGAAATATGACAATAACTGAGAAGAAGGTAAAAACAGTATCGGTGAAATAAAATGCGGTATTAATCAATACCTTCATTCATAATAGATGTTTCTTCATTGTTGTCTGTATTAACCACAAACACACCTAATTGAATAACAGTATTGATACAATGATTAAGATCAGAAAATTTATAGTAGCGATCGAAATGTTGCATGTTTATTATTTTTACGATTGAGAAATCAAACAGTGGAGACATAAAGTATGGTGTTAAATCATACCTTCATTCATAACAAAATTATTTAAATTGTTCTCTGTATTAGTAAATTGTAATGCAGCACTATCCAAATCATTATTGACAACCCTTCGTACTACTTCATGAGAGGAAAATAAGTTATAAGTAAAGACATATATGAATTAATACAATAAGTGAAATATCAAAAATGCTTTGATAATTGTTACCTTCATTTAATGTAGAGTTCTCATTAGCTCTTCGATCCCTTTGATATTTGCGAAGTCTCTCCCGATGTTCAGCTATTTGTTGTTCGTTCATTGTTGATATTCGCGCGCCTTTGCATATTTTGTTGATTTCTCGATCTTTTATCAACCAATTGTTGCGCATTCATATTGGAGCACCGATTTCTTTTATATTGCCTATCCCTCTCTCTTTGTTCAGCTAATTGATCTCCAGACATCGATAATCGTCGATTTCTAACATATTCTCGTTGTCTTCGTCTAAACTCTTCTAACTGTATTGCAGTCATGTTGACTCTTCTGTTTACTTCATATTGTTTACGTTTCTTTCTACGTTCATCAACTTGTTGAGTCTTTAATAGTTGAGGTGTTGCTGTTTGTTCACTGTCCATTTTTCTTAATAGAAACAATGTAAACATAAGAGTGTCATTCATGCATGAATGTCGAAATAAAATCATCATCATCATCGACAATAAAGTTTCAAGAATACATAATAACCATCATTCAAATTTCCTTCAAAGATATGTTGGGAGCAACAACGAAGGTAGAGACTAAACATAAGAGTGTCATTTATGCACAAATGTCGAAATAAAATCATCATCATCATCTAAATGTTTCCCCATCATGGTACCAATTTTTTTTTATAAAAAAGTTGATCCTTCCCACATTTAAATGGGATTGTTTCTCGAGGTAGAGGCTCAACTTAGAAGTGACAAATTAGCTAAGCGACGATGATAATGACTGATGACATTGCTCTCTTGATACCAAATTTGTGGCAAAAAATAAATAAATGAATAAGATAGGGCCGTTTGGGCGTAGGCACCAATGAAGGCAAGCGAAAAGAGCAGATTTCTAAATTCTCAACAAATCATCGACAATGAAACGGTTATTTTGTTCAAAATTTATGTGCAAGATAATTAGTATTTTAAATTTTGGGCATGATAATAAACTTTGAATCATCCACAACGAAATAGCTATTTCATTCAACCATATTTACGTGCATTAACTGTTCAAAATTGGGGAACCTGATTGCAGCAGTAAAAATTTAGAGTTTTAAAGGGGTAGATGTAAATTTTCCATGGTGAAAGCATTATAGCTTTAAGTGTTACCGTAAGCGAAGACGTGGCGGAGCGACGACGCGGCGTGGCAATGGTGCGACGGATACGGCAACACAGTCAATGGTGCAACGGCGGGCGTAGGGGTGAAGCAACGGTGGATGGCGAAGTGATGGCACGACGGGGCGATTCGACGATGGGCGGCAGGGCAATCGATGGTGGGCGACGTAACGGCTGCTCGGCGTGGCAATGGTGCAGCAAGGCGAAGCAAAGATGAGGCGGCAGGGTGTAGCGAGGGCAGGGCGGAGCAAGGGCAGAGCCGAGCGACGGCAGGGCGAAGCGGTTTAGCGACGGCAGGGTGGAGCGAGGGCAGAGCCGAGTGACGACAGGGCGGAGTGATGGCAGGGCGTAGTGGGTTTTCGTTTTTTTTTTTGAGAAAGAGGGAGAAGAAGAACAGTCGGTTTTTTTTTTTTTTTTGAGAGAGAGATTCATACTGGTTGTGTACGTGTGTGATGGATTTTTCTTGGATTTTTTGGTTGTATGGACGTTGTGCGGATTGGTAGATAGATAAATTATACTAAGGCCTTCTCCCATTCTTGTAGTAGAAATGGTAAAAATGAAAGAAAAAAAATCCTAAATTTTCTTCTCAGATGAAAGTAAAGATTAAAGAATATTGAAACCTTCTGCCACCTTCAAGATGCGTGCCCACTTAAAACCCACCCAAAGCACAACTGCTCTATATGATGATCCTATGAACCTTTCTCCATATACATTTTCCATATAACCAAACCCGCTATAAATGTACACGTGGTGCCGCCCCATTTGCCACTTCAGATTGGGTTCCAAGAACATACCCAACCCTATAAAACTCGCAGAATAAAATATAAATAAAAAACCATTTCTAACCCCATAGAAACAAACGCACATAGCGAGCACGTGCTTCGTGCTTATTCTCAAATGGCAGAGCGGTTATCCTACTCCATCGCCTCTACTGCCATCGCCGCTTCCCTAGTCCCTTCCGCATCGAAGCGGGCGGTGACCGTATCCCTTCCTTCTTCTTATTCTCACCGCCTCCAGCTGACTCTCCCATTTTCTACATCCACGTTCCATAGGTTTTCTCCTGGATTCATCGAGGTTAGTAAGAGGCGAGCTCAGAGTCAGTCACGTGGGGCGGCGTACGTCACGTGCGCGGATGGGGCCCAGTTGAAGAGTGCAAGAGAGGATATTAAGGAACTTCTCAGAACCCAATTCTGCCATCCTATTTTGGTAATTACAATTTTTTTAAAAAAAATTAATAATATTAACTTTTGATAATAGTTTGGATCTTTGTTTGTTTATGAGCGATTTTCAAGCATATAATTGAATGAGATATTTGTGATAACCAAGTTTGTTTAGCGTGTCAAGCACTTGTAGTATAAATGGCAACGGTTATATTAATTTTGATACTTGTGTGACTTTATCAATGCTTCGATGATTGCAATGCTTCGGTAATTCACCTAGCAAACATTGTCGAGCATTTTTCTCCATAGCGGGAAAATGGTGTGACCTTTACTACGCGATACAGTTTTAAGTAGAACGAGCTTAATTATTGGTCAACCTATAATGGAAATCAAAAGTTAATGGTCATTTAGTTGATACCCTTTCAATTTGTAGTTTTATTTCTTTGTGAGGCTAAATTTAAAAAGACCATACTAAGTTTTGAGTCAATTTAAAAAAAACTGCACTGAGTTTTATTTTTTTAAAAAGGACACAAAATTTCAAAAAACTTCACTGGGTTAGTTAGGGTTAGGATTAGTTGGGGGGGGGTTATACATCTGTTTAGTTAAGTGATATTTTTTTAAACACAAATGAAAGATAAATATGTTTTTTTAAACACAAACAAAAGATAAAAGTGGTTTTTTAAACCCTATCCTAACTCTAACCCTAACCCTAACTAACCTAATGGAGTTTTTTGAAATTTTGTGTCCTTTTTTTTAAATAAAAAAACTTAGAGCGGTTTTTTTAAGCTGACCCAAAACTTTGTGTGGTTTTTTTAAATTTAGCATTCTTTGTGATGGTGTTGTGCGCTCAAACAGTTAGTTGATCGTAGTATGCGAACTTGATTCTTGAATCTTATTGAAAAAGTTTATTAATTTATAGAGAACTGAAAGGATATTATTTGCTCTTTGCTGACAGATTCGCCTTGGTTGGCATGATGCTGGAACATATGACAAGAACATTGAAGAGTGGCCACAGAGAGGGGGAGCTAATGGAAGTTTGCGATTTGATGTAGAACTGAAACATGCAGCCAATGCTGGTATATAGGTTCTCTTCAGCATGGTAAACACAATGTGGTACATTGACAATATTGATGTTTCTTAAAAAATGAAACAGGTCTAGTGAATGCTGTGAAGCTTATTCAACCTATCAAGGACAAGTACCCAGGTGTTTCTTATGCTGACTTATTCCAGTTAGCAAGTGCTACAGCTGTGGAGGTTCTTTTCTAGTTCAATGTTTTTTTTTCTTTTTCTTTTTCTTTCTCTCTTCTACTTGATCTTACCACGAGCAACTTCTAACACTTTTTCACCTGACAGGAGGCTGGAGGGCCCAAAATTCCGATGAAGTACGGAAGAGTGGATGCTTCTGGACCTGATCAGTGCCCGGAAGAGGGTAAACTTCCTGGTAAGTCTTTACTGCCATCGGTAGACTAATCTCTCTGCATTTCTGACTTTGAATTTTTCTCCCTAACATTTTTTTAAATTTGATGATTCAATAAAAGATGGTAAGTAGGTAAAGAATTGAGGGGGGGGGGGGGGGGGGGGGGGGGGGGGGGGGGGGGGGGGGTTGGGGAATATTGAGATTCTGCAACAATAAATAAAACAACTAAATTAATATAAGTACTGACATGTTTCTACCTTCATAGGTCTAAAGGGAAAAATAAAATAGCAAAAGTATTTAAATTTTAGGCCCAAATGTTTGGAAACTCCTCCTTCTTGAACACTCACAAAGTGCAATACTTTACGCGTCGGAACAATCCTAACTAAGCTTTCCTTCTTCGCGCTTGTTCTTGTACAATGCTCAGAAATTCAGAATGGACATAGAAGAGTTTTCCTAAGTGAAGTATATTGAGTCATAACAAAGCAATTCGTTAGGACCTAGACATGCATGCCTCCAGTTGCTTGCAGGTTTGCAGCAGTTGTGCATTTCAAACAGCTTTCTCTGAAGTTTGTCTATCATGCTCGCAAGAAAGATCTCTTTTAGTTCCTGGAATCAGCATTCTGAGAAATTATTTGGGAGTCAGCTAATACCACTCCCAGAAGCATTACTAGTGTTACCCTGCTTGCGATTTTGTCTTTTATAGTTCAATATTGTTCTCTAAGACTAACATAAGTCTCGTTCACATATTCAAACAAACACACACAAAGTACCTTCTATATAGTCTTTAGCCATTTGTTTGTGAACATTGAGAAGCTTTATGAATTGTTTTTTCATCAACGAAGCAGTATCTCTCCTTTCAATCTCTATTTCTGAATCTTCTTTTCAGATCAATAATTTGTTGTTTGCCTTTGAGTTTAGATGCTGGACCACCTTCCCCTGCCGAACATTTACGGGGGGTATTCTACAGAATGGGACTTAATGACCAGGTCTACACCTATTCTTCAAAACTCAATTAGTTCTAGATTTTCTTTTTCTTTCGTATAAACTGTTTGATTTTTTAACTGTAGGAAATAGTTGCATTATCTGGTGCACATACATTGGGAAGGTCTAGACCGGATCGCAGTGGGTGGGGCAAACCAGAAACAAAGTACACTGTATGTATTTATAATGTTTTTCATTCATTTCAACTTTCACAATTACTTCCATATTCTTGCCAAATCTATCTAAGGAGGTAAACTTTGACATCTCCCAGAGTTGTAACTAGTGTTATCCTTGAAACCAAACAAAACAAGTACCACAACAGAACTCTATATGCATATAAATTTTCATATTTTTACACCATGTTAGACTTTGCTTTCATAAAATTAACTGTTAAGAGCTTGTAGTAGCCTATCTTCTAGTCTTCCGATGTTTTGTTCAATTAAATGGGAGAGTAGAGGGGTTTGAATTTTGGTGGTTCTACTGTTAGATCTTGTATGCACCTGCCTACTTCATGTTTCTTCATCTTATACTGGTAAAAAATGCGAAGAGTTTCGCAAAGAGGTCACAATAGCAAGTTTTTCTTAGTGAATTAATAATAAAAGAATCTTACTTTATTTTTTTGTTTTTTGCATTTTGGAGGTGACTTTCTGGTATTCAATTACTTCCCTGTGCTAGAGGGCCGTCAATTTCTCAATCAACCCCTATATACTTTCCATCATAGGATGAGTTGACTAAGTTATAGCATGCAGATTAATTATGCATTTTGTTTTTGACGCATCAGAAAGATGGCCCTGGGGCACCTGGAGGACAGTCATGGACAGTGCAGTGGCTTAAGTTCGATAACAGTTACTTCAAGGTAAGAATATATACATTTAATTAAACTGTCTCTAAATGCATAGTTTAATCGACTAAAATTTTACATGTTTAAATCCAACTAGGATATCAAAGAGAAAAAGGATGAAGATCTGCTAGTTTTGCCTACTGATGCTGCCTTATTTGAAGATCCGTCGTTCAAGGTAAACAAATATCAAATGTCCTAATTGATGATTAGGAGCTTTAATTTCTGATGACACTAACCTTCTATCAGGTCTATGCTGAGAAATATGCGGAGGATCAAGACGCATTCTTTAAGGACTATGCTGAAGCTCATGCCAAACTCAGCAATCTAGGGGCCAAATTTGATCCTCCAGAGGTATATTATCATTTGATTGTGACACAACCGTTCCTATTTAGTTAAGTTGGAAAATTAAAATCATTTCGAACTAAGTTTGATCATTGAAATTCTTTATCAGGGTGTCTCCATAGATAATGCGCCCGTACCTGAGAAGTTTGTCGCTGCAAAGTACTCTTCGGGAAAGGTAGGATTTTTGAGCTGGCATTCTGATTTCGTGCGACATTCATGATTGGATCAACTAGTAATCTCATATCAGACAAAAATTCATGCCTGCTAGTTTCATGACTTTCAGGCTTAAAAAAATGAAAAGCAACTAATTGGCTCTTGTTCTGCTACACATTTTAATAAAACAAAATGAAGCTTTTTTACTTCCAACAGTGTGAAATCATAAAAGTTCTGCTCTCAGGTGTTACACATATCAACTTTTAGGAAAATCGGGCATTGTTTTTGAATTTTTGCAGAGAGAGTTGTCCGAGACGATGAAACAGAAGATACGAGCAGAATACCAAGCAGTTGGAGGAAGTCCAGACAAGCCTCTCCAATCCAACTATTTTCTTAATATCATCATATTCATTGCTGTCTTGGCCATCTTAACATCTCTGATTGGAAACTGAGTTTTTATCTTCTACTTGTTTCTTGGAGATGTTGTAAATGTTATTCTCATGACACCATCCATACTGAAGAGGCTGCTTCTTTAATCACATTCTTGAGTGTTCCAAAGATGAGAAATAATGTAATTGTAATATATTGTATGTCAAGTTCGTTCTATATCGGCTAATTTATCAGAACACACCCTAAAGTTTACTTCGTTTATTTTTGAAAAATACTGTAACATGCATTTTGTTATCTGCAAATTGATGTAAAACGTAATCCTGAATAGAGAATTTTCAAGAATTTTAAAGGATTAATTTTACCATCATGTAATGCCGATCGAGTTAGAGATTAAAACAGTTAATCGATTCGATGGATTTTCAAGAATTGATTTAAGTTTAACAAGCCCAATTAACAATTCAGATCTAACAATCAATAATTATAACTCTAAGCATTCTAGCAAGTAAAAGATGCAATATTGATTTGTATTCAAATTAGCAAGTAGAAATGCTCACTTTCAATATTTGTGGATGACAGGTAAATCAAATAATATAATAGAGATGATAAGGCAGTATAACACAAATATTTGAAAAGTGGAAAGAGTATACCGAGGTTTCGATGAACAAGCTGTCACGAAGAATGGAGAAGAAGCAAATTTAGGTGGTTGTTGGAGTCGTCGGCAGCCAAAAAAGGGGTGCTTGACGGCCGGGTGGTTGCGGCCAGGGAGGTGGCTTCGGTGGCTGAGTTGTGAAATCGATGCAGCAATAGCAAGAGGGGCGATCGGTGGGAAGTAATGGTTGACGGCCGCAGTCGAGGTGCGGCGGGGTTGAGGTTTCGATCGCGCGCATGGGAGGCGAGGGGAGAGGAAGACGGTGGTGTGCGGGATGGTGAAGGCAGGGAATCGACGGGATGGTGAGGTGATGAGATGAGAGTAGAGTCGACGATGTGGTGCTGCGGCGGGTTGTGGGGAGGAGGGCTGCGGGCTGCCGAGGAGGAGGAGGGGAGCGGTCGACGAAGGTGGGTGAAGGGTTTCGGGTCCAACGAAGAGGGAGAGGGAGAGGATTAGATTATGGTTAAGTAATTTGGGGATTGGGATTAGAAATTTGTATTGGATTTGGGGGTAGTTTTAGAGTTTATCACAAACCCTAAAATTTTAATAGGATTTATCACAAACCCTAATAATTTGATCTCAATGTATCACACAAAAGAGGGACGAAGAGCAAAACTCAACACAATAATTTAAAAAAAAAAATCAAGAATGACATAACTTCTCATTAATCTCAAGGCCTATATATAGACTCAAAACAAATCTTAATACAAATATCAAAATATTCTAAAATCTCAGAAGTATTCTAATGCATAAAAGAAAGATTACATATGGCTATAATTGCCAAAAACAAATATGGTACTGAACTAAAATACTAAACTAAACAAAATTGATGTCCTCATTGAAGAAAATTAGGGAAAAATAATTCTTATTCTTCTTGTTATTTTTCTTTACTGTATATATATATATATATATATATATATATATATATATATATATATATATATATGTATATATATATGAATTACATTCTTGGAGAAGAAGAAAAGAGATTGAGAGAAGATTAGGGAGATGAGAGATTTGGGGAATCTGTTTTCTATATATTAGGAAACAGAATATACAATTACTATATTTCAACACTCCCCCTCAAGTTGGTGCATAGATATCGAATATGCCTAACTTGTCAACAAATTTCCAGAAGAGCCGAGTCGAAACAGCCTTGGTTAGGATATCTGCGAGTTGATCTTCTGACTTCACTTTGGATATCTCAATAACTTTCTCATTTAATTTTTCTTTGATGAAGAATCTGTCCACCTCCACATGTTTCATCCTATCATGCTGAACTGGATTAGCCACAATATCACACGCTGCTTGACTGTCACAATACACCTTCATAGGTTCCTTTGGACCATAGCTTAAGTCCTGCAACAGGAGTTTCAGCCATAAAGCTTCTGTTATACTTAAAGCTACTCCGCGATACTCAGCCTCTGCACTAGAGCGTGCAACAACATTTTGCTTCTTGCTCCTCCATGTAACTAAATTTTCTCCAACAAAGGTGAAATATCCTGAAGTGGAGCACCTATCGATTGTAGATCCTACCCAATCAACATCAGTATATGCCTCAACCTTCAAGCGTCCATGTTTCGTAAATAAGACTTCTTTTCCTGGGGCTGACTTAATGTATCTCATAATTTTCATTACCGTGTCCATATGTTGTTCCCGAGGTGTATGCATAAACTGACTTACCACACTTAAAGCATATGACAAATCTGGCCGTGTATATGCAAGATACATTAGTCGTCCAACCAATCTCTGATATCTTTTCTTATCACAAGCCACTTGATCAGCTTCGTTGCATAGTTTCAGTCCTTCTTCCAATGGTGTACTAATCGGTTGACAAGGGGACATTCCAGTTTTCTTCAATAAATCCAGAGCATATTTTCTTTGAGAAAGAAATATCTCCTTTCTTGAGCGAGAAACTTCAATACCAAGGAAGTATCTCAAAGGACCAAGATCTTTCATTTCGAACTCTTGTGACAAGTAGTTCTTTAATGCCTTCATCTCCTCAGGATCATCTCCAGTTACTATCATATCATCAACATAAATAATGAGAGCAGTAATTTTACCTTGTTTCCTTTTTAGGAATTGTTGCCGCTGAATCTGGTGTGGGGGCAAACAAATAGTATTTGTGGGTTCTTGGGAAACTTTGAATAACAAACCTATTACCTGTTCCGCCGGAGTCTGACCGTTGCTCTCGCCGTTCACCTGCAAGAAGTGCGAGACACCGGGGTTGTTCCCGGTGACGCACCCTCCGACGCTCAAGTCAGTAATCAGAAGTGATTATGAATGAACACAAAAGTTGGCAAAAGATTGATTACCCCTTAATGGAGATGGATGGGGGGTATTTATAGGCGCCGCTGGGATCAGATTAGGAATGTAATCTCCCTGTGGTTAGATAAGGAATGTAATCCCTAATCCCTAGTGAAGGGATAACTATGAATCAGGGCCGTTGATTAGGATTTAATTAGAAACCCTAATTCTATCCCTTCTGGACCGGGTTTGCTGCGGGTTGAAACCCGCACCCAGTTGAGGTGGATCCGTTTGCGGGTAAGTGGGCCTTTGGGGAAGATAACCAGTATCCGCTTTAGACCCGTTGGTGGGTGAAATTACCGTTTTACCCCTGAGCTTCAAGATTCATGCCTAATCTGGACGGTTCCGATTTAACCCCATTTTTAGCCATATCACGAGCCCCCCACTCCTAAAGACTGAGTTTGATCAATCTTTGAGGAGTAGTTTAACTGTTTTAGTGGCTAGTGGAGTTGTATCGAAGTCCGAATGGAGGGTTTCGAATCTCGAAGGGGGTAGTGAGGTGATTTTTGAAGCTGTAAGCCACTCTCGTGCTTCTCTGGATGCCCGACGGTTTTTATCTATTTTTTCAGATTATTTGTTTAATTTTGCAATGTGTTAACCAGTCGTTCGGGAGTTTTAGCAACACATTCCAGGCAATAATTGTTCGTTCAGGGGCTAAAAAATATTCTCCCAAATTTATAATTATTTTCTAGAATTTCTAGCTAATTTTCCCGAATTTTTTAGCAATTTTTTCGCAATTTTTAAATAAATAAAACGATTAAAATAAATAAAAACTGATTTTTAATACCCATTTATGGCGTGGCTTGATCTGGGCCCTTTATCTACGTCGAGCGCAATTTTCTGGGCGATCAGATGGTCGTAGTCGCTCGGTGGCTTTTTTCCCGTTTTGGAGCTCGGATGGACACTTGCTCGGCAACCGACCGGAGGTCTAGGGGCTCGGCAGTCCGAGCGACGTGGCACGATCTGTGCCGTCGGATCCCGGCACGAATCTCGAGGAGGCGTGTTTCCCAAAAAAATATTATCTTGTCGTTTAGCGCACGTGGCACGATCTGGACCGTCCATCACCAGAAGCGCAAATTTCTGGAAGATCCAACGGTCGTAGTCGCTCAACAGCTTTTTTCTCCATTTTGGAGCTTGGATAGGCACTTGCTCGGCAGCCGACCGGGGGTCTAAGGGTTCGGCTGTCCGAGCAACGTGGCGCGACCTGAGCCGTTGGATGGTGGCACGAATCTCGAGACGGGCTCAGTTCCCAAGAAAACACTATCTTGTCGTTTAGCGACGCTGGCAAGATCTGGGCCGTATGATCGAGATCTTACACGAATGTTGAGGGAAAAGTGATTTTTCTCCGTTTTGGGGCTCGGATGGGCACTTGTTCGGCAGCCGACCGGAGGTCTAGGGGCTCGGCAGTCCGAGCAACGTGGCGCGATCTGGGCCGTGGGATGGTGGCACGAATCTCAAGACGGGCTCAGTTCCCAAGAAAACACTATCTTGTCGTTTAGCGACGCTGGCAAGATCTGGGCCGTCTGATCGAGATCTTACACGAATGTTGAGGGAAAAGTGATTTTTCTCCGTTTTGGGGCTCGGATGGGCACTTGCTCGGCAGCCGACCAGAGGTCTAGGGGCTCGGCAGTCCGAGCAACGTGGTGCGATCTGGGCCGTGGGATGGTGGCACGAATCTCGAGACGGGCTCAATTCCCAAGAAAACACTATCTTGTCGTTTAGCGACGCTGGCAAGATCTGGGCCATCTGATCGAGATCTTACACGAATGTTGAGGGAAAAGTGATTTTTCTCCGTTTTGGGGCTCGGATGGGCACTTGCTCGGCAGCCGACCGGAGGTCTAGGGGCTCGGCAGTCCGAGCAACGTGGAGCGATCTGGGCCGTCAGATGGTGGCACGAATCTCGAGACGGGCTCAGTTCCCAAGAAAACACTATCTTGTCGTTTAGCGACGCTGGCAAGATCTGGGCCGTCTGATCGAGATCTTACACGAATGTTGAGGGAAAAGTGATTTTTCTCCGTTTTGGGGCTCGGATGGGCACTTGCTCGGCAGCCGACCGGAGGTCTAGGGGCTCGACAGTCCGAGCAACGTGGCGCGGTCTGGGCCGTTGGATGGTGGCACGAATCTCAAGACGGGCTCAGTTCCCAAGAAAACACTATCTCGTTGTTTAGCGACGCTGGCAAGATCTGGGCCGTCTGATCGAGATCTTACACGAATGTTGAGGGAAAAGTGATTTTTCTCCGTTTTGGGGCTCGGATGGGGCACTTGCTCAGCAGCCGAGCCGGACTCTTTGATGTTGGGGTCAGATCGCACGTCACTCGGATTTTGATCCCGTGTGTGCCGAGCTATTCGACTTGTATCGAAACGTTTTGCCTTTTCGCCAACCGTTGCTGCTCGGGTACAAAGTCGTTTGGGCTTTCGTAACGCTTCAAAAGCCGATCAAGAGTCGCGCCCTTACGTTACAAAGTCCAAGAGACTTTTTCTTTTACTATAAGTCTTCACTCCCCCACCCCCAATCTCATTATTCACTTTTACTTTCTTACTCAAGTTTTTACTTTTCACCATCGAAGTTTTTAGCTCGCGGGTGGCGCTGCTAGCTGTCGCGGCAAGGCATTTCTTTGCTCCGGCGAACTTTTCCGACCGTAACAGTCACTTCAAGGTCAGTCTCTCTCCTCTCTCTTTAGAAAAAATGGTTAAGATTACTTCTTCGGATGAGACCCCCGCCTCGGACCGAGTCGTTAGCCGAGCGGGTAAAGAGAAGGAGGTGGTAGAGCCGACCGAGCAGACCGTGGTCCGGCCGAGCAAGAGTGGGGAGGTCGCCGAGCCACTCCAGGAGGTTTCAGCGAGGTCCCGGAAGGGTAAGGGAGTGGTTACGGTCATAGAGCAGCCGAAGACGGCAGGGGAGTTCGGTCGGCAGCCGATCGCTCTGTCGAGCGTGGGGGGAGTACGGAGCTACTCCGAAGAGATGCTGGAAAAGGTGACCCAGGTCACCGCCAAGTCGGTAGAGGAGAACGAGCCGAGAGAGATGTCCGAGGTGGACCAGATCTCTTCGGTTCTTACTGAGGCTGATCTACATCGGATCTGGACTGGATTCCAGATCCCTGCCGAGTATGGGCTACTTCTCCCCGGACCCGGTTTCCGAGCCTGCACGTCGTCTTCGGCCGACACGTGCATTTTTCCGGTCGACTCCTTGGCCGCCGGGCTTCGTTTGTCGTTGCATCCGTTCATTGCCGAGGTCCTCAATTGGTACGGCCTGAGTCCTGCCCAGCTGATGCCGAACACTTGGAGGCACGTCTTGGCGTTTGTTCTTCAGTGTCAAGAGATCGGCGCCGAGCCAAGTCTGTTCCTCCTTCGGAGCCTCTACCGTCCTTGCCAGCCGAACAGGAACGAGCAGAGGTTCGACCTTTCGCCGCGGACAGGCGTGAAGTTGATCGAGAACCCGGACTCGATCAAGCATTGGAAGGAGAAGTACTTCATTGTCCGAGCTCCCGAACCCTGGGCAATTCCGATAGCTTGGTCGAGGGATGGCCTGCCCAAGCGAGCGAAGAAGGAGCCAGTGCTTAGTGATGAGGAGACGGAAGTCCTCAAGAAACTCCTCGGCCTGCCGACGCTTAGTTGGAAGGACATCACCAAGGAGGCTTTGTTCCGAGGGGGTCTCAGTCCGATCAACCCCAGTACGCCTCTGGTATTTTTACTTTTTCCTTGAAATTCTTGAAAATTTTTCTAAGTTTTTTCATTCGGTTTGTGCATAGTATTCCAGCATGGACTATAGGGCGTTGATGGCGAAGGCCAAGGCGGCTAGGGAGCAGGAGGCGAGGAAGAAGAAGAGACCCTCGACAGGGCCTCAGGGCGGCCGAGCGCCGAAGATACCTTCGGTCCCAAAGACCGCCGACCTGCTGGTGGTCGAGGTCCCGGATGCCAATCCCGAGCAAGACCAGGTCGTGGCCTCCGATCTTCCTTCCTCGGATGCGCCGACTCCAACGGCGAAGACAGATGCTCCCGGCTCGTCGAGCGGCGCGTTCAACGTGAGCGCGGCGTTAGCCCTTCAAGTTCCGCCCCTCACTGCCGAAGCGGAGAAGATTCTAACCGAGGAGCATAAGCAGATCTTCGTCCCCGACTGGCAAGTAATGAAGGTCGACGGCTTCTTGGGGGACAGCAACATTTGTATGCAGGCGGTGAAGCACCTGCTGACCCCAAAGGACCGAGCGGCGCTTAAGTCCAGGGAGGTCGGGGACGCTACAATGCAGATTGATCGGAACACGATGTCGGTAAGTAGACCAAACACTTTCTTCTTGAAGCATTTTTTTCGAAATTTTCTAAGTTTTTAGGTCCGGATTCTAACTGTTTGTTCTCTTTTCAGACCCTCTGCCACTTCAACTTTTTGCTCGAAGAGTTCGCGAGCAAAGAACAGGAGCTGATGGCGCTGTGCGACCGGGAGAGGTCGGAGCGTCCGAAAGCTGTGAAGCTGTTCGAAGCTGAGCAACTCCTCTCGGCAAAATGCGGTGCCGAGGTGGCGGGGTTGGAGGCGAAGCTGTCCGAAGCTATGCAGCGGTCGGCGGACGAGGCAGCCAAGCTCGAGGCCTCGGAGAAGGAGAATGCCGTGCTTAAGGAGGAGCTGGCCAAAGCACGGTCGGAGGCGGAGAATGCTCGGAAGAAGACCGAGAGGGTCATGGCCAAGCACCAATCGAAGGTGGCAAGGGCGAAGAGGGCTGTCCAGAAAGAGGCCGAGGAGCACATGTTTAAGAATATGGAGGATGCGTACAGCCGAGCCCTACTTCATATCGCAGCTCGGAACCCGAGGTTCGACACCTCCTCCTACCACTTTTACGACCCTGTGGAGGGGGAGGAGGAGCTTCCTTCGGCAATGCTCGGCCCCGAGGGACAGGCCGACGGTGTCGAAGGCACAGGCGAGACAGAGGCCGAGGGTGAGGAGGAGGACGGCTCCGAGGACGACGACGAGGACGAGGACATGGGAATCGTCGAGGGGTCGGCAGTCCCGAGCGACAAAAAGGTCGACCCCTGACTTGGTTGCGTCTTTGGTCTTCTTTTTGCTTCTTTTCTCCTTTTTTTTTAATGTGTAAAGCCTAACTGCGGACTGGCCATCGCTCTCGTAAAGCTTTTTGAGTTTTGAATGAAAACACTTTTTGCTTGGCCAAAAATTCTCCAAGTGTCAGACCTCAGATTTTGTGTTCGACTAGTCGCAAAATTTCTCCAAGTGTTGGGCATCGGATTTATCTTTGCTTTTCAGGTGAAGTTTGGTCCGATTACGGAGGTTTCGTATCTTCGTAAGGAGCTGAAAGAAACGAAGCGAGAGCTTTCTCATAGCTGAGAGAGGCGGTTTTATATGCTCCTGAAGTTGGAGGAGATAAAAGCAGCTGCGATAGGGTATTGTCGTGAGTTGAAGCAACTACGGAAGCAACCCCAAGCTTCTTGTCTCGAAGGTGAGATAGAGCTGCTTCGTAGGGAGCTTTTCGTTGTCGAGCAAAAGAATAACGAGCTCTTGGCTGAGATCCGTCACTTGGAGGTAACGGAGAAAGAACATTCGGCAGAAGAAGAGAAGTTAGCTTCCGAGTTGGAGAAGCTGTCATCCGAGCGCCAAGAGTTGTTGGCCAAGATCGACAAGCTTAGGAGGATTACGATAGACAGGGGGATCAAGGTCACCCATTATCGACGTCTTGCGACCGATAGTGCCAATTTTGTGGGCTCGTCAAGACCTCCTCGTTTGAAGATGTCGACAAAGGATGATGTTCTGAGAGATAGGATTATCGAGCTGGAGGAAGAGATCGCGTTGCTCAAGCCTTTGCCTAAGAGGGCCAACGTTCGTAGTACGTCGTGTACTCGCGAAGAGAGCGAGAAAGGAATTACTTTCTACAAACTTGCGACTCGTTTGCCTACAGTGAGGCGGAGTTCTGCTGACGCTCAGAGTGGTGTAGCTGTCTCGTCTAGCAGCGCCTCAGTTGGTGCCACAGTTAGAGTTAGCGGCGGAGGGGGATCTCGCTTCGCTGGTTTGGAATCGAGCTCGGAGGTTAGGCGTTGCCGCCCCCACGTTTCCTTGAACCGGAGCGCTCCCCTTCCGAAGAGGCACTAAACAAGTTGCATTATGTTCCTTTAAGTTATTGTAAAACTCTGCTGTAGCGTCGGTCTAGTTGTATGTAGAGCTACTTTATTTGAATAAAAACCTTGCTTTGCTTCTGATGCTGCGTTGGGGGTATTGGCTTCATGTGTAACTCCAATTTTTGACAACTTACTCAAAATCAGAAGCAAATCTTCTTTCTTACGTGCGAACGGTCGTCGGAGCAATTCCAAATGGCGATCCACTCTTAGCCCGCTTAGAAGCGAGGTTGCGGAGTGTTGGACTCCGAAACCATCGTTAGAGTTCAACGGTCGTGGGAGCAATTCCGAATGGCGACCCACTCCTAGCCCGCTTAGAAGCGAGGTTGCGGAGTAGAATCGAGCCAAGTGTTGGACTCCGAAACCATCGTTAGAGTTCAACGGTCGTAGGAGCAATTCCGAATGGCGACCCACTCCTAGCCCGCTTAGAAGCGAACTTGCAGAGTAGAATCGAGCTAAGTGTTGGACTCTGAAACCATCGTTAGAGTTCAACGGTCGTGAGAGCAATTCCGAATGGCGACCCACTCCTAGCCCGCTTAGAAGCGAGCTTGCGGAGTAGAATCGAGCCAAGTGTTGGACTCCGAAACCATCATTAGAGTTCAACGGTCGTGGGAGCAATTCCGAATGGCGACCCACTCCTAGCCCGCTTAGAAGCGAGCATGCAGAGTAGAGTCGAGCCAAGTGTTGGACTCTGAAACCATCGTTAGAGTTCAACGGTCGTGGGAGCAATTCCGAATGGCGACCCACTCCTAGCCCGCTTAGAAGCGAGCATGCAGAGTAGAGTCGAGCCAAGTGTTGGACTCCGAAACCATCGTTAGAGTTCAACGGTTGTGGGAGCAGTTCCGAACGACGACCTACTTCTAGCTCGCTTACGAGCGAACTTGCGAAGTAGAATCGAGCCGAATGTTGGACTCCGAACCATCGATAGAGTGAAGAGTGAAGGCAGAGGGATGTGAACAATTTTTACAAGTAAAATATGAAAAAAGCTCTTTATTGATGACTAATGGTCGGCTGCTTCTAAAGTTACTAGCCGTTATTACAAGAGAAAAATAAAAGAAAATCATTACAAGTAATAGGAGATGAACGGTTCGACATCTCAAAGTGCTTAGAGAGGCGTTGGTGCTCTCTCTTGGTACTTTAAGAGATGGTCGGCATTCCATGTCCTAGGGATCTCCCTGCCTTCGAGGTCTTCTAGTCTATATGTGCCGGGCCGAACTTCTTTGACGATCTTGTAAGGTCCCTCCCAATTCGGGGCCAATTTGCTCTTCTGACCTGGGAATGAGATGGCCAACTTTCGGAGGACTAGGTCCCCTTATTTGAGGTCCGTGGGGCGGACTTTTTTGTTGTATGCCAACTCGATCCTTCTTCGGTAGCTTTGCTGACGAATGACAGCTCTTTCTCGGATCTCATCTATCAGGTCTAGACTTGCTCGGAGCTCTCTGGCGTTTTGCTCTTCTTCATAAGCTATTAGACGAGGAGAGGGTATTCCGACTTCTAGGGGGATGATAGCCTCAGACCCATAGGTGAGATTGAATGGGCTCTCTCCTGTGGGGGTCCGTTTTGTGGTGTGGTAGTTCCACAGTACGTTGGGAAGCTGATCGACCCATAGGCCTTTGGAACATTTATCCAATCTCTTCTTAATGCCAGAGAGGATCTGTCGGTTAGCATTTTCGGCTTGGCCATTCGACTGGGGATGAGAGATGGAGGAGAACCTGTGTTGGATGGCAAGGTCTTCTCATAGAGCTCGGAAGGCAGCCCCGGTGAACTGGGTTCCGTTGTCTGTTATTAGGATCCGAGGGATGCCAAATCGGCAGATCATGCTCTTCCAGAAGAACTAAACAACCTTGTTCTCGGTGATCGTGGCCAAGGGCTCGGCCTCTATCCATTTCGAGAAGTAGTCGATCGCCACGACTAAGAATTTGAACTGTCCGGGAGCTGGAGGGAATGGCCCTAGTAAATCCATCCCTCACATTGCAAAGGAGATCGGACTTGATAGGGAAGTGAGTGGAGCTTGTGGTAGGCGTTGGATGTCAGCGTACTTCTGACAGGAGCTACATTGCTGAATGTGTCGTTCGGCGTCTCGTAAGAGAGTGGGCCAGAAATAACCGTAATTCAACACTTTGCGGGCAAGAGCTCTGGACCCCGAATGTGCCCCGTCGATGCCCTCATGAAGTTCTTGCAGGGCGTAGTCGGCTTGCCCAGGGGAGAGGCATCTCAGGTAAGGCCGGCCGTCTACCTGTGTGAAGGAGCATTTATATAGGATACCTCCGATTAGTGTGTAACGCTCGGCTCGGGTTCTAACTCTTCGTGCTTCCTTAGGATCTTCGGGGAGGAGCCCGTCCCTCAAGAATTCGACGAGGGGTTTCATCCAATTGTCTTCGAGCAGGACAGGCAATGTCTCTATAGAGTCGAGAGTTTCGTCCTCTATACTTGGCTTCAGAAGGACTTCTATCAAGACGGTCTGCTCGAAACCTTGAAAGGAGGAAGAGGCTAGTTTGGAGAGTGCGTCGGCCTGAGCATTCTCTTCCCAGGGTATTCGTTGGATGAGGGCTTCCTCAAACAGTGCCATGAGGCTCCTGACCTTGGCTAAGTATTTAACCATCCTGTCATCGCGTGCTTCATACTCGCCGAGGACCTGATTCACAACTAGCTGAGAGTCGCTAAAGATCCGGAGGCGTTGCGCCCCTGCATTTCGAGCCATACCAAGGCCGGCTATGAGTGCCTCGTATTCTGCTTCGTTGTTCGAGACCTTGAAGTTGATACGGAGGGAGTATTGGAGGATGAAGTCATCTGGGGCTGCTAGAATGACCCCGGCTCCGCTTCCCTCGTTGCAGGAGGATCCGTCCACATAGACCGACCAGACTGGTGGTCCCTTCGTCGCTTGACTGAACTCGGGGATGGTACTTTCAACTATGAATTCTGCCAGGGACTGAGCCTTGATCGCAGTCCGAGGCTGATAGGTTATATCATGCTGGCTCAGCTCGATTGACCACTTCATAAGGCGACCCGAGGTCTCTGGCTTGTGGAGGACTTGCTTCAGCGGTTGGTCGGTAAGAACGACAACCGAGTGGGACTGAAAGTACGGGCGAAGCTTCCTTGCGGCCATCACCAGGGCGTAAGCCATCTTTTCTATTCTCGGGTAGCGGAGCTCGGTGTCCCGAAGTACCTTGCTCACATAGTAGATAGGCTTTTGAGCCCGGTCTTCTTTCCTTACTAAAACGGCACTGAGAGTCTGCTTGGAGGCTGCCAGGTAGAGGTAAAGGGGTTCTCCAGGAATTGGTTTGCTGAGGAGAGGAGGATTGACGAGGTAGGCCTTGAGCTGGTCGAAGGATTCCTGTTGCTGTTGACCCCATTCAAAACCTTTAGCCCCCCTGAGGGCCTTGAAGAAGGGGATGCATTTTTCCCCGGACTTTGAGAGAAAATGCCCTATGGCGGCTAGGCGGCCTGTTAGCCTCTGAATTTCCTTAACATTCTTGGGAGGGGCCATGTCTAATATGGCCTTGATTTTCTCAGGGTTTGCTTCAATTCCTCACTGGCTGACCATGAAGCCGAGGAACTTTCCTGACGAGACGCCGAATGCACACTTGTTCGGATTGAGTCTCATATTGTGATTTCTCAAAACATCGAACGCCTCCTGGAGGTCAGTTACATGATCGGGACCTCGAATGCTTTTTACAAGCATGTCATCAACATACACTTCCATGTTACGGCCGATCTGAGCTTGGAAAACCTTGTTGACGAGGCGTTGATATGTGGCCCCTGCATTTTTCAAACCGAATGGCATAACTGTGTAGCAATAAAGGCCTTGGTCGGTCACAAACGAGGTCTTCGGGATATCCGGAGGGAACATCCGGACCTGATTGTAGCCTGAGAAGGCGTCCATGAAGCTGAGGTTCTCATGTCCCGAGGTTGCATCAATCAGAGTGTCGATACTCGGAAGAGGGAAGGGATCCTTGGGGCAGGCCTTGTTGAGATCGGTAAAATCAATGCAAATCCTCCAAGTCCCATTGGACTTCTTCACCATTACTACATTCGACAACCACTCGGGATAGTTCACCTCTTGTATAAACCGGGCCTTCAAGAGCTTGTCCACCTCCTCTTTTATAGCTAGCTGGCGCTCAGGGGCGAACTTGCGCCTCTTCTGCTGAACCGGTTTGGACCCCGGAACAATGCTAAGGTGGTGGACCAAGAGTTCTTCGGAAATTCCGGGCATGTCTGCAGCTGACCAAGCAAAGAGGTCTCGGTTCCTTCGGATGCACTGTACAATGTCCGAGCATAAGGCGGATGGGAGGGTCTTGCTAACAAAGAACTTGCGAGTTGGATCCTGCTCAGAGAAGAGCACTTCCTCCAATTCATCCACCGGTTCGGACGTCGGTCGGGCAGCATCCTGGGGGATTTCCAGAGTTTCTAAGGAGAGGACGGGACCGAGGGTAGAGGTCATATAGCACTTGCGGGCCATTTCCTGATTGCCCCTTACTTCCCCTAATCCGGCCCGAGTGGGAAACTTCATTTTGAGGTGGTAGGCAGAAGGGATGGCTTCAAGGGCAGCTAGGCCGGGCCGACCCAGAATGACATTGTAGGCTGCGGGGATATCTACGACCATGAAGTCCATCGACTCCGTTCGGGTGGTAGGAGTTTTGCCAGCAGTTACATCGAGGGTAATTACCCCTTCAATAGTCACTGACACTCCCGTGAACCCATGGAGCGTGTAGCCGGCGGGCTTCAGTCTGTCTCGGGAGAGCTTTAGGACTTTAAAAGCGGCGAGGAAAAGGATGTTAACGGAGCTGCCATTGTCCACTAGGATCCTCTCCACTTTGAAGTTCGCCATGAGGAGGCTGATGACGAGTGTGTCACAATGAGGGGTGCAGACGCCTTCAAGATCTTTGTCTGAGAACGTGACGGGCACTCCGAGGCCTTTGGAAGGTGGGGTGGCGCGGACCGAATTGACTTCTCTTATAAATGCCTTTCGAGAGGAGTTGGAGGAGCCTCCTATTGGGCCCCCATGGATGAGGTGTAGGACACGCTCCTCTTCGAAGTCGGGCGTTTCATCGTGTTCCGGACGCTTATTAGCCCCCCGAGGCCGGGGAGGTCCTTTCTCACGAATCTGGTCAGCTGCCCCCTCTGGATAAGGGCTTCTATCTCATTCTTCAGGGTCCGACAATCATTGGTGTCGTGCCCATGGTCGCGGTGATAACGGCACCACTTCTCTTTATCTCTTTTCTTGGCAGGGGTGTTCATCCTCGGAGCAGGAGGTATGATCCCTTCCTTTTCGACTTCCATCAGAATGGTAGAGACATTAGTGGTGAGGGGAGTAAACTTCTCGAATCTGGGGGGAGGTCGGCGTTGGCCGGCATTATCCTTCTGGAGCTTCTTGGCTCCCTCCTCTTCTGTTCCCTTTCTCTGGAACCCGGAGGTAGACCCTTCCAAGTTGGGGCGCTGCTCAGCTTCTTTGGCCCGAATATACTTTTCGCTCCCGAGGAGGAGGTCAGAGAAGTTCTGTGGGGGAGTGTGGTCTTCTTCTGTGATGCTCGGGGGACTCTCTGCGCCTCCTATGGGTAGGGGACCTTCTGTATTCTCGGCGGTGAGGAGATCGCTCATCCAGATGGTGTTGGCGGGAGGTTCCCTCTCGAGCCCACTTTTCATCCAGATGGCGACGAAGATCCTCATCCTTCTGCCGATTGAGGACGGTGTTGTGGAGACCGGAAGCTCGGGGATGATGGGAGGCCATAGAGTCCGAAGAGGCGTTGTGGATGGAGTCGTGGTCCGGATGGAGTGGTTGCTTCTGCGGATTGGGACCCCTAGGAGGTTGCTGATTCTGCGGAGAAGGCAGGTCCTGTTGGAGTGGGTCTTCCGCTTGGGGAAGAAGTTGCCCCTGCTGTTGAGCGGGCTGAGGAGGAATTTCCTGTTGCTGATGGGGGTTGGGCCCTCGATTGGACCCTCTGGATCTGACTTTCCTAGGAGGCATGGCTGGAGAGGATCTGACCAACGGGAAGAGGGGAGGTTGCTATCCGTTAGTTTCCCACAGACGGCGCCAATCTATTGTCGCTGAATCTGGTGTGGGGGCAAACAGATAGTATTTGTGGGTTCTTGGGAAACTTTGAATAACAAACCTATTACCTGTTCCGCTGGAGTCTGACCGTTGCTCCCGCCGTTCACCTGCAAGAAGTGCGAGACACCGGGGTTGTTCCCGGCGACGCACCCTCCGACGCTCAAGATAGTAATCAGAAGTGATTATGAATGAATGCAAAAATTGGCAAAAGATTGATTACCCCTTAATGGAGATGGATGGGGGGTATTTATAGGCGCCGCTGGGATCAGATTAGGAATGTAATCCCCCTGTGGTTAGATAAGGAATGTAATCCCTAATCCCCAGTGAAGGGATAACTATGAATCAGGGCCGTTGATTAGGATTTAATTAGAAACCCTAATTCTATCCCTTCTGGACTGGGTTTGCTGCGGGTTGAAACCCGCACCCAGTTGAGGTGGATCTGTTTGCGGGTAAGTGGGTCTTCGGGGAAGATAACTAGTACCTGCTTTAGACCCGTTGGTGGGTGAAATTACCGTTTTATCCCTGAGCTTCAAGATTCGTGGCTAATCTGGACGGTTCCGATTTAACCCCATTTTTAGCCATATCAGGAATAGAGTATGATCAAAATTATTCTGATAGTATCCGAATGTCCTCATTGCTTTTGTAAATCTTCCAAACCAGGCTCTTGGCGACTGCTTCAGTCCATACAATGCTTTCTTCAGACGACATACTTTGTTGCTGTGTTGGACTGGTATGTTCGACCCTAGTGGAAGATCCATATAGACTTCTTCTGTCAATTCTCCATGCAAAATTGCATTCTTCACATCAAATTGCTCCAACGGCCAGTCAAGATTGGTAGCAAGTGTCAGTAAGACTCGAACAGTACTGAATTTTGCCACTGGTGCGAATGTATCTTCATAATCAATTTCATACATTTGAGTGTACTATTTGGCAACCATCCTTGCTTTGTATCGCTCTATTGAACCATCAGACTTATACTTCACTGTATAAATCTATCTGCATTCTACTGGCTTCTTTCCTGCTGGCAGCTCGACTATCTCCCAAGTCTCGATCTTTTTCAAGAATTTCATCTCCTCATTCATAGCTGCTTTCCACCTTAGATCAGTAAGGGCTTCCTGCACACTGTTAGGAATAGATACAACAGATAATTGATTCACAAATGACTTATTTGATTCAGACAATCGGTGAGTGGACACATAATGACTCATGGGATACTTGACTTTACTAGTGGGATTAGGCTCGTAAGTGGGTTTTGGGATACCTCTAGTAGTACGGTTTGAGAGTTCTCTTCTTGGAGCTTCGGACAGCGATGACGATTGGTTTTGGGGTTCTGCTGGGAGTAGAGATAGATCTGATGGTACTGGTGGTGGAGATGGTTCAGATGGTGCTGGTGGTGGAGATGGCTCATCTTCACGGAGGTTCGGCACTGACTACAAATCTTCGTGGAAATTTTCTTCCTCAACCAAGTCTTCATTTGAGTGATCGTCATTACTTACATCCTGATTTTCTCCCCTTATATCTGATTGTTCAGTTTGAATAGTAACCACTTCATCATAGGCAAGAGTTTGAACTTCACTTCGGTACTCCCCCTGAAGTTCAACATCAGAGAAAAAATACATCTCATCTTCATGGAATACAACATCCATAGTCACAAACATCTTTTGAGTTGGTGGGTGATAGCACCGATACCCTTTCTTATTTTGTGCATATTCCACGAAAACACAGCGGACAGCTCGAGGAGTTAACTTATTGCGTTCATGTTGATGAAGATGAACAAATGCAACACACCCAAACACACGAGGTGGCAAGTTGACGACTTTTGGTGCATTCACAGATTCAGTTAATGCTTGAAATGGTGTGAGGAAGTTTAGGATTTTAGAGGGAACTCGATTGATTAAGTATGCAGCAGAAGCAAGGGTTTCTCCCCAATAAATGAGTGGCATATTTCCATGGATGAGAGAAGTACGGACCACTTCGAGCAAGTGTCTATTTTTTCTTTCTACAATCCCATTCTGTTGAGCTGTATACGAGCATGTAGTCTGATGAACAATTCCGCGTTCCACCAAATATTGTTGCAGATTTGAACTCAGGTACTCTCCGCCATTATCACTCCTAAGAACTTGAATCTGTGATTTATACTGAATCATAACATGCTTGTGAAATTTCTGAAACAAACCAATAACTTCACTTTTCGACTTCATCAAATAAATCCAGGTCATACGGGTACAGTCATCAATAAAGGTCACAAATCATTTGGCTCCTCCAAATGTCCAAATGTAATGGTTTTGGATGGATCCCAAACATCAGAATGAATAATCATAAAAGGAAGGGAGCTTCTACTTGGACTTGGAGGAAAAGAGACGATGATCTTTTGCGAGTTCACACACATCACACCGAAAGGCAGATATATCCAACTTCAAAAATAAACTTGGAAATAATTTCTTCAAATAACCAAAAGAAGCATGCCCTAGACGTCGATGTCATAGCCAAATATCTGATTTCTTCTTCTCATCTTCAGATCCTTCCTCACTTAGAGCTTGAGTCAACTTGCTCGAACATTCAGATTCTAAATCCAGGTAATAGAACTTTCCGTGTCTAACCCCATAACCAATCGTCTTGCGAGTCCAAATATCCTTAAACACACAATGTGAAGGCCAAAAAACTAAAATACTATGTAAGGCAGTGGTTATTTGAGCAACATATAATAGGTTGATGAAATTCAAGGATGGCACAACTAGGGCAGCATCTAAGGTTACGTTGTTTGTGAGGTGTATGGTACCCTCGCCAGTAATAGTAGCAGGATCACCATTGGCAGTGGACGCAGTTGATTTAGTGGATGGTTGAAAATTTTGAACTTGTCTAGAATCAAAAGTCATATGGTCGGGAGCACCCGAATCAATTATCCATGCACTATTCATAACAGAAGCAGAAATTTTAAATACCTTACCATCATTACCTGCAGCTGTAACTAATGTAGAGGCGAGTCCAATATTCTTCTTAGCTCCATCAGTTTGTCCCATGGTAGCGGCACAAGAAAACAACGGATCTGATCTTCAGCAGCCAATAGCAAACGGCACAACTTGGCCAAGAACAGCTCAAAGTCTCCAACAAACAGCAAAAAACAGCAACAATCCAACACCCAAACAGCAACTCCACAGCGGACCAAAACACCAAACACTGAGATCCAAATGCCAAACACAAGATCCAAATGCCAAACACAAGATCAAGATTCCTCCTTCACAAAATACCAAACACCAATCAAATCCATTTCACAGATCAGCAACACAGCGAATCTCCAAACACCAACAGCAAACAACAGTAAAAAAGATTACAACATAGTAACAAGGGGCAAGGGGGTTCGGATCAGGGTCGACGTCGACAGGGGCTGAAGGCGGTGGTCGGCATCGCAGAGGATGGCAGGAGGTGGTGTCGACAGGAGATCGACGGCGAGGTCTGAGGTCGAGCGGGGAAGGGAAGAGCAGCAACAGGGTTTCGATCTGGGGTGTTGGGTCGACAAGAAGGGAAAAACAGAGGGCGGTGCTGTGAGATTGGGATCGCCGTAGGATAACGATGCAGCGAGGAGGGCAGCGGTGCAGGGGCACTGCTGGCTGAGCTCGTTGATCGAAAGAGGACAACAACGATGGTGGATTGACGGGATTGTGAGGAGGGTTGCAACTGAGGAGGGCGGCTTGACTGGAGTAGGGCGTCGACGGGTGGCTGTTGACGATCGGAAGAGGAGGGAGCAGTGGGTTTCAGTGGCGGATATCGTGGATGAGGGCAGAGCGGTGACGGCGACGGGGTCTGACGGGATCGAAGTCGATGATCGGTGACGGGATCAACAACGCGATCAGATCAAGATGGAGGTGATCAGCCACCTCCTCTTCTTCTTCACTTGGCCTAGATCTGATTAGGTTCTGATGCCATGAAGAAAATAATTCTTTTTTGGGGAAAATAATTCTTATTCTTCTTATTATTTTTCTTTACTGTATACATATATATATATGAATTACATTCTTGGAGAAGAAGAAAAGAGATTGTGAGAAGATTGGGGAGATGAGAGATTTGGGGAATCTGTTTCCTATATATTAGGAAACAGAATATACAATTACTATATTTCAACACTCATCACAAATACTCTTAAGCATGTTTAACCTTGACTACTAGATAAAAAATGTAACAGAGGATGCAAAAAATTAACATGTCCCCCTTAGTTTTTACTTTTTCCTCTTTTAATGATTATAATTCAGTTAGAGCATCCACAATCGTTTGCTATATTTGCCAATTTCTCATTTTTTGAGAAAGTAGGTGCTGCAGTCGTTTGCTACAAAATCGCTACAGTCGCTTCTCATTTTTTAGAAAGGAAATTGCGATTCTCAAATTATAAGAGACGAAACATATTCTTTCGTCCCTATTTTTTTCAATTTTTTAATGGGATCAGACGAGACATGTTGTTTCGTCTGACAATTTTTTTTTAATGATCAGTCTGAAAAAAAAATTCAAAAAAATGCTGAAACGAGACATATTGTCCCGTTTCAAGCAATTTTTGCTTGGACTTGTCCCGTCCAGTAGGGGGAGGGGGGGGGGACTTAATTAGGTATAATTAGGTATAAAGTAGGTTTAGTGGGGAGTTAAATAGGTTTTAGGTTACATTATATTATTTAATTTATTTAATTAACCTATTTTAATATCTAATCATTAATTAATTAACTGTAAAAAAAACTAAAACAAACTGGACGAAACAACATGTCTCGTCTTTCTCAAATTTTAGTAAAATTTTAGCAAACAACCACTGCAAACAAAATCCCTATTTTCTATTACTGTAGATGCCATTTTCTAAAGAATGAGAAACCCCATTGTGGATTCTCTTAGGGCGGTAACCAGAGGACTGAGAGCTCTTCGGTTCGAGATAGACTATAATTTAGCTCTTTATTTAAAAAAATAATAAAATGCACCACTCCTTCAACACTATCGAGCCCACCATTTAAAGAACTTTCTGATAGAGATGACTTCATATCCATAATAAAATGTCTTCAACAATAATAAAAAGAGATGAGCATTAAACAGTCTCACAAAATATTAGTATAGAAAAGGGTAAGCATTATCTTTAACTAAGGTATAACAATTTAAACCTTTTGAGCTCTAAAATGTACGTACTGGGAAAATTGTATGTCGTCGACATAGACCTCCATATTGCTACCTATTTGATCCTTGAAGACATTGTTTACCAGCCT
Source organism: Hemerocallis citrina (assembly GCA_017893485.1). Taxonomy (NCBI): domain Eukaryota; kingdom Viridiplantae; phylum Streptophyta; class Magnoliopsida; order Asparagales; family Asphodelaceae; genus Hemerocallis; species Hemerocallis citrina. The sequence continues at coordinate 365,138,264 of CM030359.1, forward strand.
CTGGTAAGTAGCCACTGCGTTCTTTAGGCCGAATGACATGACCCTGTAGCATTAGAGTCCTTGGTCGCTGCAAAATGAGGTATTCGAGATGTGCGGGGGGAACAACCAGATTTGGTTATACCCGGAAAAGATGTCCATAAAATTAAGAAGTTCATGCCCAGACGTCGCATCTATGAGCGCGTCAATGCTCGGAAGTGTAAATGGATCATTTAAACATGCTTGTTGAGGTCTGTAAAATCTTTGCATATCCTCCATTTGCCACTCGCTTTCTTCACCATTACAACATTTGCTAGCCACTCCAGCTAGCTGACTTCCTGGATGAAACATGGAGCGAGGAGTTTATCGAGCTCCTTCTTCACATCCTGCAGCCTGTTAGGGGCAAAATTTTGGCACTCTTGTGGCACTGGTCTTGCATTTATATTGCAACTTTGTTTGTGCATGGTCAGTTCTTCTGATATGCCTGTCATGTCTGAGGATGTCCAGGAAAACATATCTTGGTTCCCTCGGATGTAATCGATGATATTGTCCTTGAGGTCGAGAGGCAAAACCTTGCTTAATCGGATGCATCTACGGGGTGGACGGTGTTAGGATTGAGGTCTCAAATACACGTAGGCACGAGAGTTCTTGAGGTTGGAGAAGAAAAGGAGAAGATGAAGACAACAAGAGAAGGCAACAACAGCTAGAAAAAATACATATAGAGGAGTTGCGGTCGACTGTCCTAGGTTTCGGTCGACCGACCACCCGACCGCACACCCGACCGCAACTAGGCTACTGGTATTCGAGAGTACAAGGTTTCAACAGAGAGTGTGACATTCGACTGTGCAATCGACCATCCAGATAGTGTGACTCATTGCAGTCGACCGCAATAGGGTGCGGTCAATTACAAGCGACGTTGTATGTTATTGGGTTCGGGTTCAATATGCTGTATTTGTGTTTATCTTTTAGGGTTTATTTGGGGGCTATATATATAGCAGTAGATGTGAACTCTAGGGTTAATCCATCTGAGAAATCTAATCAGAATAGAGATGATTGGTGAGCCGTTATCATTGTTCAATTTCAAGAGGGGTAAGTGCCAAGTGTTTCAAAGGTGAAAGAGAGAGAGAGAGAGAGAGAGAGATTGAAAGTTGTAATCTCTTTGTAATCTTTGTATCTCTTGGAGAATTAGAAGTATTGATTATCTCTGCATATTATTGTGTTCTTGTGAGATCTTGTGATTATTGTGGTGGCTTATTTTTGGTTCATCTAGTTCTTGAAAAGTTTCTGTTGCTTATGGTGTATGTGTTCCGCTATTAGCACTACGAGTTGTGGCAGATTCTACAATAAATGGTATTAGAGCATATGGTTTGGAATGGCCGATAGCAAGTTGAAGATCGAGAAGTTTGATTGGAGTGACTTTGATGTGGAATATTCAGATGATAGCGTATCTTAGATGGTCTGTTGTTTGATGAGAAGCCGAAATATGCAGACAAGGATGTGAAGGTCTTGGCGGATTGGAATCATTTTGATCAGAAGGCACTAGAGCAGATTCAGTTAGGACTGAGTAGGAAGGCATTATTTCATATTTCGAAGGCAAAGACCACAAATAAGGCTATGGAGATTCTCACGGATATGTATGAGAAACCATCGATATCTAATCAAATTCTTCACTTTAAGAAATTGGTTAATATGAAGTTGAGGGAAGGGGGTTCAGTAGCAGAACATGTGAACAATTACTATATGGTTTACAACCAGATAGAAGCTGTAGGATTGAAGTTTGCAGAAAGGGAACAATTATTATTAGTTCTATCTACTTTGCCCGATAGTTATGGTACGATGGAATAGACTACTACATGCACTATGACAAATTCGATGACTTTACATGATGTGGTGAGTAGCATTCTGAACGAGGAGGTGAGAAGGGTGAGCAATGGAGGATTTTCATCATCATCTTCAAAGGATTTCGCTATGTCAGTTGAGAAAAGACGTGGGAGATCTAAGAGCAGTCGAAGAAGAAAGAATCAAAGTAGTTCATCTAAGAGTTGGTCTGATGACAATGATAAGGGACATGAACCTGAGTATTGGTATTGTCACAAGAGGGGTCACATGATGCGCAGTTGTATGGCCAATATGAATAAGAAGCAAGGAAAAGCCGCAGGAAGTCAAATCAGAGGAAGCCAGTGTGGTGTCTATTAAAGAGTTATGCTTATTAGCTAGGGCAAAGTTGGGCACGTGAGTGGTGTATTGATTCAGGAGTTTCTTTTAATTGCACTCCGAGGAGAGGTGTTTGATGACTACAAGGAGGGTTCTTTTGGAGATATGGTCGTGGAGAACAGTCAGAGGTGTCTTGTACGAGGGGTTGGTACTTTTCGCGTGAAAGCCAATGATGATCAGAGTATTGTCTTGTGGGAAACAAGACATGTTCCACACTTGAAGAAAAAAATTTATCTCGATTGGAAGGCTAGACAAAGAGGAGTTGTCTACTACAGTTGGTAGTGGGGAGTGGTGTATAGCTGCAGGCTTATGGGTGATAGCAAGAAGAAAGCATAAGGGAACGCTGTATTTGCTTAGAGACGTGAGGGGTGTTTCTCATGTAGTTTACTCTCAGTCGAAATTGAGTAGTAGGTTGTGTGGGGTGCAACCGAGTTCTTTCAGACTTTCAGTTGTTGAAGGGAGGTTACTAATTTAGTGGGAGCTGTTGGCCAAATAGAGGAATCCTAGAGAGTAAGACGTTGCTGCGGTGATGGTACTTTGTGATATGGCAGAAGAAGCTTCAAGTTACTCTTGTAAGGTAGAGAGCACTGTTATCGATATGCGGGGTGATATCGATGAGAGTAACCGAAATGAGGTTATAGGGGTTGAACAGTCTGCGGATTTTGTGGGGGTGTCGTCCACGGAGACTTCTAGTGCAGTGGGTGCATTGAGAGGCTTTGAACCATGTCCGGTGTTAATGGAGTATCGGCTAGTTGGGGAGTCTTGTAACACGAAATCCGACGTGGGAGGTTGTTTCTTCTCATGCCCTATGCGATTGGTGGGGCACATCCTTCATGTGCCTATGAGGGGTGGTTGGTGCACTCCACGTGGTGGAGTGGCGGAGGTTCTCTTCATGAGACTGAGGAGTACTTGGCTCTTTCATGAGAGTGAGAGACTGACAGAGATAATGTGAGGTAAGATTTCAATAACTGTGAAGCGTTGTGTATTTAGTCCAAGTGGGAGATTGTTAGGATTGTGGCCTCAAATACATGTAGGCATGGAAATTCTTGATGTTGGAGAAGAAGAGGAGAAGCCGAAGACAGCAAGAGAAGGCAACAACAGCTGGAGGAGTTGCGGTCGATTGTCCTGGGTTGTAGTCGACCGCACGCCCTCCCGACCATCCGACCACAACTAGGCTGCTAGTATCCAAGAGTACATGATTCCAACAGAAAGTGGGGTAGTTGACCGTCCAGTTGGTGTGACTCAATGCGGTCGACCACAACGGGGTGCGGGGGTGCGATCGACCGATAGCGGTGCTGTATGTTTACATTTGGGCTTCAGGTTCGGGTCCAATAAGTTGTATTTGTGTTTATCGTTTAGGGTTTACTTGGGGATTATATATATAATAGTAGATGTGAACTTTAGGGTTAATCCATCTGAGAAATCTAATCAGAATAAGGAGGATTGGTGAGCCGTTATCATTGTTCAACTTCAAAAGGGGTAAGTGAGGAGTGTTTCAAAGGTGAGAGATAGAGACTGAGAGATGTGATCTCTTTGTAATCTTTGTAATTTTTGGAGAATAAAAAGTATTGGTTATCTCTACATATTATTATGCTCTTGTGAGATCTTGCGATTATTGTGGTGACATGTTCTTGGTTCATCTAGTTCTTGAAAAGCTTATGTTGCTTGTGGTATGTGTGTTCCGCAATTAGCACTACGAGTTGTGGCAGATTCTACAATAGATGAAGCCTCCTACTGTGGCAGTATAGTAAGCACGAGCCGCCTCTTGACTACCTTTGACGACTCCAACCTCGGACTTGGTGGGGAATTTCATCTTCGTATGATATGCCGAGCCAACGACCTGGAGGGACGTGATGTCGGGGCATCCGAAAATGGCATTATAGGTAGTTTTGATATTAATCACCATAAAGTCCATTGGTTCAATATGGGTTGTGGGGGACTTCCCCGCGGTCATGTCAAGGGTGATGATTCATTCGATCTGAACCGGGACCGTAAAGAAACCATGGAGAGTGTAGCTAGCCGACCTCCGCCTATCCTGGGAGATCTTCAATCCCTCAAAGGTAGCTACAAATAAGATATTGACGGAACTGCCATTGTCGAAGAGGATGCAACGAACCTCGTGGTTCACCAAGCCGAGACTAATCACCAATGCACTGCAGTGGAGAGTGCGGATGCCTTCGAGATCTTCGTCTGAGAAAGATACGGGCAATCTTGGATTTTTGGGGGAGGGCTCTAGTGGACAGAGTTCACCTCTTAGATGAACACCCTCCAGGAGGAGTTAGAGTCCCTCCCCATAGGTCCTCCATGTATGGAATGGAGGATGACCATCCTTTTGGACTCTTGAGGCTTGGGGTCTTTCTCTGGATGTTTATTGGGCCCTTGGGGAGGATGAGAGGACCTCTGGTCTTTCAGAGTAAATTTGGACGAGAACCTTTCCCTGATTAAGTCTTCGATCTCGTCCTTCAAGGTCTGATAGTCATTTGATCTTGTGACCGTGGTATCAGTGGAACCGTCACCAAAATCTTTTGTCCTTTTTGTGGGTATTCATCCTAGGGGGGTGTCAGATATGCCCCTCTTCCTCCACTTCCATGAGTATGGCAAAGACACTGGCATTGAGCATGGTGAATTTCTTGAACCGAGGCAAGGAAGAGGATGCCTATGACCAGAGTCATCCTTATGAGACTTCTTGGGGGCCACAACACTATCTGTCTCCTTTTCCCCTTCGACAAGGATTCCTTATTCTTCCAGGATGGAGGGCCTCCTCCGCTCGAATATACTTCTCGCTTCGGAGGAGGAGGTCGGAAAAAACTGAAGGTTGCTTCTTAGCGAGAGAGGTCTTCAGGAGGTCGTGTCGGACATTGTGCTTGAAGGTAGTTTCCTCTATTTCGGCATCAAGGGAGTGGATGGACATGGCCTCCATTGTAAACCTCTGGACAAAGTCCCAGAGCAACTCTTCATCTTTCTGCTTCAAATATAGCAATGAGATACTCGTTTTTCAACCTTGCAGCTAGTTATGAATTGCATGAGAAAGCCCTCTTCGAGCTAGTCGAAGAAGTGGATGGAGCTGGAGGCGAGCTGAGATTACCACTTTCTTGGGGAACCTCGTAATGTGGCGGGCGAATGTTCTGCAGAGGAGTGCGTTGGAGGCATTGTGAATCATCATGAAAGTCTGAAACTCTTGATGTGATCAGCTGGATCGGACTCACCGTTATAGGTCTCGAACGCCGGAGGCTTAAAACCTCTCGGGACGGGGGCTTCAAGAATGGAAGGGGTGAAGGGAGGTCGGACTGAGCGGTACCCCCTGTTTGGTTGCCTCCCGTCCTCCCCTTTTTGGGTGAGTCGGTCCTCCATCTTCTGAAGGCGATTTAGGACTGCATCTTCATGTCCCAAGGATTAGGTGGACCTGTATGACTCCTCATTGTCGACTGGACCACTGTGTGGGTTATCCAAACTATGGTCCTTTCCGGATCCCCTGCGGAGGGCTTGTAGGACATCGTTCCCAAAATCCTAGAACTCGGCTCTGGTTATAGGGCCCCCCGTCTTCCCGGTCAACCCTTGGGGCTTTCTGATTCACTATAGAGAGAACTCCGCTCATCCTTTCGCCTTAAGGGGGGGGGGGGGGGGGGGGGGGGGGGGGGCTATCACGGCTCCTCTGGTGGTCTGAACGGTTGCTCCCATTTTGGGAGTGGTTGAACTCGATGCGGTGACCGAGGTCCTTATTTTACTGTCAGTTATTGAGGACGTGTCTTGAGGAGGGTTCTGCCTTCCTACCGGTGAAGTGAGAGGTGACGCCGAAAAGACCGCGGCTATCGGGATGAGGTGAATCTCTCGAACCGTGGGATTGGAGGTGGACGCCCATAACCTATGGGGTCCTTTTGCAACTTTTTCGGGGACTCGGATTCATCGACTTTCCTTTTTCCTTTTGTTGCAGTCACCTTCCACTCACGGGGACATAGGGCTTCCTCTGCTCGGATATATTTTTCTACCCTGCAGAGGAGGTCGGGAAAGTCAGTGGAAGGTTTCTTGGCGAGGGAGGCCTTCAGCTGTTCATGGCGGACATTATGTCCAAATGCCGCCGAGGCGACTCTGGCGTTGAGGGAGGAAATTGACCTGACTTCGGTTGTTAATCTTTGGACGAAGATCCGAAGAGGCTCCCCGTCTTTCTGCCTTAGACCATCTCCAACCATGCTAGTCATCTTTCAATTTTAGCCAAAATAGCTAACATAAAGACAAAAATATGCTCCAACGTGACTAGCCAAACCACTCGCCAAAATATATGTCTAATATTCACTCGCCAGATCTGGCGAGTATGTACCGCTCGCTAAACTTCTTCCCAAAACCACAAAATTGCGAAATCGCGGAAATCAATCGCAAAAATTGCAAAATCAATCGCAAAAATTGCAAAATCAATCGCGAAAATTGCGGAATTGTGGAAAATTGCAGAATTGCGACATTTATATTTCTATTGTTGGAGGAATCGGGGAAATCAATCGCGAAAATTGCGAAATTTTATTTTTGGGCTTGGAAATTTTATTTTGTATTGGGCTTTTTTATGGGCTTTTATTATATATTTTTATTTTATTTAATTTTGGACTTTAAATTATTAATGGTTATTCAAAATAGATAACATGGTTAGAGTGGAGACCTTTTTCGCTAGCCAAATTATCCATTTGTTATCCATTTTGGCTATTATAGTTAGCCAAAATAGCTAACGTGGTTGGAGATGCTCTTAGGTCCAGAAGAGAAGTGCTCGTTTTCTCCGCCTTCTGACTGGTCACGAAGTGTACAAGAAAATTCTCTTCGAGCTGTTCGAAAGAGAATATTGAATCAGGGGTGAGTTTTGAATACCATTCCCGAGCCGGGCCACGCAGGGTGGCAGGAAAGGCGTGACATAGGAGAGGATCCGAGGCACTATGAATCATTATGAGGGTCTTCAACTCCTTTATGTGATCAGCTGGATCTGTCTCTCTGTTGTATGTCTCGAACTGTGGAGGTTTAAAGTTTCTCGGGAGGGGGGCTTCGAGGATTCGGATGGAAAAGGGGGGTCAGGACGGTTGGTGACCCTGACTGAGCAATGCCCCATTCTCGCCTATCCGAGCAAGACAGTCCTCCATCTCTTGGAGCCGTCTCTGGATGTCGTCCTGCCGATTTTCGAATTTGGTCGAACTGTGGGATTCTTCTTCTCCGGAGTATTCAACTTGTTCTTCGCCTGGGTGTCGTCCGTCTCAGACTCCTCCGCGGAGTGCTCGCAGGACCTCGGCCTAGAACTCTTGGAACTCGGCACGGGTGATGTGACCATTTTCGTCGTGGTCATTGGGGTGTCGACGATCCCTTGGGGAACGACTATCTCCTTGGCCTCAAGACCGGTGGACACTGCGACTCGGAGCAAGGTTCGAGGGCGTGGCTTCGCCCCTCGATCGACTGAGTCGATTTCGGAGGTCCCCTGGGGCTGGCCGATTGAGGATGATGTCCCAGAGGTTGCCCACCACAAGTTGATCGACCGGTCCTCTGGTGGAGTGGGATGCGCTCGGAGCGGGTCTTTGGGGATTCTCAGCTCGCTGTCTCCGCGACCATTGGGTGTTGGAGGGGCTTCGGACCCGTGGGGGAGGAGGGACTGAAGGTCTCGCAGCAGTGAGCTTCTTAGTTCGGGGAGCCATGGGGGAGTGGCTTTGGATTGATACTTGGGTCGGAGGTGAGATTAATCTGCGGTTTCCCACAGACGGCACCAATTTGTTATGGTCTTTTTTCTTGAGTGTGTGGGACCAACTGATAATGTAAGTTCTTAGTTTTGAGAAACCGCGATAATCCTATCCTTCGCTCCAGACCTGGATGGACATTGGACCAGTTGGACGATAATTGGCCGCTCCACAAACCTGTAAAATAAAGCCTGGAACATCGGGAGTATTCCCGTCGACGGACCCTCCGATACTTAAGTTAGAAAGCATCTATTTTATGGTAGGGATTCTGTGGAGAATGAGTTCTTACCTCTAGCTGTACAGTGACTACAGTAGTCACTGTAGTTATAGGTTCGGAGGGGGGGGGGGGGGGGGGGGGGAATCTCTTGGATCCCGGATTTGTGATTGATTAGCTCCGTAATTTTAGGAGGTGCGGTTACGACGTAACTGACGGCATGTCCTGCTCGAAAGGCAGACGACTCACCGGAGCGTGCGAATAGGCTTGCGGAAAGCTCATGGATCTGTTTAGCTTGAGCCCAAATAAATGCTTCGTGATTCGTGCCAGAATCAACGGTGGAGATCACTTACAATTTTCCCCATATGAGCATTAAACAGTCTCAATATTTTTCTTCCCTACAATTCTGAAGTCACCAGTTAGTTGTGTGGTCATCAAATTCAAAAGCTGCTTTCAAAATGAATTCACCAAATCAAACTACCAAAAAAGCATGGCTTCACACAATTCTCACTCAACGGAAACCAAGTCAGAAGTTTCGTATACCGAATTTGATGAGCTGATTTTATGCCTAAATTATACATACAAACCATTGTTCAAAAGCCTTAAAATTCCAACACAAAAACATTTTATTCATACAATACAAGGATTACATTCAGAGCAGGATTATTATTGTTGAGTTTCTCCCTTCGTTCTCTCTTACGTGGATGTGAAATTTTTTATACCAACATGATCAAGATAGAATCTTGATTCTTGAAGCAATCAAGATCTTGGCCAAAACAGAGCCACAATCAGGGCTAGGATATTACCGTTGAGAAGTGCCCTTAGAATTCTTGTCTTTTGGGGAGTGGATGGAGGGTATCTTGCACCGGCTTCACCCCCAAAGTTGCGTGACAACACAGCTTTCTTGTGGCTAAATGCGTCGAATGAGAACTTCCCGTGATATGAGCCAGTCCCGCTTTCTCCCACCCCACCGAATGGTAAATTAGGGTTTGCCACCTGCGGTACAAATGAAACACAAACCACATCACTTCACTGGCCTATGAGGCAAATATCTAAATGTGATATAAACACGAGCTTTGTAATATTCTGAAAACTCTGTCGAATTAAACCTTAACTAAAAGAAAAAAAAAGAACCAAAAATATTTAATAGGAAACTAACAAATATTAATTACATCGAACAGGTTAATATAGTTTTTCTTCATATAAATATAGGTACACTAAGATATCTTAAATTTGTAAACCTGCAATTCCTCATATCCGGTTAACTAGTGTTGCTAATATCGAAGGATAGTCACGCATTCTAATTTGGTACAAATTAAGCTGATTTTCAATTTTTTGGGATCTTAAAATAGATAGTAGAGAAAGAAAATAGATGCAGATCAATATGTAAATAGATAATGTATTAAATGAAAACTGACATGCAAAATACAGTCGTTGACACACATTCCTCCAGCAGATATGCCTTCCACAAACTTCTTCTCTAGCTTCTTGTCCTTGGTGAAGAGATAAGCAGCAAGAGGCTTTGTTCTTGAGTTTATTACATCGATACTATCTTCAATCTTGTCTACCTTCACAAACCAAAGTTCAGATATTACCATCATTTCATTAATTAAAGTACTTTAAAGTTTGCTGAATGTTTTTTTTTAAAAAAAGATCATGACTAAATCTGAGGGATATTAGAGGTTCTCACTGTAACAATTGGAAGTATGGGTCCAAATATCTCATCCTTCATAACTAGTGAATCTTGTGGAACATCCAACAAAATTGTAGGAGCTATCTTCCTGTACACACAATCGGAATTACTTACCATTTAAATAATGTTGACTAGTTTCTTATATGTGCATATAATTTATACAAGAATTAAGATGAGAAGAAAATCATGTCTAAGTGAAAATAATTGGTGTTTCAGGGTTTGCTTACAGGCGTTTTTCATCTCGCTGTCCTCCATGTACAATCTTATCAGAAACCAAATCATCATCCAAGTATTTCGAAATTCGTGCAAAATGGTTGGCATTCACAATGCGAGATATATCTTTCGATTCCAATGGATCCTTCCCGTAGAATTTCTCCAGCGTAATTTTCAACTCATCCACCTGTCAGAAGTTGAAATCAGTACATATAAGACTAGACGATATAATACATATAAAGTAAATTTGTATCCCATATGAGAATGCTTACCAGTTTGGGAGCAAATGATTTAGTAGTTACGATATAATCCGGAGCTATGCAAGCCTGTCCATTGTTGGATCCCCACTTGCCAACCGAAAGTCTTTTTGCTGTAACCTTGAAAGAAAAAGAAAAAAATTGCAAGTTCATGTCAGCTTTATATGTGACATATTACCACCCTCGTGTGATTTGTGCTGAGTATCACAAGAAAAGATTGTTACTTTCAAGTCGCAGTTCGAATCAATGACAACAGGAGATTTTCCTCCAAGCTCTAAGATTACAGGTGTTAAGTGCTTTGCAGCTGCAGCCATAACAATGCGAGCTACTCTTCCATTTCCTGAACGATTTTTAAGGTTATCAGATATAGTAGAACAAATATATATAAATCCCTCAACCCTCACTTAGCACACATTGTATAAGAGCTACCCAGGTTAATTTTCACTGCGTGCTACTAAAGAAGGAAGAAACATGGTATAAGAGCTACCTAGGTTAAATTTTAACTGACTATTAAATGAGGAATTAAAAAAAAAAGAACCTAGGTCTCACTCACAAAAAAAACGGCACTCAACATGAGGTTAGATTATAAATTAATACCCTCATCCCCTCATGACAGCTTCAGAGGTCAGAGTTATAGTGGAAACTAGGTGCAACAACATCCATTACGCAGATTTAGAATATTTATTGATTCATTATTCATCAAGGACGAGCTCCTCAAATGTTGTTTATTTTTTGAAACAGAACACCATAAATACTGTGTCCTGCTTTTTGTGTGATATCTAGGTGTGAGAACGTTTTTGATTCATACAAATTGAACGATACCAGACATTAATGGGCAGTTCCCTCTAAACTGGATGCAAACTAGAAAGGAATGTAGCACCCTAACTGCAACTGGAGTTCGTGATAAGTTTCCAAGATAGACATATAACCTTACCTAACAGCCAAAGCTTAAATATGGAAGTGATAGTGAAAGATGCAGCTAAGATTTATACATTATATAGTGGCTATCAAGGGAGATTGCATTGGCTCAAACTACAACAAAACCAAGAGAATATTCCTCTTACATAGAGGATTGATAAAGATATCAAGATCCTTTCTCAAATCATTACCGCAATACAATTGACGATACCTAGACATACTGGAAATTCATTAGCCAATATAACATGAATTAAATTTAAAATATTATCTCTGACTAAGGTATAACAATTTAAACCTTTTGAGATCTAAAAGTTTGTATAGGGTAAACAGTGTATATTTTATGGCGTTTCAGGTATAACAATTTAAACCTTTTGAGCTCTAAAAGTTTGTATAGGGTAAACAGTGTATATTTTATGGCGTTTCACTGCATGAAATGAAACCAGTACCATGTATGAACCTTCAGACCAAATTGATACAAGAGTATGGATAGGTGTGCACACACATTTCTCTCATCACTGAAAAATTATAAAAGTTTATAATTCCATTTTCAGTCTTGCTTTAAAAAAAATTAAAAAAATTAAAAAAATAAATAAAAATAAATAAAAAAAAATTCAGCTCAAACATTTAGATAGCAATATAGAGCAAGTTTCAGATATTTCTAATCAAGCCATGCCAATGATCAATTTAGGTTAGAAGAACACAATATGTTAAACTCGCATTATCCTCATTAGTCATTGAGGACAGAATTTCTAATAAAGCCATGCCAATGATATTTTAAAAAATAGGTTATCACACAATATGACAAACTCGTATTATCTGCATTAGTCGGTGCTACCAGAAAAATTAACTTAAGAACATAAGTTTAAAGAATTATTTTTCACTAGATAGCAAGAAACTCAAAAACAGAAAAAAAAAGATCTGAATGGTGGCAGTGTCATTGGAAATGAAATTAGGTTCGCATTTTTTCTTTGAAGATCATACTGTAAGGTGATGGTAGCAAGTAAAATACCTGTATATAATATTTTATCCCACCGTTGCTCCAATAGTGCAGTTGTTTCGGCTACAGAACCCTCAACAACTTTTATACAGCTGTTATCTACAAACTCTGGTAACAGTCTTGCAAACAGTGTTGACGTTGCTGGAGCAAGTTCCGATGGCTTTAGAACAACAGTGTTACCGGCTGCAATAGCTCCGATCACCGGTTCAAGAGATAACACTGGAAAAGGGTAATTATTGAAGTTAAGCAACAAGTACTGAATTAAAGCATTGGGAAAAGCAAAAGAAAAAAAAAAGAAAAAAAACCAATTTTTAAACAGGGTTAACATTCTAAATGGATGGATGGAACTTTAAATAGGAAAAAATAAGCAAAATACTTGAACAAAATTGCTGATAAAAAGATTAAAACTCGTTGTCACTCTGTAAAACTAGCATAGGCTCAATTAATAAAAATAGAAGTTTAGAAAGTCCAACAAGTTACTATGATATCTATGTAATGAGCATACTGTTCTATCTTTAATTAAGCTTAATAGTATAACTAAATCAGTATTGAATTGAATGGAACAATTAACAAGAATGGAGCACATTATTACTATGTATGATGTGAAAGGATAAATCAGATACATACTGAAGGGATAATTCCATGCTGAAATGATCAGCACAACACCAAAGGGTTCTGGAACAATACTTGCAGATGATGGAAATGTTGTAAGTTGAGCTCCAACCTTTACATAACTCAAAAAATAATAGTCGGTAAAAATTATCCAATAATATATTCATACATGAATATCATTTACTGAGTTGTTCCTTAACATTGATTATCTGATTATACCTTCTCCGGTTTCATCCACTTTTTCAGATTCTTTAGGGTAAATGTGCATGCAGATTTTACCAAAGAAATCTGCATTAAAAAATGAACAAGAAGATAAGAATGTAGTTTGAAAAGGGGTGTTGCTTATTTATTGTTTTTCGCTCAAATACTCTTAGCACCCCGGAAACTTTTGACAAGAACCTTATCTCAATTTTTGATAAGATGTAGTGAGAATTAGATGTAATTAACCACAATGTTTGTGATCTAATAACGTAACGTAATTCATATGACAAATCTAATACTAGAAAAAATATCATAGGGATTTCTAAAACACTTGCTGATTAATACTAAAGTAATTAAAAAAACTAATAACGTTAAGTCCTTCACGTATATTTGCTCAAAAGATGGAAGTTATGAGCAACAAATAGGACAGAAACAAGCAACTGTAAAACAAACTAAACTTTATTAAAGATTAATTGTTATATTCAAGTAACCAATTACTCGAAGCAATAGAAGTATAAACATCTAAACTCCCCTAATACTAAAACAACCCATAATTGTATAAACAAAAGTTGCATCTGTTATTGCATGAACTTGATGAGAAGGAGAGAAAATTAGTATCAGATTTAATGTCTCTCAGAGTTCACCCTTACTCTTTTTAGGACTCAGAATATGCAGGGTTTCTGAACCCCTTAATTCCACCGATATTTAATTCACTGATAACAAATAAAACAATCTTCTATAACAAAAAATAACTCAATATCTCTAATATTATAATGAGATAGTTGGGGTCGTGTCATTTGTAGACAAATTGTAATTTGTAGACAATTAACCATACAATCTCAACCACTCATTTTTAAGTGGAAGTAATATTAGACGTCCATTTAATCAATTGGTGTCAGTTACCATAATACCCTCAAAGTTCAAATTTATTTACGATATAACTATTTATAAAAATGTCACTCATATAAAATAAAAGTTAGTGCCAGTAATGTAATTGTAAAGAGTATGGTCAAAGTTTGAGATAGGTAAAAAGAGTTCTCATATTTGAGGCCAGTCTAGGTTGCAGTCTTTACTTTAAAAAAAATCCTAGGGCGTGCATCGCATGTGCAGAATGCTAGTGTAGCTTAATGACAACACAAGGAAACCAAAATCGAAAACAGTCAATAGTTAAATTCTTTCAAAAAGAGAAATCTTCTAAATCTCTAATCCAAAATTTTAAATTTCAGAAATCCTACTCCACTTGATTTCCCCATAATCATGACAAAGACCTCCATCAATCAAAATGGAGATTGATATCTCAAACAACAAAAGCTAGTACAACAAGGTCACAGAGGAAATCACCTCATAAAAAAAGTCAACGTCATTAACACAATAACACTCTTTAAGTCTATAATCCTCTAACACCATAACCCTTGACCCCTAATCCAAAAACAAACAAACCCATCAACTGGGCTTAATCTAAGAACTCCTAAAACTCTGTCCTAATTCCACCCATTCATTCATCAAGCTCTCTCCTTTAAGAAAACCCATCAATCTCCTAATCTCAGATTAATGAACACGTGGTTATACTCCATTCTCTTCCACACTAAAAAATAAATTAAAAGAATAATTTGAATATACCTCATGAATATAAGATTCCAACTGGGGCTTTTCGAGATCAGAGTAGATAGCATCCATGATATCTTTCTCCCTATCGTCCATCATTTTCAAGAGGGATTTGAGTTGGGTCACCCTCCATTCATAACTCCTCGTCTTCCCCAAATTGAAACTCTGCCTCAATTCCCTCACCACCATCACTGCATCAAAGCTCGCATCTTTCTCACCCTTCTTCCCTTCACTACCCATCTCTCTCTCTCAATCTCACAATCTCAATATGGGAGTCTAAGCAAAGAATAGAGGATGAGATCGGTTTGATAAATAGAAGGAGAATGGAGGGGATAGATAAAAAGGTCCAAAAACGCGATAGGAAAGGGACAAGAACAGAGCAAGAAACAACGCAAAAGTCTTTCTTTTATTCTTAGTTTTATGATCCTTTTTCCCGTAGTAAGCCACTTCTTGAACCTATTCCACGATCTCAGCCACTTTCCAAACTATTTACCTGGTGAGCATCTTCTACTACGTCAGCTAGAGTCGCAAATGGGAACTGTGACTGCAGCTCTTTGCAGCCACAGTTCCCAAGCGTGACTTTTCTTCGATTTAATTTTAGATCACCGTTGTTTCCAACTATGTCAATATTACAAATAAAAAATACTTAAAACACAGGGAGTTAAGTGGTAAAAAGTTGAAGAAAAATTTTAATATGTTAAAATAACCTCAATTGGAAGTGCGGCCTCTCTGCGAATCAAATTTCTTCAATACTCTTTGACTTGTTCTCTAATTCAGATAGCAAAATTTTAAGTAAAGTTAAAGCCGCAATTCCCAATTGCAGCTCCGATGATATGTAGGTCGGAGTTGTAAACTGTGGCCTCAAGAGGGGACCTGCAGTTAATATATATGAACTCCTCTCTCTTCCATTCACTTCACATCTACCAACTCTCTATCCAACTCCGAAATTCAAATCTCAAAACTTTAATCCCAAATTCCTCCTACTCATTCGATTCCTTAAACTCCGTCAAATCTCTTCCGACTCCTCCGACTCCTCTGACTCCTCCAACTTCGTCAAAGCCCATCATCATCTCCAACATCATCGCCGCCATGAAATTTTATAATTTTTTCAAGATATTTATAAAACCCTAAATTATATTTTTTGTTTCCTTAGAAAATTTTGTTTATTATGCTAATTTGAATATATATATATATATATATATATATATATAATAATAATAAATTACAAAGAATGCTATCAAGTGGCACTCATTCAATCTTCCCTAAAATCAATGGCCTAGATTGATTCTCACAAAACATATTTTCCTACAAAAAATTAAAATTTTTCCCCCAAAGCTAAAAAACACATTACTTTATTACTATCTCTTTCTTCTCTCTTCACTTTTTCATATTTCTATCTTTCTCTCTCACTCTCTCTCCCATTCTTTCTTTATTTACTTAGAAATTTAGATTTTAAAATTTCAGGTTTGTAAAATTTTCAGAATTTATATGTTTTTTTTATTGCACATGTTATATTGAAAATAACAAATATCTCTTCAACAGTTAAATTTCATCATTTTCCACACTTAAAGTTCTAAGAAGTTGGATTTTACACCCTTATTTATGATTATTTTTCGACATATACTAATAGAAACATGGACTTTTATTTACAACTAATTATTATTATACTATTCAAACTTGAACTACATAATTGTTGTTTTACTGTTTACAGAGTTTTTCGTGTATTGTATCGTTCCGAAGACGTGCCGTAGGCACTTGCCCATGGGCAAATCTAGTATATATATATATAAACGAAATTTAAGCTCAGGTGTTGTGAATGATTGATTCATAAGAATTCGCCTAGGTTTTCATACTTCATATTTGGTTAATAAGATTAGTGTAATTATGTTATGTTTGTGATTGGATAATGAACTGCAAATTTGTCCCTTTATGTATATGTATGGATTACAAGTTCTTATTTGGTTGTATTATGGGGAGAAATATTTTGTGACCCAAAGCTATAAGCTTTTTATAGAGATGTTGAACTGAAAATAGTTTTGGTTCATCGTAATATCACAAAGCAAGAACTAGTAGAGAATGTCTACAAAGTAACTAACTGTGACAGAGGTGAATAGAGTATTAAAATCCTAGCTCAGTATGCAACGAAAAATAAGAATGAAAATATTTCATGGCGGTGCCTATAGTTGATGATGACGCTCTTATTGCCATGATTGCAAGATCACTTGATCCGAACTTTAGTTGGACTGCATTGTATATTGAGCAAATCAGGATTCATAATGGCCGGTCACATGTTATTTGTATTTTCCTGTACTTGAAGTGTCAACCCCTTAGTTGAGTTTCATTCCTCCTCCTGAACCACATGCAAGATTTTCGCCTCCACAAGAAGAAATGTTCACAATTCCAACCCAACCAAAATCCACGAAAATTGAGTTACCATGTCCTTCTAGTTTGATACGTACTCTCGTTGATAATGAAAACATTATTCGATCTTTCAATCATGCTACTGTTAACAATGAGTTATTATAAGATGAAGAAGATGAAGAAGATGTGGAAGATGACGATGAAGATGAAGAAGATGTGCATTTGGATGATAACGTTAATGATGTTGATGACTTACAACATGATGTCCAACATGCGGTCCCCCTAGCTCAATTCATGAGTGCAACTGTACTGTGAAGTGGCAGGGACTTTCACATGGTATCAGAGCAACCCAGGTTCGAATCCCACTGGCTACGCAATTTAAATGCGGGTTAAAAAAATACCGCTGTGTATTGTTCAGATCTCGGCCCACAATTTGTTGGGTATTTATCTTCTTTCTTTGGCCCATAAAAAAAGGGCGTTCAACCTGAGGAGGCGTGTTAGAATACAAGTGCAATTTCCCTTAACCCTTCTACAACTTCGAAGTTTTAGCTTAGTGGCAGGGGCTTTCACATGGTATTAGAGTAACCCAAGTTCGAATCTCACTGGCTATGCAATTTAAATGCGGATTAAAAAAAATATCGTTGCATATTGTCTAGGTCTCAACCCACAATTTGTTGGGTATTTATCTTGTTTCTTTGGCCCATAAAAAAAATGGGCGCTCGACCTGAGGGGACGTGTTAGAATACAAGTACAATTTCTCTTAACCCTTCTACAACTTCAAAGTTTTAGTATAGTGGCAGGGACTATTGCGCAGCTGGTGAGATTCGAACCTGGGTTGCTCTGATACCATGTGAAAACCCCCGCCACTAAGCTAAAACTTCGAAGTTGTAGAAGGGTTAAGGAAAATTGCACTTGTATTCTAACATGTACCTAAATTTAAATCGGTTGACTGGGTTAACAATGCGAGGGTATATTAATTTGCTCAAGAGTCATGTGACTCATCCGACGCAAGTAAATTGTAATTGGGCAAAAATTTTCAACCAAAGATAATGTCCAACATGCGGTGAAGATGTTCTCCATTAATGAACATCGAGAATTCGTCATAGTGAAATAAACCAAAAGTGTATATTCCGTAGAATGTAAATTGGCACCAAAGGACCGTGCAAAAGAGGAGAATGCAGCAAATCCCAAAGTCGTAGATGAGGCATGTTGTTTGTGGAGATTTCATGCAATCATTCCAAAATGACAGATATATTTCACGGTGAAGAAATTGCAAGGGCTGCATAAATGTCTTAATCCCACATCGAATCAAGACCACAATAAAGTTGATTCTAAGCTTGTTTCAAATTTAATTTTGAATGCTGTGAAAACACACTTAGGAGTAATACTAGCCATAATTGAGATAGTCTTATTTCAATGCAATTATAAGATTTCTTACAAGAAGGCTTAGCTTGCAAAACATAAAGCTATTGAAAAGTTGCTCGGAGGGTTTGGGGAAGCATATACAAAGTTGCCTACTCTTTTATCAGTATTACAAGCATCAAATCCAGGAACTCATGTCCAATGGGATAAGGTTGCATCCGGTCCCGGCGAGGAAACATTCAAGGCAGTATTTTGGGCTTGATGGTGTAATTAAAAACTTAGAAGGGTTGGTTTCTTTTTCTGAAAAATATAAAGAAAATGGATTTACCTCTGTTATGATTAAAGCTAGGAAATTGCATCTGAAATGGAACTTGAGTCTTGATTTCCTCTAAAACGTAGTGCTTTTAGAAAAAAGATTTTTTGATGAGATTCCTGATAGGACAATTTGCTCAAGAAAATTTTAGAACTGGTTATTTTCTTATTTTATTTGATATGACTCTTTCTTAATTGAAGAGTAGATTTGAATAAATGCAAATTTTTGAATCCACGATTAGTTTCATTGGAAGATGAAATAAAAAATTGTTGCATGCAACTTGAAATTTCTTTGAAACATGGTGACATGTCTGATATTGATGCCAATTTTTTACTTTCAGAATTACAAATATTGCTAGAAATGCTACCAAGTGAAGCATATGAAACAAATAAATCATGGCATTCCATTAAAAAATGGATATGTTTCCCAAAAAAATTGATATGTTTCTAAATATTTTGGTTGCTTATAAGATTTTATTGACTGTAAATGTGACTATGACAGCTGCGGAAAGAAACGTTTCAAAATTAAAATTATGAAATCATATTTGCGAACAACTATGACTCAAGATATGTTAAATTGATTAGCAATTTTAAGTATTGAAAAAAATATGTTAAAAAATATTGAGGTTGAACATATAATTGATGATTTTGCTTCTAAAAATACAAGAAGAAATCAGTTTATATGAGATGTGATTGATTTGATTTTTTTTTTGTAAGTGCAAGAATTGCTGTCACTATGCTTAATGAAAAACATGGAGTATTTGGTGTCATAAAGCAAAATAAGTTAATATTTATTTTTCGAGGTATTGATTTTATGTCTCCCCCCCCCCCCCCTATCATATTTTATTAATATATATAAAAATATAGTCATGTCTACAAAGAGCACAATTTTATTTGATTCTAAAGTGAGTTGAATGTTGAGAAATTAGCACCAACAAATTTTCTTTTACTTAATTGTTATTTTCATGTGTACCAATTAATGGTTATTTATTTATTTTTTTTAATTTTTTACCTTTTTAATTCATGTTCACTAATTAATGATTTTCGATTTTCGATTTTTTACTTTTTAAATTCATGTTTGCTAATTAATGATTCAATAAGTGTTCTTCGCTATTTACTACATTCTGAAACAAGCTTTAATTAAATTAGCAGAAATTTTCTTATGATTCTAAATTGAGTTGAGAACACTTGTGGATTTTGAGTTCTTGGAGTCCGATATCTACTGATTTGGAGCTTGTTTCAGTCCATACAAGGATTTTACAAGCCTACACACCTTGTTGTTTCATGTATATTTCTTCTTCTAAATTCCAATTTAGAAATGCAGTTTTGACATCCATTTGATGTATTTCGAGGTTACGTAGAGCTGCAATAGCTATCAACATTCTGATGGAAGTTATTCTTGTGACCGGAGAATAAGTATCAAAGAAGTCTAGACCTTCCTTTGTCTAAATCCTTGTACCACAAGTCTCGCCTTATGTTTCTCTATTGAACCATCTGGTTTCAATTTCTGCTTGAAAATCCATTTGCTTCCTAGAGCTTTACACCCAGAAGGCAAATTGACCAACTCCCATGTATGATTTTGCATGATCGAGTCTATTTCACTTTTGATTGCTTCCTTCTACATAGGAGCATCAGGCGTAGCCATGACTTCCTTGAATGTTCTGGGCTCATTCTCTAACAGAAAGACCATTACAAAGTCAGGACCAAATGACTTTTATGTTCTAGCTCGTTTACTTCGTCTAGGTTCATCATTATCATGTCCTGGTTCATCAACCGAAGTGCTTGCGTTCCCTTGCTCATGTGTACGTTTGGGATACGTAGCATCCTTGCACGGAAATACATGTTCAAAGAAGGAATCATTCCTTTGATTCCATTATTGTATTCACATGAATGTCCGGTATATCTGATTTATATACCAAGAACTGATATGCACTACTGTTGTCTGCATAGCCTATGAATATGCAATCAATGGTCTTAGGTTCTATTGTGACCTATTTTGGATTAGGTACTGCCACTTTTTTTAGATACCCCCACACATTGAGGTATTTATATGAAGGCACATTACCTTTCCATAGTTCGTATGGTGTCTTGTCAGTTTTCTTGTGAGGTATTTTATTGAGAATATAGTTGGCAGTCAGCAACGCTTCCCCCACATGTTTTGGGGTAACCCAGAATTCAACAACAAGGCATTCGTCATCTCCTTTAGAGTTTGGTTCTTGCGCTCGGCAGTACTGTTTGATTCAAGTGAGTAAGGAGCAGTTGTTTGATGAACTATTCCATGTTCAGAGCAGAACATATTAAATGGTGCATCATATTTCCTTCCTCTAACACTCCTTACGATTTTAATCGTTTTGCCAAGTTGATTCTCAACCTCAAGCTTATATTCCTTGAATTTATCCAAGGCCCCATTTTTGCTATGTAACAAGTATACATAACAGAATTTTGTGCAATCGTCTATGAATGTCACGAAATACTTTTTGCCACCTCTGGTGTGCACGTATTTTAAATCACACAGATCCGTGTGAATTAGACCTAGAGTTTCAGTATTTTTTTCTACAGAACGGGATGGAGTTTTAGTGAGTTTGGCCTCTGTGCAAACTTCACATTTTTCGCAGTTGTCTACCTTAAATTTTGGTAGTAAATTCATATTAACTAATCTACGCAGAGAATTGAAATTAACATGGCCTAGTCTTTCATGCCAAACAGAAAAAGACTCAACAACATAAGCCACAGGATTAATTTCATTAATTTTGGGAACAACAGGACAACAGATTTTAGGATGACTGTTATTACATTGAATTTGAACAGTCCATCCTTCACATACCATTTTTCGAAGTACACCCCATTCTTTGAAAGTACAAAATTATCAGAAGCAAGAACGACCCTAAATCAATTCGTGCTGAGCAAAGATCCCGAGACCAGGTTCTTTCTAATATTTGGAACGTTCAACACATTGTTTAGTATTAGTTCCTTGCCTGAAGTCATCTTCAACACTATCTTCCATGTTCCTTCAATCTTGGAGGTAGAAGAATTACCCATGAACAACCGTTCATCCTTGTTGCATTTCTGGTATGAGGTGAACATCTCTTTGTCCAAGCAGATGTGCTTGGTGACCCCAGTATCGTACCACCACTCACGAAGATTGCTCCCTACCAGATTTATCTCCGATACAACAGCACAGAGGTCCAAGTCAGAGAGACCAGTGGACAGGTTCTCAGCAATGTGCGCATGGGGTTTGTCATTCCCTTTTGCCTGTCCAGTTCCAGTACGGCTGTCATCCTTGCTGCAGTAGTCAGAGATTTTGTGCCCCAGCTTACCACACTTGTGGCATTTTCCAGCAAACCTTTTTGCGGCAAGTTTTTGTTCGAGGCTTGTGGCAAGAACTTCCTCTTTTTGCCCTTCTGTTCGTACTCCACCATGTTGGCCTTTTCTGTGGACTAATTTCCATAGGACTTTTCCGCCTCGCGATTCTCCTCTTCATTCCGCAACTTGACAATCAGGTCCTCAAGAGACATCTCCTTTCGCTTGTGCTTGAGGTAGTTCTTGAAGTCCTTCAATCCAGGTGGAAGCTTCTCAATGAATGCTAACACCTGGAATGGTTCACACAGCGTCATGTTCTCTGCAGCGATTTCGTACATTATCACCTGCAGTTTCTGAATTTGAGTTACAACTGTGTTGGAGTCAACCATCTTGTAGTTCAGAAATTTGCCAACTACAAGTTTCTTGGAGCCGGCATCTTCTGTTTTGTACTTCTTCTCCCAAGACCCTCATAGTAGTTTGGAAGTCTTAAAGACACAGTAGACATTGTACAGCGGGTCTACCAAGCCGTTCAGGATGTAATTTCTACATCGATAATCACCCTGAGTCCATGCATCAACCGCAACAATGGAGTGTGCAACTATAGGTGCCAGCATAGGGGCAGTTTCAGTGAGAAACCTGTCCAGCTTCAAGGTGGTCAGGTAGAACTGTATCTTTCCTTGCCACTTCTTGAATCCAGTTCCATTGAACTTTTCTAGTTTTTCTCCCACAGTTATATGTGTAGGCAGAAGGATCGTTTGTGCCGCAACCGATTGTGCAGTCACATTTTGGGTCACTGGTGTTTGTGCATTGAGAAGTCCACTGACATTTTCGTTTTATTTGTTTTCCATTTTCTGTAACAGTTAAAATTGAACTGTTAGTTGTTTATTTTTCCGAAATGATAACAGTACCTGTAAATAATTTTCACAAAAACTTTTAGAATAGAGGAAAATTTTTGCTTTAAGATTGTTAGAACTTATATTTCATAAAATAGGAAACTGCTAACAATGATTGTGAAGAAATACAATTACAGGAAATAAAAGAAAAAACCAGACACTTCAATACATAATCGATATTAAGATCTCTGTCCTTAAAGCAGAATTCGCTTCGGAGTGTAACGGTGGTTGACGAATTGCCTCACAGGATACAACTGTAGCTTCAGAGATATCAGCGATCCAGTAGCTGTGTTACACTCTCAGACTTAGACTCAGAGAAAAAAGAAGGAGATTCAGAATTTCAAAACTCTGTGTACTGGCAAACAAAAATTACTCAGCAGCACCCAGAGCCAAGCCAGACCAAACTGAGCTTGAAGCCGAAGCCGGGGCCGGGCGCGCACGCGTGTGTGTGTTTGTAATTTTTGCTAGGTCCTCTCTCCACTATACGTTGGTGGTAACCCCAGGTCTACGTCCTTTAGTCCATTTATTTAGCTTATATACTAGAGAAATTTTTCCCATCTTCCGATGTGGGACTATCTATTCCAAATTTCCAAGTTAGTACATATCGAGTACCCAACTTTGGACCTACATTTTTCATTCATACGGAAACTATTTTTAGAAAATGAGTACATTACGGAATAGTACTCGACGAGAGGAACGTAATCCAATCACTTTCCGGTGCCGCCGTTGGCCGGAGCCCACCGAAATCCGGCCCGAAAAATATCCCACAAATATTTCCAACACTGTTATCTAAGGTTTTTTATGATGATGATGATATTTTACTAAAAGAAAGAGGTACGCATGTGATTTTGCAGGGTTATATGGAGGACCAGATGTGAAGAGGAGACTTATTATTCAAAAGATCTTTCGTTGAATTTTTTTCTTTCTTGGAATTGTTTTTCTTCAGAAAACAAAAATGAATTGTTGGCAGTTAATATAACTAAATACAACTTTGTTTTTGAATAACAAACTACACTTTAACAGTCTTATGAGGATGTCCTGAAGTTATCAAGTTTTGCATTTATGTATATCTTTGCTTGTCTAATTTAAACATGTATTTGAAATAGTTGTGATAATTTATCAGTAATTCTGATTTTTTTTTTGATGAACCGGATAGAGCCTTGTGACTCCAACCACACAGTCAATAATATTACTCAAAATAATTACAAACATAGTTTTACAAGTTGTAAAACCAAAATCTAACAGGCGAGAAAGAACAACATAAGACACCCGAAGGCATTACAACAACAAACAAACGAAAGCAACAGAACAGAACAACACAGATGGACGAAGACGGCCGAGACTGCGAACAGGCTCTACGGAGGGAATAGCATCGGAAGCACAGAAGAAGATGCATCGCACCATGCCAAAGAGAGGTCATGCTGGGCGCAACGATCGATCTCGGACGATCCTCGAAGCCAAGCCCAGACCAAAACACAAATACAATCCCCCCCCCCCCCCCCCCCCCCAAACTAAATATCTCGTCAATGGTAAACGAGCCGCAACAAAGGATCCCAAACAAAGCAAGGTAAGAATAAGAGACTAACAGCATACTCAATAATGGGTCCAGCTAACTCGAAAGAGACAGGGCCGGCCCTGAGTTCCTAGGGGCCCGAGGCGAACTTACGAAATGGGCCCCCCCCATACACTTTCTTAAAAAAAACATGTATAGAAATTTTTGCACATTGTCGAAAGCAAAATATGCAAAATGTATAAATTTGTTTTAAATCACCCAAATTTAAAGTCTCAAATTCAATTCATTTCTTCAAGCTTAAACCCAAATAATTTTTTTAAAAAAATTAAAAGCTCAAATAATTTTTTTGGGGGGCCCTAATAACATTATTTTTTTACGCGCAAAATACGTGCATATATTTACAAGGGAATTACAAATTTGGAGGCCCCTAAAATCGCAAAAATGCTGGGGGCCTTAGGCGGCCGCCTCACCCGCCTCATAGGTGGGGCCGCCCCTGGAAAGAGACACAGAGAACCAAAGACGAAAAATATTTAAACAGGGGAGCAAAATTCTCCCTAACAAAGCTCAACAAGAAGAACAACACAGAGCTAATTATCACACTTCAAAGCCAACAGCATAATACAGGAAAGCCTAAGACAGGAAATGCCTAAAAGCAAACAAGAGATCAGCTCTTTTAAGCCAACAGCCCATTATCCTGCCGTTCCAAAAGAACATAACAAAGTGCAACCAAGTAATTCTGAAATTTTAATATAGTAAATTTGGAGGACCAACTTTGCAATTATATGCAACTTATAAACAATGTCTACTTTGAAATTCCCCCCACCCCCAAAAAAAAAAAAATTACCTACCTTAAAATTTGCACAATTAGATATGTACTTAGCAGATCATACTGCTGGCCAGTAATTTGTTTGCGAATAATTTGCACAACTTTATTTCCATTTTTCTTCTTTCTGCATAGATTAACAGTATATTATGCTGAACCAGTTTTGGTTCATAGAATTTTCTCCTTTTTTTTCTTTATAAACTAAAAAAGAGACCAAAAGTAGAAGACAATCATTTCACTATTTTTCCATACAAATTTTGAATTAGAATCATATCCTTTAATAAAACATTAAAAATCGTACATTATTATATAGATGTTATTAGATGATTTTTTTTTCAGAAAAAGTTTTATTAGTTTCTTATTTTTAAAAAAAAACTATGTACAATATTGCACGGGTTATACTACATATTATATTATATTATATAAGTTTGTGCAATAGTACACAATGGTTTACTAGTTAGAGCATCCACAATGGTTTGCTATTTCTGCCATTTTGACAGCTACATCGGTTTGCTATTTTGCCATTTTTTGGCAAAGTCGCTACAGAACCTCTCATATTTGAGAAACTTTTTGCTCATTCTCAATTGTTGTTCCATCCCTAGTAATTTTTTTTATAATAGGATCGGACGAAACAAGTTATCTCGTCCCGTTATATATATATATAAGATCGGACGGGACATGTTGTCCCGTTCGATCTCAAACATGTGAGAAACGGAACAACATGTCCCGTTTGAGTAGGGGTGTAAAATGAACAGGACGGTCCGTCGTCCGTCCGAGTCTGGCTCGAGAAATAGTCCGACCGTAGACCGTCCGAGTCCGGCTCGAGAAATAGTCCGACCGTAGACCGTCCGAACTGTTATACGAACCGAACCCGAACAAATTATTAGGTCCAATTCCTTACCGAGCTCAAGCTGGACATAAGTCCATCCGAGTATTATTGCGGTCCGATGCTTTATCAAACCGAGTCCGGACTACAAAAATTTTGTCCGACCTAGACCGAGTCGGACATAAGCCCGTCCGAGTAGAATTTGGTTCCGAGCTTGAACATATGGTTGTCCGATCCCATCTGGTCCGATTTACAGCCCTATGTTTGAGGGATGTCACCATCAGCCACATCCCTAACGCATTAATTTAGGCACTAATCACCTTTTATGTTTAATTTAATAATAGTTTAGTATTATTTTATTTACTAATTAGTTAACTAAAGACTATTTAATAACTAACACTATTTTAATTTTACTAAAAATTACAAAAAAATACATGTTTCGTTCGATAATTTTAATCCAAATTATATCAAACAACCGTTGCACGCACACTCGCTATTTGCTATTTCTCATTTTGCCATTTTGCCATATTTGAAAAAAACCGTTGTGAATGATCTTACTAGTTAAATAAAATGAATCTTATTTCTCCTACTTTTTCTCCATTATTTGCTAGAAATGAAACAATCTAAGTGCAACTTGTTTGCTCGTGAGCGAGAGATAGGAAGCTTGAAACTGGCTTACATCATTATATTTGTTTATGGGTAAAATGTGCATTTGAGTGTGGGGCTACAGTAGGGATGGATGGCAAATGGGCCTGGTTAACCCGCGACCCGTCCGTTTAACCCGGCCAGCGAAATTTCATTTCGGGTTCGGGTCGAACCCGTTAACAAAATGGGTCAACCCGAGTCATAAAATAGGCGAATACAACCCGATCAACCCGACCCGTTAACCCGGATGCACAGTGCTCGACCTGCCCGCGTACCCGCGGGTTGCAAACCGTACGTTCGGCCCGCGCGGGTCGACCGTTCGATCCCCGGGTCCAACTGGCTGATTCCTTACCGAGAGCAATAACGGATTTTTTAGCCGTCATTTTTTTTTATTTTTTTTTTAAAAAAATTCCCTATAAATATCCCTAAAACCCACACTAAAAATTCACACCTTACTCTCTTACTTTCTCTACTATTATTGCTCTCGTCATTTCAATTTTTGTAAACAATTGAACAAACAAGGTAGCAAGACATATACACGATCAAACGACAAATTCCGATCGTCTTCAAGTCTTCAACTCTCCTCCAAGTGATCAAGTCTTCAACTCTCCTCCAAGCTCTCTTCAAGTCTTCAATCCCGGACTTCCTACTTCTAATTCTATTCTTATTTTACGGGTTTTTTTTTATATACGAGTATCCACGGTGAACGGTATCGAAATTTCATATCCCTCTTCTTCTATTTTTTTTTTTTTGTAGTTATAATTTTTTGTATCATATTTGTTTGTTGGTTTTTTGATCTTCTCTTTCACAACTCTCTTATTTTCTAGATTTTTTTTGTAACTTATCGCGCCTACATTGTGTTTAAATT
This sequence comes from Hemerocallis citrina, assembly GCA_017893485.1. Classification (NCBI taxonomy): domain Eukaryota; kingdom Viridiplantae; phylum Streptophyta; class Magnoliopsida; order Asparagales; family Asphodelaceae; genus Hemerocallis; species Hemerocallis citrina. Next base: position 365,165,763 of record CM030359.1, read on the forward strand.
TTTTACATACACTACTACATATTAACATGTCTAGATCACGCGGTAGCGGACGTAGCCAAAGTGGACAAGATTCCACTGACACTTCCCGTAGGCCTCCAATTGTTCCACAAAATGACCCGCGGAAGACTACCCTAATCCTCCTCCCCAACAATGGAGCACACACGATGAGTTTGTAGGAGACATAGAATTAGAAGAAGAACCATAACAACAAGCCACCGAAACAACACAACCGACTACTAGTAGGACAACTAGAGGGGAAAGTAGTGATTGGCACAAATTCTATGATTATATTCCGGACAAAAAATGTACCGGGTGTAGGTTTAAAAGTGTATAAAACATGTTCGAAGCCATACAAATGGAAGAGGGGTGAGGGCACATGTACAATTAAGCGACACATCCTAAATGTGCATAAAGAACTTCTTGTTGACCTACCCGGCCAACAAAAAATTCACCATAGGACCGGTCTAGTTGATAGCCACCCTTATGATCCCGAACTTATTCGTCGGGAAATGGCCCGATTAGTAATCAAGAAAGAGTTACCATTTTCCTATCCTGAGAGTAGGGACTTGGAAAATTTTAATCAAACCGCCTTAAACCCTCACTTTAGGAGATCCCTAGGAATACTTGCAAATCGGATTGTTTTAAAATGTACAATGAAATGAGGGAGCTTTGATTGCAATTTTATAGAGTTTAACTTGTAGAGTTAGTTTAACTTCCGATTGTTTGACGGATTGCAACAATATTCCAATGATGGGAATAACCTGTCATTGGATCGACAGTGATTGGATTCTTCAAAAAAGAATCATATCACTTGCTGCTAGGGATGGCAAATGGGTCGAACGGGCCGGGCCGAACCCGCCCGGGTTGGCTCGTGACTTGGGCGGGCTCGGGCCGGTTTGACCACTTAGCCGGCCCGGGCCCAAACTTGATTTAGGCGACCCGCCCAACCCGTGACCCTTTAGGGTCCAACCCGGGTCGGATCGGGTCGACCCGCGGGTTGGCCCGTTTAGATAGGTAGGTTTTTTTTAATAATATTTTTAGCTTAAAATAATAATAATAATAATACTAAGTAACTAATAATACTAATAAACATTAAAAATGGTAATAATAATAATAAGATTGAAAAAGTGAAATTGCCAAACAATTTTGAAATATTATTCATATGAATTTAAGTTATACAATTCTCACAATTTCTAATAAAATGAAGAATTCAATTCACAAATAAGTTTTATACAATAACATATTTCTTATATACAATTTTAATTGACTCAAATTTTTCTAATTTAACATAACAAGTAAAGATATAATACAATTCCTAACGTGTCGGTCGAGTTGCTATTACAAGCAAAGCAGCTATTGTTGTTGTTGTTGTTGTTGTTCTTCCGGCGAGTTGCTCCTACTTGTGAACGTTGATAGTGCTTTCCCTTGTGTCCTATCTTCAGCCTTCGGCCAGTCTTTTGTGCAAACGAGCATCTCTAACGAGTCCGGCTTCAAGCAATTCCTGTAATCAGTTAGAACCCTGCCACTTGAAGAAAATACACTCTCAGAAGCAACTGTAGAGACATGAGGAGTTAGTAAATCTTTAGCTATAATTGACAGAATACTAAAAGCGTGTTCATGATCTTTCCACCATTGTAAAATATCTAGTGGAGAAGTAGAAGGCTCAGAATCTTGTTGGTTATACCAATTTAATTCATTTGGTTGATTAGTCCTAGGTTTTTTTGATTGAATTTGTTCAAATAAATTAAATGTTCTATCATCAAATTTACTTTTACCCTTACCTTTAGAAGTACCAGAAGAAGAGCTAACTACAGAAGTTGTACTACTAGAACCAAAACGTCTATCATAATAATCATACAAGTTATTTAATGTAGATTCAAACTGAACTAAAAAAGTAGCGCAATCAATTACTAATTCTACATTTTTCCCAAGTAATGCAAAAAATATTTCAATCAAACTCTTCGTACCTTCTAATTTGATACGAGGATCCATAACGGTAGCAACACAAATCAACATAGGAGGAAAAAAATAATACTTCAAAATTTCTTTGTATGCAGGTTTTACAATCTCACCAACATTGATATCATTTAACATTTCGTTAAATATTTGCATCATGCTAACTAATGAAATAAAAATGCTACTAGAAGTAGATTCATATGTTTTTGAAAATTTTAAAATTGTGGTTTTAAAAGGTTCTAAATATTTTAACAAAGATTCAGCAAAAAACCAATCAATGGGATTCATTTCAAAATTGTGCATATTTTTTGCGATACAAAAATTATTTACAACTACTTTATATTCGGTAACAACATTTAGTAAATCAAAAGTAGAATTCCATCGGTGTCTAACAACCTTGGAAATCTTCTAAAAGGTACATTTTTTAGTCTATACCAAGCTTTCCATTCTTGTAATATGCTTGGACTTAATGCAATGAAATGTACAAAATTTCTAATTTTAATTATATATGGATCAGCTATTTTTAGTGCATTTTGAACACATAAATTTATAATATGACATGCACATCTAACATGAAAAATATTGTCAGATGGGGGGTTTAATACGAATTTTAAAGTAGTAATTGCTACATTGTTGTTAGATACATTATCAAAACTAATACACATAATTTTATTGTGAATATGAAAAACATCACAAATTTTTATAATACGATTTGCTATTTCAGCTTCACTATGGGGATACGGCAAAGCCGCAAGTGATATGATTCTTTTTTGAATAATCTAATCATTGTCGATCCAATGACAGGTTATTTCCATTGTTGGAATATTGTTGACACCCGTCCAACAATCCGAAGTTAAACTAACTCTACAAGTTAAACTCCATAAAATTGCAATCAAAGCGTCCTTCATTTCGATGGACATTTTAAAACAATCCGATTTGCAAGTATTTCTCAGAATTCTTCTAAAATGAGGATTTAAGACCGTTTGGTTAAAATTTTTCAAGTCCCTACTCGCGAGATAGAAAAATGGTAACTCTTCCTTTATGACTAATCGGGCCATTTTCCGATGAACAAGATCGGGATCATAAGGGTGGCTATCAACTAGACCGGTCCTAGGATTGATTTTTTGTTGGCCTTGTAGATCAGCAAGAAGGTCTTTATGGTTATGTTGGATGTGTCTACTAATTGTACCGGTGCCGTCATCCCTCTTGAATTTGTATGTTTTACCACATATTTTACAAACTTTCAAACCTATACCCGGAGTATGTTCGTCCGGGATATAATCGTAAAACTTATGCCAATCACTAGTTTCTCCTCTACTTTTCCTACTACTACGGGGTTGTGTGGTTTCGGTTGGTTGTTGTTGTTCTTATTCTTCTTCTAATTGTATGTCACCTACAACCCCATCGTGTTGCTGGTCGGGTCACCAGTTGACCCAGCCCATTTGCCATCCCTACTTGCTGTGTTGCTATATCCCCATAGTGGCAATGAAATTACAAACCGTATTATAGAAATTTGTGATGTTTTTCATATTCGCTATAAAATTATGTGTATAAGTTTTGATAATGCATCTAACAACAATGCATCAATTAGTATTTTAAAAACCACATTAAACCCTCCATCTGACAATATTTTTCATGTTAGATGTGCATGTCATATTTTAAATTTATGTGTTCAAGATGCATGTAAAATAGCCGAACCATATACAGTTAAAATTATAAATTGTGTACATTTTATTGCATTAAGTGGCACCATATTTCAAGAATGAAAAGCACGGTGTAGGCTTAAAAATGTAACTTTTAGAAAATTTTCAAAGGATGTTAAACACCGATGGAACTCTACTTTTGATTTGCTACATGTTGTTACTGAATATAAAGAATGTATAAATGATTTTTGTATTGTAAAAAATATGCACAATTTAGAAATGACTCCCGTCGATTGGTATTATGCCGAATCTTTGTTGAAATTTTCATAACCTTTTAAAACCGCAACTTTCAAGTTTTCAAAATCTTATGAATCTACTTCTAGTAGCATATTTATTTCAATAGTTACTATGATGCAAACTTTTAAAGAAATAATCGATGATGCTTTAGTTGGTGATATTGTAAAACTTGTATACACAAAATTTTTGAAGTATTTTAACCCTCCTCCTATGTTTATTGTATTGCTACTGTGATGCATCCTCGTATCAAATTAGAAGGTACGAAGAGTTTAATTGAAATATTTTTTAATTTACTTGGGGATGATGATAAAGAAATTGATTGCGCTTTTTTTGTAGTAAAATTTGAATCGACATTAAATAACTTGTATGATTATTATGATAGATGTTTTGCTTCTAATAGTACAACTTTTTTAGTTAGTTCTTCTTCTGCTACTTCTAAAGGTAAGGGTAAGAGTAAATTTGATGATAGAACATTTAATTTACTTGCACAAATTCAATCAAAAAAATCTAGGACTAATCAACCAAATGAATTAAATTGGTATAACCAACATGATTCTGAGTCTTTTAATTCTTCACTAGATATTTTACAATGGTGGAAAGGCCATGAACACACTTATAGTATTCTTAAATATATAGCTAAAGATTTACTAACTCCTCCTGTCTCTACAGTTGCTTCTGAAAGTGCACTTCTACAAGTGACAGAGTTCTAACTGATTACAAGAATCGCTTGAAGCCCCAATAGTTAGAGATGCTTGTCTGCACAAAAGACTGGCTAAAGGCTGAAGATAGGACCCAAGGAAAAACATTATCGACGTCCACAAGTGAGAGCAACTTGCCAGAACAATAACAACAACAACAACAACAACAACAACAACAACAACAACAACAATAGCAATCAAAATGAAGAATTCAAGACCAACAATAACAAGACAACAACAACAAATTGAAGACCATCAAATTGAAGACAATTGTAAATAGATAAAAAATTGTATCAAATCTTTGCTTGTTATTTAAAATATAAAAATTGAAGTAAATTGAAATTGTATATAAAAAATTTGTTATTGTATAAAACAAATTTGTAGAAAATCTTTATTTCTTATTACAAATTGTGAAACTTATATAAGCTGAATTCATATGAATAATATACCAATTTTTTTTTTTTTTTTGTGGCAATTTCACTCTTTCAATATTATTATTATTATTACAATTTTTTATGTTTATTATTAAAATTAAAATTTCTTTTTTTTAAGTTTAAAATTTTTTTATAACTCTAGCCGGACCAACCGCGACCCGACCTAACCCGACCCGGGTTGGACCCAAAAGGGTTCACGGATTGGGCGGGTCGCAAACTTACGTCACCGACCCGGCCCGTTTAACCCAACGACCCGACCCGAATCCATCCAAGTTGGGTACAAATCCGGACGAGTTCGACCCGACCCGAGCCGTTTGACCTGTTTGCCAACCCTGGGCTACAGCCTAACTCCACACACACACAAAGTAATAACCTGAACTTCGGTAGAATTATTATTATTATTATTATTTTTGTGTGTGGGTATAATCCTTTTCTTTTGGTTGTTTGGGGATATGTGAGAGAAAATATGGCTAGCAAACAAACGATAGAGCCTTTTCAAGTTCATAGTAATTTTTGGTGAATAAGATTTTTTTTTAGTTGAGATGGCTTATACCAAACTTTTATTCTTCTCAAACATGTAAAACTTCAAAAATACTAGAAAAGACTTGTAAGGGCATCTGTAATCTGTAATCGTTCCAACTCCATTTTTCTATATTTGGCTTTAAAAAATAGAAAATTTGAATTGGACTTGTAGTCGTTGAAATCCAAAAGTTGAATGAACAGTGAATGATATTTTGTTTCTTGAATCTCAGTCATTGATCTCCTCAAATAATAATTTTTATAAAAAAAAATTGGCATCAAATAGGGATGGCATTCGGGCCGAAACCCGTGGTTTTTTTTACCTCGGGCCGGGCTTTTGCTGGCCTAGCTGGCAGCAGTGGCGGGCCGGGCCGGACTGGGCCTCGGTAGGGAAATGCCAACCTGGACCTGGCCCCTGGCTCCTGGCTCGGGCGGGCCGGGCCGGGCCGGTTAGATGGGCTTTTCATTTTTCTTTCTTTCTTTCTTCGAGTGTACAAAGATAAAAAGAAAGGAAAATGGTGAACAATTGAGTTATACACATAGATAAAAAAAGATTCATAAATTAAATTATTTTTATGAATTACAAAATTTCAAATTAATCAAATAGATAAGTAACATACAAATCTAAAATCTTATTAAATTGCAATATCAAAATAAAATAAAAAATAAAAAATAATAAAAAAAAAAGAAACATCAGCTAAAAATAAATTTGATAAAAAGTGATTAATTTTTTCAAAAATAAAATTACGTAAGCTCTCTCAGGATCGAACCCGCGACAAACCAAAATTCAGTGAACTAATTTGCATGGATTAGCCAAGAAATCCAACCTAAAACATTATTTCATTAAATTTTTGATAGTATATATATATATATATATATATATATATATATATATATATATATATATATATATATATAATTAAGATCATTTGTAGTAGAAAATTTTTAGTCCCACATTGGTGGGATTAGAGAAAGGAGGAGGTGGACTTGGTTATATATAACTAGGGTGAGGGTTGACAAATTGAGTAATGAGTAGTGATCAGTTAATTTTGATATCTACTCTCTTTTTTATAAAATTTTGAAATATTTTACAGTATATCTGTATGTATATAAATATATATGTACATATACTTCGCAGTATTAGCACACAAATCCAATTAAAAAAAAAATTGAAAAATTCAAAATTGGCCAATGGCCCGTGGCCCAGCCCGGACCGGGCCGGGCCCCTAGTGGATCGGGCCGGATTTGGGCTTTTACGAGAAAATGGTGAACCGGACCGAACCGAGTCTATTGGGCAGGCTTGCCCCGGTTCAGCCTGGGTTTGGGCGGGCCGGGCAGGGTCGAGGACCGAGCGGGCTGGTCCTGGGCTAGCCTAGCCCGAATGCCATCCCTAGCGTCAAACACATTAGAAAAAATAATTTGTATGAATAGATGCACATAAAAATTCTTATAGTCTCATTCCATCTCTGCCATTGATAAAAAAATTCACATCAATCTCAAATTCACTTCAAATGCATAATAATCATATAGGCCCAATTCCATACGAAAAAAAAATTCAAAATAGGGAAAAAGTTGATCTTGCGTCCTTTCCCTTTATTTTTGTTTTTTATTTTTTATTTTTTATTTTGGTTAGACGCAATAACATATTGTGTCTGATCATCGTTTCTGTTTTTCTTTTTTAAAATTTGGTCAGATGTAAGATGATTTTGAGTTAGACAATTTTTCATTTTAAAAAAAATGGGAAAGTACGCAAGATCATCTTGCTTCCGACATTTATTTATTTATTTATTTATTTTAAATTGATCATACGCAAGATCATCTTGTTTTTTTATAGAATATATGCAAGATGATCTTTCGATTCCAATATTTGGAAAATTCTTATATCGTCTCTCAAATATATACGGTAATTGTTCAAATTTTTGTAAAATTTGAAAATATAAGAAACGACTAGAGCAGCTCTTTCCCTATATCTTTCAAATTTTAGAAATATAGGGAACAACTACAGATGCACTAAGAGATGCTGATTGTGTCAATGTGAGGAAAAATGATCTACCAACTTTTCTAGCGAAAATAAACATCACACTAACAAGAAGAGAAATGCTACTCATATATCATATGTTGAAATTTCTCCAAGCAAATTTTAGAGACACTGATTGTGACTAGACAAAATGAACTATCATATCTATATAATAAAACACATAGAAAGCTATCAAGTGGCTCTCCTTCAATTCTCCAAAAAATCAAAGGCCCAGATCTAACCTCACAAAACATAATTTTCCCCCCCAAAAGTTTCCCCCCAAAACTCAAATTCAAATCCCCTACCCAAAACAACTTCTATATTTATTTAATTATTTTTTTCTCTCTCTCTTCCTCCCTTTTCTATTCAAAAAATTATGAAAATACAAAATTTAAAAAAAATTTTAAAATAAAAAATTAAAAAACTAAAAAAATTAAAAATTAAAAAACTTTTAAAATAATTCACAAAAATCAAATAATATGTTTTGCTGGACCCCCAAAAATTTCTCATATAATATGTTTGCTACTTCAATTAATTTGCTGCACCTCCAAAACTATTTTATATGATTAAATAAGGTGCACTGTTCCGAAGACATGCCGTAAACACGTGTCAACGGGCAAACCTAGTTTATATAATAAATCACAAGGCAATTTAGAAAAATAAAAAACAATCAAGTGACTCTCATTCAATTAAAATAAAATCAATGGCTTACATTCACCATTCCTAAAGACATTTTTATTAAAAAAGTTTTCTTTCCAAAAATCCCCCCCCCCCCCCCCCCCCCCCAAAGTTTTCATCATCACTTTATTACTCTCTCTCTCTCTTTTTTCACTTTTCAGAAAAGGAGAAGCTACAAAATCAGATATTTTTTAACAGTTGGATGGTTAGTAGTAACACTATCATGCTTTATTTTCTTTAACTTCTTTATATGCTTTGCCTACATTTTCTTTATGTGCTTATTGGCGCTTTACTAGGAAGAATATATTGAAATTTGTCAAAACCCTCACTTGTTCTAATTTCTGTATCCACATTGTCTTCGTAGACCTAAAATCTTTTACTTCTCAAAGTACCTTGAAAAACTATTTACACTAGTAATATACACGTGCGATGCACATATTAATTTTAAAAAAATTACAATTCCAACTCTTCCATTATTATAGTTATTATATATCTCTACTACTATAATGGGAGAACCCCTTAGTCCTTAACCCAACCCGTGCAACGCACGTGTTGGGTTATGGACTAACTTTGGTAAATATTTCCGAAAGTGGACCAGTTTGGTAAATATTTTCGAAGGTGGATCAGTGTGGAAATTATTTTCTTTTTGCCCTTTTCATTATCCCTTCAATTTTTTCCACGTGCACGTGTGCACGTGTATGATACTAGTTATATTATAGATAGATAGGTAGATAGATAGTAATTTACAGGTGTGATGCACATTTAATATATTAAAAAATTTAAAATAAAAAATATGACTTAATGAGGACTCGAACCTGAGATCTACTACATTAGGTATACATGTATAATGCATAAATCGGTAGATTTACAAATCGACATTCTCCCATAATTGAACCAGAATTATCCCTAAATTTTCTATTGAATTTGAACTTTCAAATGAATCGTACAAAATAAATTTGTAAAATTACAAATGAATCTGGTGGGACCTTTACCACCAGTTACGGGCTTTCAAAGTTGATAAGACATTACAGTGCATTAAATACAAGAAGTGGAGTATAAAATGGGTTAATGAGTATAAAGAGTTTTAAAACTTGTTAACTCCCAGGAGCATTTTAATAGTTAAAATTTGCGGCATATAAGAATAGAAAATGAGTTGCAGTCGTCGAGTTTAAAAATTGACATTTTAGTTATAAAAAAAAGTGACGAAAGATGATCTATCTTCTCCTTAAAAAATGTGTTTTTTTTAAACAAACGAGATATCATATTTCGTTGGAGGATTTTTTCAATTTTAAAAAAAAAGTTACAGATGGGATATCATATTCCATCCAATGGAATTTTGTTTAATTATAAAAATAAATGCAATTCAGGAACGAAATATGATATCCCTTTTATTTATTTACTAGATTTGCCCGTTGACACGTGCCTACGGTACGTTTTACGAACGGTGTGTTAGGATCGAGAGAAAAACAACAGAGATAAATTTGAGAAGAAAACAACACAAATATTATTTCTGAATCTCAAAAGATTTACAAAAAAACCTCTCAATACTTTATAAGCTCTCTGTGGCTATCAATCTCTATTTTTCTCTCTTCAGTTGAGTGTGTATCATCAAATGAAGAAAATAGTGAGAATTTATAGGAGGGGAAGAGACATCATGCTTTCGAAAAGACGCCATGCTTGGGAAGAGACACCATGCTTGGGAAGAGACACCATGCTTGGAAAAAGACACCATGCTTGGGAAGAGACACCATGCTTGCATCAAACGTTGTCATGCATCAGCATGCACCAAACGTTGCATGCATGAGTGCATGCACTTTTGTGGCGGGACCTACAATTCTCCTCCTCACGCCACATCTGCACCAATCCTCATCTTTCATCCATTCCAGTTATGTCTCTGCATAACTCTAGTTTCTCCCGAGACACAATCTTTGTCAACATGTCAGCTGGATTCTCCTTCGTGTGGATCTTCATCAGTTTCAACAATTGTTGATCCATCACCTCGCGTATCCAGTGATAGCGAATATCAATATGTTTTGTTCGGGAATGGTACATTGAATTCTTACTCAAATTCAGAGCACTCTGACTGTCACAATGTACCTTGTAGTCATTCTGCTTGATCCCGAGTTCTTGTAGAAAACGTTTTAACCACAACATCTCCTTGCCAGCTTCAGCGGCAGCAAGTACTCTACTTCTGTCGTAGATAGTGCAACACACTTCTGCAACCTTGACTGCCATGACACAGCTCCCCCTGCAAAAGTGTAGATAAAACCAGAAGTCGATTTTCTACCATCAAGATCTCCAGCCATATCTGCATCTGTATAGCCTTCCAAAACCAGATCAGCTCCCCCGTAACACAAACATATCTTTGAAGTACCCTTAAGATACCTGAGAATCCACTTAACAGCCTCCCAATGCTCATTTCCTGGATTGGAGAGAAATCTGCTTGCCACACCCACTGCATGTGCAATATCCGGCCTCGTACACACCATTGCATACATCAGACTTCCAACCGCTGAAGAATAAGGCACAACTTCCATTTCCTCGATCTCTTTCCTGGATGAGGGACACGAACTCTTGCTCAACTTGAAATGATTAGCCAGTGGGATGCTAACTGGCTTGGCACCCTCCATGTTGAATCGCTTGATCACCCGTTCAACATATTTCTCTTGAGATAACCACAATCTTCAGGCCTTTCTGTCTCGAGAGATGTTCATACCTAAAATCTGCTGAGCTGGCCCAAGGTCCTTCATATCAAAGACCTTAGAGAGTTCTATCTTCAGCTGTCTGATCTTCACTGCATCTTGTCCGACGATCAACATGTCATCGACATATAGTAACAGTGCAATGAAATTTCCATCAGGGAACCTTTGAATGTAGACGCATTGATCTGCAGCAGTCCTCTTGTAGCCTTGACTCACCATGAATGAATCAAACTTCTTGTACCATTGCCTTGGTGCTTGCTTGAGGCCATACAAACTCTTCTTCAGCTTACATACGAGATTCTCTTTTCCTGGAACCTCGTATCCCTCTGGCTGCTTCATGTAAATTTCTTCATGCAGATCACCGTGAAGAAATGTAGTCTTCACATCCATTTGTTCAAGCTCTAAGTCTAGGCTAGCTGCTAATCCGAGCATAACTCGGATTGAAGTCATCTTTACAACTGGAGAAAAAATCTCACCAAAATCGATGCCTTTCTTCTGAAGAAATCCTTTGACCACTAGCCGAGCTTTGTGCTTCACCACCTTTTCGCTGCCATCTTTCTTGAGCTTGAATACCCACTTGTTCTTTAGTGCCTTCTTCCCTCCTGGAAGCTTAACCAAATCGTAGGTTTGGTTCTTCTCTAAAGAGTCCATCTCATCCTGCATAGCATGCAGCCAGTTGTCTTTGTCTGGATGAGACAATGCTTCCTGAAAATTCTCTGGCTCCCCTTCATCAGTAAGAAGAATGTACTCTGATTCTGGATATTTAGTAAATGGAACATGGCCTCTTTCAGATCTACGTAGTTGAGGCTCACTCGTCTCAGGCGGTGTATCATTATCTTGTACTGGTTCTGCAGCTGTGAAAGGTTGCGGCTCCCCAGGCTCATCAATCTCTTCTTCCTCCTCCTCTGGTTCTGCTTCTAGTTCTTGATCAGACACATCATCATCTGCGGCAGCTTGTACTGGTACTGTATCTGGAACAAAGTCCTGAGTACTGACAGGTCTTTCAGCAATTGTAGGCTTTTCAGTGTCCCCATATGTCTGATTTTCATGGAACACCACGTCTCTACTTCTGATGGGCTTCTTCGTCTTTAGATCCCATAGCCTGTATCCAAACTCCTCGTCTCCATAGCCTATGAAAATGCATGGAGTGGTTCTCACATCGATCTTCTGCCTGAGCTCCTTTGAGACATGTGCATAAGCCAGACATCCAAATGTCCTCAGGTGAGAGTAGGAAGGGTTTTTGCCGGTCCATTTCTTCTCCGGGATGTTGAAATTCAGCGGGACTGATGGAGATCGATTGATCAAGTAGCAGGCGGTGCGAACAGCTTCTCCCCAAAATGGCTTTGGCAGCTTTGCTGTGCTGAGCATACTTCTGACTCTTTCCATGATTGTTCGGTTCATTCTTTCTGCTACCCCATTGTGTTGCGGGGTACGTGGAACCGTCTTCTCGTGCCGAATGCCCTGACTCTTGCAATAGGCATCAAAACTCCTGGATGTATACTCGCCTCCGTTATCTGAGCGGAGGCACTTCAGCTTCTTCCCCGTTTCACGCTCTACCATGGCATGAAATGATTTGAAGCTTTCCAAGACCTGATCTTTTGTCTTCAGAAAATACACCCACACCTTCCGAGAAGCATCATCAATAAATGTCAGAAAGTATTTGTTACCGCCTAGCGACTCCACCTCCATGGGACCGCAAACATCAGAATGTATCAGACTGAGCAACTCTGATCTCCTTGTCGAAGAGGAACTAAAAGAGACTCTTCGCTGCTTGCCAAATAAACAGCTGCTGCAAGATTGAAGCTCTGCATTCTTGGTAATGGAGATAAGATTTTCCTTCATCAAGGTTGATAAACCTTTCTCACTCATGTGACCGAGTCTCTGGTGCCACAGTTTCTGCGAAGCTTCATGTTCAACAATATTGAGACTCTCCACATTGATCTTCACATGAATCTTGTACAAAGTGCTGCAGAGATGTCCACGAGCGATCACCATTACACCTTTCAGCATCCTCTACGAGCCATTGCAAAAACGGTTATCATAGCCCTTTTCATCTAGGGCTCTCATCGAAAGAAGATTTTGTCGAAGTTCAGGTACATGGCGAACATCCTGCAGTGTGATTGTGCACCCGGCATCAGTCTGCATCCGAACGTCACCAATTCCGACAATCTTAGCAAAGCTAGAATTGCCCATCCTCACCGAGCCAAAGTCTCCAGCTTTGTACGTCGTGAAGATGTCCTTTCGAGGAGTGGCATGGCAAGATGCTGCAGTATCTACCACCCATTCTACGCCCTGATTCGACACATGGAGGCATGTCTTATCCTCATGAGAGCAAAGAGCCACATCTTCTAGTACTGTGACTTGTGCATCTGCTTCCTTCTTTGGTTGTCACCTTCCCTGACCGCCTTGCTTTTGTAACTTCCAACAATTTCTTTTCATGTGGCCTGGTTTGCCACAGTGATGGCAGTTGTATGCAGGCCTCCTCCCATCACTTGATTTGCCTCTCGATCTGCCTCTGCTTTGGCTCCTGCCTCTCCACCTGCCTCGATCTTCCTCTCACTGTCTCCTACGGACTTCTGTGACGCAGGCTTGTGCTTCTGTGCCAACGTCCTGTCTCCGAGCTTCCTCATTGAATAGGGCATCCTTAACCATAGACATGGTAAGATTGCCAGTCGAAGCCGAGTTGCTGAGGGAGACCACCAATGTCTCCCAACTGTCTGGAAGAGAGCTGAGAAGTAGAAGTGCCTGTAACTCATCTTCAAGTGGTAACTCCACTGAAGATAGCTGATTCACTAGGCTCTGAAACTCGCTGGTGTGTTCTGCTACAGAAGTTCCTCCCTATAGCTTCAGGTTCACCAACCGTCTCATCAGCAGGGCCTTATTTCGAGCTATCTTGGCCTGGTACATATCCGCCAGCTTCTTCCAAAGGGTAAAAGCATCCGTTTCCTGGGCAACATGATGGAAGACACTGTGATCGATCCACTGTCGAATCTGACCGATCGTTTTCCTGTTCATCTTCTTCCAGTCCACCTCATTGGTAGCTTCAGGTCTTTCTCCCTTCTCCTCAATAGGATCAAAGAGATCTTTACAACTTAGGAGATCTTCCATCCGAGGTCTCCAAAGTGTATAGTTGGTGGCAGTAAGCTTGATCATGGCTCCAAATGATGATGATGATATTGATTCCTCCATCGACATCTTGATCTGCAAAGGCTTTTGGCACTCAACAACTCAACCTTGCTCTGATACCACTTGTTAGGATCGAGAGAAAAACAACAGAGATAAATTTGAGAAGAAAACAACACAAATATTATTTCTGAATCTCAAAAGATTTACAAAAAAAACTCTCAATACTTTATAAGCTCTCTGTGGCTATCAATCTCTATTTTTCTCTCTTCAGTTGAGTGTGTATCATCAAATGAAGAAAATAGTGAGAATTTATAGGAGGGGAAGAGACACCATGCTTGGGAAGAGACACCATGCTTGGGAAGAGACACCATGCTTGCATCAAACGTTGTCATGCATCAGCATGCACCAAACGTTGCATGCATGAGTGCATGCACTTTTGTGGCGGGACCTACACGGTGCACCTTATTTGATCATATAAAATAGTTTTGGAGGTCCAGCAAATTAATTGAAGTAGCAAACATATTATATGAGAAACTTTTGGGGGTCTAGCAAAAAATATATTATATGATTTTTTTGATTTTTTGATTTTTTTGAATTTTTTGAATTATTTTTAATGTTTTTAAATTTTAATTTTTTTTAGTTTTTTAATTTTTAATTTTTAAAAAAAATTTAAAATTTTTATTTTCTAATTTTTTGAATAGAAGAGGGAGGAAGGGAGGGAGGGAGGGAGGGAGGGAGAAACAGAGAGAGAGAGAAAATTAAATAAATATAGGAGTTGTTTTGGGTGGAAGATTTGAATTTGAGTTTTGGGGGGGAACTTTTGGGGAAAAAATATGTTTTGTGAAGTTAGATCTGAACCTTTGATTTTTGGGGGATTGAAGGAGAGCCACTTGATAGCTTTCTTCGTGTTTTATTATATAGATTTATCTTTAAAGAATTCAGCCGGGATATGATATCCCGTCTAGCATTGGTATCGGGTTGGGTCATTCACTACCTAGACCCGGACTCAGTCCCCTACGGGTCCAAAAATTGGACCCGGACCCGTGAGGATCGGATCCGGTTCCACGTCTGGGTCCTATTAAAATATTCCTACCCGTTCGGGTAGGAGCGGAAGTGTGAGCGGCGAGCGGATACGGCAAATGGATGATTTAGACTAGATTAGAGAAGAAAAAAGTATGAGTTTTGAGTTTGGAAGATGAATATTTAGAATTGAAGAGGGAGGGGAGGGATGAGGATATAATATTGAATTTTTATGTTGATTTTTTGGGTTTTTTTTATCGGGTCCGGGTCGGATCTCTTTTGAGCCGACCCGGACCCGAAAGTACAACAGGTCCCATTTTAGAACACGGACTCGGACCCGGATAGGCCAGGTCGGTTCCGGTCTAATGTCGGGTCCAGGTCGGGTCCGGTTCAGATCCGGGTTTCGGGTATTTATACCAATGCTAATCCCGTCCAACATCTTCAATTAAAAAAAAACGACGAAATAGCATATATCGTTGCCAGGGCCGGCCTTGAGTTCCCGGGGGCCCTAGGCGAACTTCCGACATGGGGGCCCCTAATAACATATATATTTTTTTTCGTGCAAAATACGTACCTATATTTATAAGGAAAGTTCAAATTTGGGGCCCCTAAAATCGCGAAATCTCCGGGGGCCCAAAGCGGACGCCTTACCCACCTCTAGGGTAGGGCCGGCACTGATCGTTGCAATCACTTTTTCGTACAAAGTCTCCATCGCATGGTATATTATATTCCGATTTTTAAATTTTAGAAAAAGATATATCGTCTCTCAAATTTGACCGGAAACTGTTTACCACAAACTCAGAATATAGATAAATAATCAACCGACTGCAGCTAATTTTTGGCCCCCTTCTTTTTTCTTTTTTTTTTTGAATAATTGGACAACAACTGAAGATGCTCTAAGTAGGGCTACAATCGAGCCGAGCCGAGCCAAATACCTTCAGGCTCGAGCTTGGCTCGTTTACGAAACGAGCTCATTTTTGAGCTCGAACTCGGTTCGAACCGAGCTTTGATCGTATTCGAGCCAAATAGCTCGCGAGCTTAGCCTAAAAAAAAAAACTGAAGCTCGAGCTCGGTTTGAGCCGAATAGCTCGCAAATAATTCGATTTGTTTGCAACTCTAGCTCTAAGTCTTCACAAAAACTAAACTGATGTGACTTTGAAATAAAATCAAAATTAATTCTAAGTCCAGTCTTCTTCTCCGTCTTATTCTATCTTGTCCGCGAAGTAAGTCCAAGCCCATGCCCCCATCAATAATCACATTGCCCGCAACAAAGGCAGCCCCCCCACATTTACCACACAGATTGGCAATCTTTGTACAGTATGGAATCCTGTACTAATGTGCAACATGTGGATGCAAATTTCTACAATTTTATAGTATCAAAGATATAATTTAAATTTTTAAAAAAAAGGCCAAATACTGATATCATATCTATTGTAAATTTGTTTATTCGATAATGATAAATAACAATCAGTCTGAGATTCAAACAACTAATTATACAAATTTTGCAAGAGCATAAAATGCCATAAATTAATTGTTAAACTGTTGTAGGATAAAAGAAGTCACATTACTCTTTCAATAGAATAATGATAACTAGAGTTCCGGTTTCTAGAGAGTAAAGTAACATATTTACAAGTGGTCAAGTGGCAGACAACTGGCGTACACACCCGGCGTATGTAATAATCACCACAAACTAAGCCATGAACTAACTAGTCAACATAAACTCCTTATTCTTCCGTCTACAATAATTTATCGTCCTAATTAATCGGAAAGTCAAGTTTAGTTTAGCCACCGAATTTGAAGAATTGGAAAGTCATCTTCAAACTCAACATCATCTGGGGACCTCATTTATGTGGATTCAACCAGTTGGACCAAACAATATAAGTGATATTATGAGTTTTTTTTGTTTCGTGATATTATTCAATTTTTTCTCCTTTTTTTTTCTTCAAGAAAATTTTTATTTATGTTGAAATTTTATCTTAATTACTCATCTTAATTCTATCAAATATTCTTAGAAAATTGTAGTTTTAACTTTCTAGATTTTATTTTCTCCAAAAATTTAATGCCAACTCACCATCTACTACTCGCAACTCTATATATTCAGAATTTGTATTGAGGAAACATTAATTACGATTTCTTGAAATCAGAATCTGTATTGGAAAAGGAATTAGTAATTAAATCATGGAGACTTATTAATAAGGGTATAATTAAATCATGGAGACTTATTAATAAGGGTATAGAGGGAAACAAATATTTATCTCACACTTTCTTATTCTGTGTGCAAAACTCCTGAATATTACTTAAATGAGTATTAAAAGTTTTTTTTCGATGAACCGGAAGGAAGTATTAAAAGTTTTTTTTTTTTTTTTTTGATGTAAAGGAAGTATTAAAAGTTTTTTTTTTGATGAATGGAAGTATTAAAAGTTAAAACAACTTCTTATCCCCCAGCTCAGCATCCACATTGCAAGTTTTGGGAATGAAGGCATCACTCTTCCTGTGCTTCATTCTGGTCTCCTCTGTGTTGCTGAGTGAGATTCCGACTGGAAAATCCATTAACTGCGACCTAATGGGGCTGATGCCATGTGCAGCGGCGATGATATTGCTGTCTACACCTCCAACTGCAGAGTGTTGTGCGAAGCTCAACGAGCAGAAGCCATGCGCCTGCTCGTACAAGAAGAATCCGAGGTACGCCAACTATGTCAGCTCAGCTACTGCGAAGAAAGTTGCCATAGCTTGTAAGATCCCTATCCCTAAGTGCTGAGTTAGGAAGTGAGGGTTCTACTATGAATAAAGATGTGATGTGTGTAGTATGTGAGGCCTATGTATGACTTAGTATATGAATAATGGTGTGTTTGCTCCTTATCTGCCTTTGAGAACCCGTCCATGAGTTCTATAATATGTATTGCTTTTGACATGAAATATTGTGCTAAATCTTCTGAATTCGGGAATATCTGGAGTATTTTCAGCCATTACTTCGTCATGTTGAAGAGCAGATTCCGCTTGCGATGGAATCGGTTGCTCAGAACCGGGTGGTCCTGTTAATTGAGGAATAGTAGCTAGGGATATAACGGGACGGTCCGGTTAATTGAGGAATGTTGGGTGTTGTATTTGTATGTATTGCGTATGGTTGTTTGTCTGATGTGTCAGACAGGATTTCCTCTTGTTGAGAGGTGTTATCGGAGTCGGTATCTGACTCTTCTTCTTGATGTTTATACATCCAATTTATACATTCAACGACTATTTTTTTTTTGTAATTTTTGAAAATATTTTTGCAATTTCTGAAATATTTTCGTAATTTTTGGAAATTTTTTTGTAATTAATGAATTGTTTTTTTAATTTCCAAAAAATGGAAGATGACAAAAACATCTACCTGGGCTCTTGGACGGCACTTCATGTGCCGTCCGTCCCAGGCATTCGATTTTTTTTTTTTTTTTAATTTTTCCTTCTCCGACGGCACTTCATGTGCCGTCCGTCTTTAAAATATATTATTTATTTTCTTCATGTGCGCTCCGACGACACTTCGAGTGCCATCCGTCAAAAATTTATTATTTTTTTTTATTTTTTATCTCTCCAACGGCACTTCATGTGCCGTCTTAGCTAAAAAATAGTTTTGCACGAGTACAGTAAAAGTTGGATTTCTATTTCTATTTATCCATATATAGATATTTTTACATTCAAGACTACAGATGCTCTTACGGGCTTTCAAAGTTTATAAGACATTACAGCGCATTAAATACAAGAAGTGGAGTATAAAATGGGTTAATGAGTATAAAGAGTTTTAAAACTAGTTAACTCCCAGGAGCATTTTAATAGTTAAAATATGGAATTTTTTCCCAAATTGACCCTTTTTGCAAAAGTATTGCCACAAACGACCTGTTTTTTTTTTATTTCCACAAACGCCCTACTCGCTTTTTGAGAAAGCGTGTTTGGTACAAATCCTCGCGCTTTTTCAAAAAGCGAGTCTTGGGTTTCAGAAAATTGGAAACCTAAGACTCGCTTTTCGAAAAAGCGGGATGGTTTGTACCAAACTCGCTTTTTCCAAAAGCGAGTCTTGGGCTTCTTTGCCCAGCAACACTCGCTTTTTGAAAAAGCGGGGGTAATTATACCACACTCGCTTTTTCAGAAAGCGAGTGTCGATTGGGACTTAAACCCCCGTCCCCAAAACAGATCTCACTTCTTCTCTCTATTCTTTCTCTTCCTCTTCGTTCGCGAAACCCTAACCCATCTCTCATCTCAAATTCGTCAAAATACCCTCATATTTTGTTGAATAACCCACAAAATTGCTTTGGACAACTTAAACCCATCTTCCGTTAGAGGTTTAATTTGTTGGAATTTGGGTATACTTCAAAAGGGAAGCAACTTTATTGTGAAGGTATGTTGTTTATTTCCCCATTATTTTGTTAATTTAAATAGGTTTTCTTTATGGGTTGATAATAACTCGATTATTGGTATAAATTAACGTAGGTATGGATTTGGAGATTCCTATTTGGTTATATTTTGGTGGTGAAATAATTCGTGATCCAAAGATTGGTTGTTCTTATAGTCATTTGGATCCGGAAATAGTTTGGGTACCCCGTACCATCACATTTGAAGAATTAGTTGGGAAAATCTATGAAGTTACTAATTGGGATAGGAATGAATGGAATTTGAAAATTTTAGCTCGATACGCAGCAGGAAGAGGAGATGGTCAGTATTTTATGACAGTGCCCGTACCTACTGATAATGCGCTGAAGTCATTGATTGCTAGGACATTTGATCCCAATTGTGCTTGGTCTGTAGTAGAGTTATATATTCAGCAAATCCGAGTTGTCAATGCCCAGCCACATGATATCCCCAGTGCAAGCTTCATACGGGTAGTACCTACACAGGAGTCGAGGCCTATCCCCGATCAATCATCACAACCAAATCCGATATCCTCACAAGAAAACACCTTCGCCCATGCTCCAATTCCGGATTCTGTAAATGTTGAGCTGCCACGCCAACCTAGCCCGGTTCCTGACTCTGTTCCAAATAACAGCATGTTTGAACTCTTTGAAAATGCAGTCTGTAACAACAGCTTATTAGAAGATGATGAAGAAGATGAAGAAACAGACGATGAAGATGTTGATAGTGGTGACACTGATGACGTAGACGATGATGAAGATGTTGACAGTGGTGCAAATGTAAATCCCACGAACAGCAGTTCTAATGAAGCCAGAGGTACTTATAGCTACGGCAATGTTGACGGTCATGTTACTGAGGAAATGGCTGAAGGTGCTAGAATAAACCTAGTTCCCCAAGAGTCGTCTGGTTCGTCCAATATAGACGAATTGTACGTTGGACAGGAGTTTATAAGTAAGCAGTCGATTCAACAGGCAGTGAAGTTGTATTCTATCAAAAAGCATCGTGAATTTGTAACTTTGAAATCTACACCGTCACTGTACACTGTTAAATGCAAAATGGCACCTAGAAAACGTACCATTGAGGAGATCGTGCAAGGGCCCCCCGGAGTAAGTGATGTTGGCTGCCCTTGGAGATTACGAGCGATGGTTCCAAAAGGCGGGACGAATTTTGTGGTGAAGAAGATAGTTGGGCCACACACTTGTACGAATCCAACGCTCAATCAAGATCACCTTAAAATTGATTACAATATTGTTTGTAATCTGATTGTTGATGTGGTGAAAAAAGATACCGCTTTATCGCCGAGGTCAATTATTGAGATTGTTAAAATACAATATAATTATCAGATTTCCTATAAGAAAGCTTGGCGAGCAAAACAAAAAGCGATCGAGAGGTTGTATGGTACTTTCGAAGAAGCATACACAAAGTTGCCTGCTCTACTCACAGCAATTCAAGCTGCAAATACAGGAACCGTTGTTCACTGGGATAAGTATGAGTCTGGTCCTGACGAGGAAATATTCAAGGGTGTATTCTGGGCATTTGGTCCTTCAATTCAATGTTTCAAGTCCTGCAGACCGGTGATCAGTGTTGACGGAACTCACTTGTACGGTAAGTACAAGGGTTGCTTGCTAATTGCTGTTTCCCCAGACGCGAATGATTGTTTATTTCCGTTTGCATTTGCATTGGTTGATGGAGAGAGTATAAATACGTGGACATGGTTCATGAGTTGCATCCGACATTATGTCACCGATCGCACTGAGTTGTGTGTTATTTTCGATCGTCACGCTGGTATAATGCATGCTATGGAGTTACAAAATGGAGCTTGGAACGAACCAAGTGGGTATCACCGTTATTGTATGCGCCATTTTGCTACAAATTTCTTTACTAAATTTGGTAGTAAGGCATTGCGTAAGAAGGCGAAAATAATAGCGTGTGAACACCAACCCAAGAAGTTCATGGCCAAACTTGCTGAGCTTGAGAACGTAAATGTGGAAGCGGCTAATTGGTTAAAAGAGAAGCCGGTTGAGAAATGGGCACTTTATGCAGATGAAGGTCGCAGATACGGAATAATGACTACGAACTTGTCAGAAGTGTTCAACTCAGTCTTGAAAGGAGTCCGTAGTTTGCCAGTGACAGCGATTGTTGAGACGATCTTCGAACGTCTGAACAATTATTTTACTACTCGCCGACAAGAAGTAACTCAACTTTTATTCGAAGGGAGGATTTTTTCTCGAAAAGTACATGAAAAGCTTGATAGTCGCCGTGAGAGAGCTAATGGACATGGGGTGACAATGTTCCATCATCAACCAGGAATTTTTTCCGTGAGAACGGGTATACGCATGGTGGGTGGAGAAAGGAAGGGTGGGAACTTGCACACTGTGAATTTGGGAACGAAGACGTGCACATGTATGAAATTTCATCTATACCATATCCCATGTTCTCATGTACTGGCGGCTTGTGCATATCGTGCAATAGATCACAAGCATCTCGTTGATAAATTTTACACCGTTGCTTCATTAGCACAAACATACGGTCCAGTGTTTCAGCCTATACTAGATCCAGCATATTGGCCTATTATTAATGGACCAAAACTAGTACCCGATGCCACTTTGCGACGTAAAAGGAAGGGCAGGCCTAGAACTACCAGATTCCGCAATGACATGGATGTGAGAGATAGGTCAAGTCGTGGTACGGGGATGAGATGTTCAAAATGTGGTTTACAAGGACACAATAAGCGACGATGCACTAATAGTGGAACTCAGCAAACTTAGATATTGTGTGCTTGTAATTATTAACTTGGACTTTGTTTTTGTACTATATTATGTTGACGCTAACGATGATGTTTTATTATGTTTGATTCGTTATTTTTGTTGTTGATGTCCTTTTGTGTTTGTTACTGTGTGAATTAAAATCCCTTAAAAATAAATTTCATCAATATAGGCAAAGACTCGCTTTCTGAGAAAGCGAGTCTGGTGTTAAACATCGCACTTTCTGAGAAAGCATGTCTTCGATCTGTAGAAAACCAGAGAATCAAAATTCTCTGGTTTAACAGTTGCTTTTTCAAATCCCGTGGATGAAAGTACTAGACTCGCTTTCTCAGAAAGCGAGTCTCGGATCTGTTTGATTAAA
The DNA here is from genome assembly GCA_017893485.1 of Hemerocallis citrina. NCBI lineage: Eukaryota > Viridiplantae > Streptophyta > Magnoliopsida > Asparagales > Asphodelaceae > Hemerocallis > Hemerocallis citrina. Next base: position 365,188,359 of record CM030359.1, read on the forward strand.
AAGATACAGAACGAAGACTCGCTTTCTCAGAAAGCGAGTCTGGTGTTAAACATCGCGCTTTCTGAGAAAGCGTGTCTTCGATCTGTAGAAAACCAGAGAATCAAAATTCTCTGGTTTAACAGTCGCTTTTTCAAATCCCGTGGATGAAAGTACTAGACTCGCTTTCTCAGAAAGCGAGTCTCGGATCTGTTTGATTAAAAAGATACAGAACGAAGACTCGCTTTCTCAGAAAGCGAGTCTGGTGTTAAACATCGCGCTTTCTGAGAAAGCGTGTCTTCGATCTGTAGAAAACCAGAGAATCAAAATTCTCTGAAATTCCCAACTTATAGACTCGCTTTCTGAGAAAGCGGGGTCATTTAAGCCAGACTCGCTTTCTCAGAAAGCGAGTCTAGCTCTGTATGTAGTGACAGATTGATGCCAATAACATCTCCACCATCTCGGTGATATAATTACACGACAACATCAATGAAGAACACCACAATCCACCATCATCTCCACCATCATCTCCACCATCAATATCACCACCAAAATCAGTTTCAATCCATCTATATTCTCAACAACAACACACAAACAAAAACAAAATAGATTGTAGCAACAAAACAAAACAAGAAGAAAACTTAAACAATCAAGAACACACTACGCACACACCCCATTCTAAAATTCGAATTTCATTCAAAGAACTATTCAAAATTTATTTACAATATTTGACTATACAACATTCAACTACAAACAGCGTTGATCAAGGATCCGGTGTAAAAATCACATTTCGTTTTCTTTGCCTCTTCGCTCGGGGAGATGGAGTCAACTGTGTCAGACCCTCTAATGGGTCGCCCTCCTCTGCTTGCTCCTCCTCCTCTGCTTGCTCCTCCTCTGCTTCTTCAACAACGGTACGACGCGGTGGCTTACTAGCGACTTTCTTGAATCGTCTTTGGCGTGTATTAGTCCGATGTGCGGGAGTGTTTAAGATTGCATCCAAGGTCGCCCCCTCCCCCACAGCATCTGCCTGTGCTCGACAGGATGTCAGCATTTCGCGTGCGAAGTCCTTCACCGCATCGGCCACGTTGCTACTCAATACCGCTGCACATTTCCTGCCCATACTCCAAGTCTGGGCCATCTACAAAATATAATATATTGTTTTTTGTAGTTAGAGTTCAAAAAAAATAAAAGACTTATAAATTTCGAAAAAACTTACAATCGTGCGAAGAGCCGATGCCTTCGGTTGAAACATCGGCAAATGCATGGAGTGCACATCTACCGGTTCTGCCGCCGGTCGACGTATAGGCATCACCACACCGGCTGGAGTCTGTCCTGTCGGAGAGATGTACCGCCTTGTCATCCTCCGATACCAATTCATGTAGTTCGCGTGGTCTGCTAATTGGAATGGAGGAATGTTGCGGATTATTTCATCAAATCTTTGTAAGTTCCATCTCTCGACATAGGTGGAGAAGCTTTCCGCCCAATTGTGACCTGGCGTACGATCCATTCCGGTAATTTTATGGAGATCAGCATTGAAGGGATCAGCTACTGGTATCAACTGCTGGAGACCAAACTGCCGTAGTACTCTGCTAACAAAATACAACTCGACAGTGCTGAAGTTAATGAGCGGTGCTTTTGTCAGCCAAAGGTCTCGCCTATACAAGGCACTGGGCGGTAATCGTGCTAGACGCTCCTCCGTGTAGGGCATCCATACAACGCAGTTGTCTGCCAACCTGTCCAACTCATCACGGTAGTAGGTCAGGCATCTGTTCGGGTTGGCAGTCCAGGTTAGGTTACCCGACCAGTACACACCTAGAGGAGGAAGCATGTACGGGTCTTCAGGGAGATTGATCCAGCTGGGTGATTGTTTTCTAACTACGGGATGCCCAACATGGATACGCTCCCAGCTCCACACTTGAAGCAAAATCATCGGGCCATTCATCTGCACGGACCCGAGGGCACACAGGCACAAACTCCTGTAGAGGGCTGCTAGGGCGGCACTACCCCAACTATACTGGCCGACTCGTCCAAGGTCGGCAATAAGCGGGAGGTACATGAGGGGAACGGAATGACTGCTTGAGTTAGAGAATAGTACCCCTCCAAAAAGAGTAAGGATGTACGCCCTGCAGTACATCTGGACCTCCTCTTCGGTCGAATCATCTGTCAATTTATCTTAAAATTTTTCCTTCAACCACTTCAGACGAATTTGTTTCCCTACTACTGCACCTGTCTCCACTTCGACACCTAGGTATTCTTCTACTAAGTATGCCGCGTCGAAGTCCATGGAGTCGGTCACCGCCTGCCCATCTACCGGGAGGCCTATGATGACTGAAACGTCCTGCAACGTAACAGTCATCTTCCCAGCTGACAAGTGGAAACTGTGGGTCTCAGGACGCCATCTCTCCAAGAGTGCTGTCAGTAGAGGCCGATCGCACTTGATGCCGCTCATCAGTGCGATGCCATATAGGCCGCAATCCCGTAGTATTTGGTGAATCCGTGGGTGCATAGGGAGAGGATGCCCCCCACGGAAGGTACACTCTTTCGAATCCCCCTCCCACACATCTTTGGAGCGATGGTGCGACTGACAAGTTAGAAGACTGGGGTCGAGTGGACCTGGACCAACAAGCGGAACCGTAGATGAAGGAGGGGCAGGCGACGAAGTACCAGCCATATTTTGGTTTGTTGGGACCTGCAAAACACCAGTTACATCAGCAAATAAATATATCAATCAATTATATGACAGTGAAACAAATCGAATGCAAAAAAAATTATAACTTACATTACTTCGTTCGTTTCCAGCACGACGACCACCACCACGTCCACCGCGTGGAGGTGGGCCAAAAGATGTACGTGGTCCATCGCCACGATTGGCTCTACTACTACCGCCAGTCTCCACACGTCCCTTATTCCGTGGCATTTTTTCAAAAAAAAAAAGTATCCTACAAAGATGAACGTGAATTCATTATTAACAATTCCAAATTTATTTTAGCAATTTAAATCATCACGGAAGCTGAAGATAATTGAAATGCAAATACAACTCACAAAAAGTCACAAATTATAGGTGGAGATATTACTAAATTAAAAAATCTACAACTCACAAAATCTATAGGTGGAGATATTATGCTAATTTTACTCTAAACATCTACAACTCACAAATACAACTCACATATCCTAAATTCAAATAGTTGGTCTGTGAATTGCAGTAAATATATAATTAGAATTGCAGTACATTTCTCCTGATCACAAATCCCAAACTCAAAACTCACAAATACAACTCACAAATACAACTCACATATGCACAAATCTACAATTCTTGATTTAAGTAAATTCAAAAATTGAGTTCTAGAATCGTTCAAATCCCAAATTACACTTTCACAAAATCACATATGCACAATTGTACTTTTACTCACATATGCACAAATACTACACAAATTCTAGAACACACCACCACATATTACTCACATATGCACATATGCACAAATACTACACAAAATCTAGAACACAAATACTACACAAGTATATAGAGTTATATACTCAGTCATCACCCAAAATTGATGACTACACAAATTCTACACAAATTCTACACAAATTCTACACAAATTCTAGAACACAAATACTACACAGATTCTCAGAAATCGTTCACAAATTCTACACACACCACAACATATTACACACAATATATATACAACATTAGAAAAAATTGAGTTCTAGAAATATACCTCAAGCTTCACGCAAGAATTGAACCACCGCAATCACCACAAACCAAAAAGAACCAGGCCCAAATCGCGAGCGTCACCGACCTCCACCCCTTGTTCTTCAATCCCCCGCAATCACCCAAAATTTCGGAAAAAAAACTCAACCACAAGGTGGGCAACTAGCTTGGGATGAGAAAGCGAAGATTTTAGGAGCTAATCGACTATTATTTTGATGAAATAGGCGAGAAATCGAAGATTGCGAGCAATGGGTTAGGGTTTGAAAAAGCGAGTCTTCGAGAAGATAGAGAGAAGTGAGATCTGTTTTGGGGACGGGGGTTTAAGTCCCAATCGACACTCGCTTTTTGAAAAAGCGAGTGTGGTATAATTACCCCCGCTTTTTCAAAAAGCGAGTGCTGCTCTGCAAAGAAGCCCAAGACTCGCTTTTGGAAAAAGCGAGTTTGGTACAAACCATCCCGCTTTTTCGAAAAGCGAGTCTTAGGTTTCCAATTTTCTGAAACCCAAGACTCGCTTTTTGAAAAAGCGCGAGGGTTTGTACCAAACACGCTTTCTCAGAAAGCGAGTAGGGCGTTTGTGGAAATAAAAAAAAAACAGGTCGTTTGTGGCAATACTTTTGCAAAAAGGGTCAATTTGGGAAAAAATTCTAAAATATGCGGCATATAAGAACAGAAAATGAGCTGTAGTCGTCGAGTTTAAAAATTGACATTTTAGTCAAAAAAAAAAGAAGGGAAAGTTGATCTATCTTCTTCTTAAAATATGTGTTTTTTTTTAACAAACGAGATATCATATTTTTCGTTGGAGGATTTTTTTTAATTTAAGTTGGAGGTTTTTTTTTTAATTTAAAAAAAGTTACAGACGCGATATCATATTCCGTTCAATGAAATTTTGTTTAATTCTAAAAAAATGCGATTTAGGGATGAAATATGATATCCCTTTTATTTATTTATTTATCTTTAAAGAATTCGGCCGGGATATGATATCCCGTCTAGCATTGGTATCGGGTCGGGTCCTTCACTACTCAGACCCGGACTCGGTTCCCTACGAATCCAAAACTTGGACCCGGACCCGGACCGGTGAGGACCGGGTCTTGTTCCGAATCTGGATCCTATTAAAATATTCCTACCCGTTCGGGTAGGAGCGGAAGTGTAAGCGGCGAGCGGAGGCGACAAGTGGATGATTTAGACTAGATTAGAGAAGAAAAATGTATGAGTTTTGAGTTTGGAAGATGAATATTTAGAATTGAGGAGGAGGGAGGAGATAGATGATGATATAATATTGAATTTTTATGTTGATTTTTTGGATTTTTTTAACGGGTCTGGGTCCTGGTCCTGGTCGGATCTCTTTTGAGCGGACCCAGACCCGGACTCGAAAGTACAACGAGTTCCATTTTAGGACCCGGATTCGGATCCGGATAGACTGTGTCGGTTCCGGTCCAATGTCGGGTCCGGTTCGGATCCGGATTTCGGGTATTTATACCAATGCTAATCCCGTCCAACATCTTCAATTTAAAAAAAAACGACGAAATAGCATGGTATATTATGTTCCGATTATTTTTTCGTACAAAATCTCCATCGCATGGTATGTTATGTTCCGATTTTTAAATTTTAGAAAAAGCTATATCGACTCTTAAATTTGATCGGAAACTGTTTACCACAAATTCAAAATATAGATAAATAATCAACGATTGCAGCTGATTTTTGGCCGCCTTATTTCATTTTTTTTTTTAAATTTTAGAATAATTGGACAACAACTGAAGATGCTCTAAGTCTTCACAAAAACTAAACTGATGTGACTTTGAAATAAAATCAAAATTAATTCCAAGTCCAGTCTTCTTCTCCGTCTCCTTCTATCTTGTCCGCGAAGCAAGTCCAAGCCCATGGCCCCATCAATAATCACATTGCCGACAACGAAGGCAGGCCCCCACATTTACCACACAGATTGGCAATCTTTGTACAGTATGGAATCCTGTACTAATGTGCAACATGTGGATGCAAATTTCTACAATTTTATAGTATCAAAGATATAATTTAAATTTTTAAAAAAAAGGCCAAATACTGATATCATATCTATTGTAAATTTGTTTATTCGATAATGATAAATAACAATCAGTCTGAGATTCAAACAACTAATTATACAAATTTTGCAAGAGCATAAAATGCCATAAATTAATTGTTAAACTGTTGTAGGATAAAAGAAGTCACATTACTCTTTCAATAGAATAATGATAACTAGAGCTCCGGTTTCTAGAGAGTAAAGTAACATATTTACAAGTGGTCAAGTGGCAGACAACTGGCGTACACACCCGGCGTATGTAATAATCACCACAAACTAAGCCATGAACTAACTAGTCAACATAAACTCCTTATTCTTCCGTCTACAATAATTTATCGTCCTAATTAATCGGAAAGTCAAGTTTAGTTTAGCCACCGAATTTGAAGAATTGGAAAGTCATCTTCAAACTCAACATCATCTGGGGACCTCATTTATGTGGATTCAACCAGTTGGACATTGCAAGTTTTGAGAATGAAGGCATCACTCTTGCTGTGCTTCATTCTGGTCTCCTCTGTGTTGCTGAGTGAGATTCCGACAGGAAAATCCATTAACTGCGACCTAATGGGGCTGATGCCATGTGCAGCGGCGATGATATTGCTGTCTACACCTCCCACTGCAGAGTGTTGTGCGAAGCTCAACGAGCAGAAGCCATGCTTCTGCCAGTACAAGAAGAATCCGAGGTACGCCAACTATGTCAGCTCAGCTAATGCGAAGAAAGTTGGCATAGCCTGTAAGATCCCTATCCCTAAGTGCTGAGTTAGGAAGTGAGGGTTCTACTATGAATAAAGATGTGATGTGTGTAGTATGTGAGGCCTATGTATGACTTAGTATATGAATAATGGTGTGTTTGCTCGTTATCTGCCTTTGAGAACCCGTCCATGAGTTCTATAATATGTATTGCTTTTGACATGAAATATTGTGCTGAATCTTCTGAATTCAGGAATATCTGGAGGATTTTCAGCCATTACTTCGTCATGTTGAAGAGCAGATTCCGCTTGCGATGGAATCGGTTGCTCAGTACCGGGTGGTCCTGTTAATTGAGGAATAGTAGCTAGGTATATAACGGGACGGTCCGGTTAATTGAGGAATGTTGGGTGTTGTATTTGTATGTATTGCGTATGGTTGTTTGTCTGATGTGTCAGACAGGATTTCCTCTTGTTGAGAGGTGTTATCGGAGTCGGTTTCTGACTCTTCTTCTTGATTTTTATACATCCAATAGTTGATGGAAGATGCATGTTTTTCATAATAAGAGTAAACATCTATGCTACCTATTTTCCCAGTTATTGTTGGATATATTGGTATATTCTCTCTAAATAAATATTGCATGTGTATATGAGTAACACATGTATTGAACGTACAATTGATTGGATATTGGAACGCAGGTTTGTGGGCTTATAACCCGATACCCAAACCAGTATTTAGAAATAAAAATTGGCTTGTGATAGCAGTCTAGGTATTCCAATCTTGATACCTAGGGTGAATATCTCAAGCAACTTATATTTAGATATTAACTATAATTTTCAATTGTTAATTTCTCACAAAACCTAACAATCTTGAGATATTATTAATCAATTTGTGAGATCAATGAAATTACCGTTCGTCAGGATTTGATCGCCGCCGTCGTCGCTGCAAATCACCACCATCGTAGGTGGGCGCCGTCGCTGGGCGCCATCTCTGGGCGCCATCCTGTGAGCCATCGCTGGGAACCGCTGCGCTGCATCCGCCTCGTCATCGTGGATCGATGTCGATGCAGGCCAGCCGCATCACTGGGCGTCGCCTTGCTGAGCGCCGTCGCCGTTGGGAGTCGCCATCACTGAGCTCCACCGCCGCTGGGCACAACCTCTGGGTGTTGCCTCCGCCAGCGTCGAGGCGCCGCCACTGACCACCGACAACCCTTCTCACTACTCCTCCATTTTGAATGTTTGAGGGGATGAGTTTAGATCCAAAAGATCAAATTTTTAGATTGGATGTTTTTGGTGTTTGGTATTCTGGTGGTTGGATCCGATCCAGATCCAGTCCAACAACTGCTCTATTGGTTGGAGGTTGTTGTTTGGTGTTTGGACTGTTGGAGTAGATCCAGTCCAACAACTGCTCTATTGGTTGGAGATTTGTTGTTTGATGTTTGGACTGTTGGATCATATCCAGATCCAACCAAAGGAAACAATCCATTGGGTATTGTTTTGTATTTCGTATTTGAGGAGAAAACTGGATCTACTGCAGTGTGCCTCCAATTCAGATATAAATTAAAGATATGTTCTTTACTTTTCTCGTATTAAATTTTCATTAAATATTTTGCTATGTGCTGGAAGTTCAAAACATTCGTTATAAGTTTATGTTTTGAATGATAGAATTACTATGATACTAAGTGGTTAAGTTCAAGACTGTATTAATAATTTGTTTAGTTAAATACAGGTTGAACATATGTTTTAGCTATGTGCTAAAATCAAATACCTATTTTTGATAAGTTAAATTGTTTGTTTTGACTATAAAGTTCGGATCTTCAATTAAATTGTTGCTAGAATTAGATAGTGCTAATAATTTGTTTAATTGGCTAATCTTTAACGATTTGATAAATGTAGGACTTCAAAGTTACTTACAAACTGTGTGTATTGGAGACGATGGATTTGCATCACGGAATGATAAGTCTGCACTACGCAGGCTTCTCCATCGAATTTGAAAAACACTTCTAACTTGAAGTGTCGGTATTTCTACTCTAATCTTTATTAGTATTTTCATGTGATGAATGTGTTAACGTTTTGTACATTTGATCATATGATTGAGAGTTTTATATCATAGTTATTCTCGCTTTGAAAACTAACATGTTTAGGGTTAAGTGTTTTATCATACTATGTGTATAGATATTTTGACAAATCTATTGTTTGCAGTTTGTGTGAGATTACATATTTGCTTCTTTAATAATTAAAATTAAAAATTAAAAATTGTATAAGATGTATAAAAAATGTCTGTAACTTAGGAGAGAGCATCTCTTAATGTACGATATGACTCCATTAGTTCTGTTTTGTTCTTTCTCGTTCATTGTACTGTGTGTGCAAAGTTGAATTATAATATGTTAGTCATTATCTCATCTAGCGTTATGAAGATGACGAAGAACGAATAAAGGAAAGAACTCTTCGCTCAATGTGTTTGAGCAAGTGGACATTGTTATAATCACTAGAGAAAGCAAATAATTTTGTAAAATGCGATAGTGTAATTTTTTATTAACTCTTATAAAGTGCATATATTGTCAATTGTATGTATAAGTTGAGTTTAACAAATGAGACAATTAATAATAATAGTTCTAATTGTGTTATTGAACATAACATAATTGGCTAAGTTTTGAGAACTATATATTCAATTGTTTGTGAGGAAATGTGATCTAATTATCAAAACTGTGGGGGAAATGGAGTTAAAAGCTATTGAGTAAAAAGCTTTAACATCCATGTTGTTTTGAAATTTAGAATCACTATGAACTATATATTAAATTGTTTGTTCTTATTAAAACTTATAATTCTACTAAATGACACTTCATTAAATATGTCAAATGTGAAGTTTGAATTCAGATTTTGATCACTAGAAAATCATTTTGTATGGTCTCTAGGAGTTCGTAACTTTTTGAATCAATACATTCTGATATTTGTGATCTCAGTAGCTTTGTGACCATGTGAGATAATTGTTGGTCAAAAGTATTTAATCTCTTTTATAGATGATTAATATAAGTCTGTCAGATATATGAACAATGAAGCACTTGTTATTCTTAATGAATTAAAAATTATAGTTAAATGCTAAAAATAAAGGGTTCAGATTTGATAGAGGTGGTGAATATGTTTTAACAACTTTAGAGAAGTTTGCATTGGGCATAATCTCTACTACACTCTACTCACAACAGTCAAACAGTATTGATAAAAGTTTGAATCAAACACTTAGTGAAATGTTGAATTCTATATTATTGACTGTTGTTTGTCTTGTGTAATTATGAGTAATGTTGTACTGTTAATCATATCTCGAATGTGTTACTACACTCTAAATTGAATACACCTTATAAATCATGGCATGAAAACACAAATAATTTTGTTAAAGTGAAATTTTGTGTTGTGATACTTCTGTTAGAGTACATGATCCTAGAAGGCCTAAAGTAGGACCTACAACAAATATTTGTATGTGTTAGAAAGTGCAGAATGTAGTTCTGTTGATAGATGTTGGCTCTATCTAATTTGTGTTAGAAGAATCTAAACTTGCATATTTCTTTGAGGATGTGTTCATCAAAGATAAATGTATGAAATAATCTAGTCCTACAGACACGTTCAATAATTCATAGTTGGAATCAAGAACCAGCCTTACTGACACTTAAAAACTTGAATGACAAATGAGCTAAGAAGAGTCTTTAGTAGACAATGAGATGATTTTGTGTCATACAATCATACTTTAATTTAGTTGATCTGCTGAAAGGGGCTAAAACTATAGTAAGTAAGTAGGGTTTTGTAGAAGAAACTTAATTTTTATTGTTCAGTAGTAATTTTAATGTTTTTTAGTAGCTAACGATTGACTGAGAAAAATGGGATAGATTTATTTAATGTCTACTCACATATTTGTCATATTGTTACAATAAGTATTCTTCTTACCCTTACATCTATTGAAAATTTTGTCATTCATAAAGGATATTTAAAAAGTTTTGTACTTGATGTTTTGTACTGAACAGTTTTGTACTGGAAAGTTTTGAACTAATATGTTTAGCGAACAAGATTTACAATTTAGTAAAATCATTGTATGTTCATAGAACATGTATAGCCGACGAATAAATAATTTGATAATTTTTGAAAGAGCCTAGTATATGAATCAAGTAATTCAGATCAGTGCCTTCAACTTTGTGGTGTGTCAAATATAGTGGCTATTATTTACTTGTTCTGTTGATATGCATGTTCTTGGAAGTGACATCTTTATTACAAATGAAGTTAAAAATTGTGCTATCCAAAGAATTCAACATGGAAAACCTAGGTACTGTGGACATCATAGGTATAAAGGTGAGTTTGAGTTGGGAAGGGATAACTTTTTTAGTCAAACTCATCAAATCAAAATGTGTTTCAAAAGTGGGGATATAGTGATTGAAAGTGTGTTTTGAAACACCTTATGATTATGATAAAAGGTTGACACCTAATGATGGTGTAACTATGAGACAGGTAGATCATTCTAAAGGAATAGATAGTCTCATGTATACAAAGATCTGCACTAGAATAGACATAGCATTTAAGGTAGGTATAATTTGCAGATTCACTAATAATTCCATACACATTTGAGTGCCCTTAGGAGGCTAATGAGATATCTGAGTGGTATTCAAGAGTTTTCTTTGTGCTACTTTAGTCATTCTTCAAATGAATGACTGATTTGATGCATTATGATGCTCAGAATCTAGTGAAAGTCAATAACTAGTAGATATGTTTTTATACTAAAAGAAACAGAAATGTTATGGAAATAAAAAGCAAACAGACACTGTGCTATCTTCCATGAAATCAGACCTCTATGTGTTATCCTCTGTAGGTAAAAAGGCTGAGTGGATTGAAGAAATTGTTGCTAGTTATCTATTAAGAAGTTTAAGTAACTCTCTAATTCTGTTATGCGACTATCAAGCTACAATGCACTGTAGCTCATAACTCACTCTCTAATAGTAAGAGAAGTATATTAAGGCTGAAAGAAGCCTAGTTCAACTTTCTCATAGATAAAGTGCAATTGCGACAAGTATGGCTAATGCTCTTGCTAAGAGACTTGAAGTGATCTAATTATCAAAACTGTGGGGAAAATGGAGTTGAAAGCTATTGAGTCAAAGGTTTAACATCCTAATTATTTTGAAATTTAGAATCCTTTTGAAGCCATAGAGAAGTTCAAACTTAAACATCAATTTTAGGCAGTTGACATGTTTTAGATAATCTTGATGATTCCACATAAATTCAACAAATATATAATGTCATTCCAATTTTGATGGTATTTTATATATATATATATATAGATATATATATATATATATATAGAATTTACTTAGAATAATCATATTATTTCAATACAAAACATGAAAACTTGTCGATGTGTTTTCGATGATTAAATTGTCTTAAATATTATTCCAATTTGATGATATGTCTTTTATGGATACATGTTTCATTCCAATTTTGATGATTCAATGTTAAACCATGATTGAAATGACAGTCTTTTCATTCCAATATGAAACATAATATGGTTCTTGTGTAGAAACTATAAAAGTTCATGTTCTTTATTTAGTTAAAGAAACTTAATTGTGATACTTGCGTTACATTTTCGCTAAGCTAATTATAAATTGTACTAAGTTCTTTTATGGAACTAGATACTTTGTGAAATTCTTTGAAATTCTTAGAGATGTGTCTCTTGATATTCTTGTTTTCAATAAGCTAGCAAAGATGGAGGAGTTGAATCTGTCAACATAGATTTTAAAAATAATGATTTGCTCAAAATGGAGGAGTAAACAAAAAGCAGTGTGCAAGGATAGAGTTTCAGTTTATTTCTTTCGAGAATAAATTAGTCACTTGCTTGGTAAAACTTCTGTTGAGTTTAAGACTCTTGTGTTCATAAGCTTAAAACTCATATTTTGTTCTTGAAGTTTATTTGCTTTGTTTGATTTTGAAACTATGACAGATTATTCCAGTTGGTTTAGTCTTTGTGAACTATTCTGAATTGGATATGGTTTGGAACTATTTAATTATATTGGTTTAGTCTTGATTGAACTATTCAGATTTATAATTATATTGGCTCTTATGAAACTATACCATTATGATGCTTTTCTTTTTATGGACTGCTATCAGCCAGTCAGTTTTATACTGAACTGATAAGATAATCCTGTACATTATATATTGAGAATATAAGAGGAGATTGTTGGATATATTGGTATATTCTCTCTATATAAATATTGCATGTACATATGAGTAACACGTATATTGAACGTATAACTGATTGGATATTGGAACGTGGGTTTGTGGACTTATAACCCGATACCCAAACCAGTATTTAGAAATAAATACTAGTTTGTGATAGTAGTCTAGGTATTCCAATCTTGATACCTAGGGTGAATATTTCAAGCAACTTAGATCTAGATATTAACCCTAATTCCCAATTGTTAATTTCTCACAAAACCTAACAGTTAATTCCTTTTCTTGTAAATAAAGAAAAACTTCATAATATATTTTATCTACATCTTCTATATTTAGACATCCTTATACACCGTTAGGATATTATAGAATAGTACATAATATACCACGACATGCTAAAGAAAATATTTTTATAACAAATAGTCTAATTGAATCTTGCTTTACTGGGGATAAAGCCTTACTGTTTAAAATTACAGGCATAAAGGATAAAAATTACCCTATTGAACAAGGAGATCCTTTTGGACTATTAATTATACAAAAATATGATGATCTTCCGATCATAAAAGAAGATAAACAAGAAAGGCAATATCAAATCCCAAACAAATACCAATCACAAGGCTCTAGTTCTCATAACAAAGAACAAGATGCATATTTTGAATATAGAATTTATATGAATTCTCTTACAACAAGTAATGAAATCCCTTCAGAAGAAATAACAAATTCGAGCATCCAAGATAGCATGGGTGAACAATTTGTTGTTACTGATGAAGACCTAGAAAAATTGAAGGCGGCAATTCCTCATTCTGATAGACGAGAAATTTACAAAAATCCATCATTCAAATCTCGTTTTCTCAATTAACATACGTACATATTTGAACGAATGCAAGGAAATATAGAATTAAAAGGAGACGCATACTTTTCTTCAGTCAAATTATCAGATTTGAATAAAATAGAAAAACTAAAGAAAAATATCTGAAAATGAAGTATCTTCATATAGGATTAATACAAATCAAAATAACAGGACTATTCCGATCAGGAATAGATACTCCCATCATGATTGTAAGTATGGATGAACGAATCATCAATAATCCTTTAAATAGTATTATTGGTGGTGCCAAATCCAATCTTGCTAATCGATTATTCGGTGTTAACATATCCACACTTCTGTATAAGTCTCGATGATAAAAATATCAACAAAGCTTGCACTTTATCAATAAACCTTCAGGGAATAGAACTATTACCCGGATCAAAAGTATTAGGTATACAATGTGAACATTGTATGGCCCTAAATGACACTTCAACATTCAAATCCATTACACCAATACATTTTGTCAAACTATTCGAAGATGGAATAGAAAAAACAATCCAACCCCGACCAGTTGATGTTTGACATATCAAATTTGATCAAGAAATGCATGTATTCATTAAATTTTTCAAACCCAAAGTACCAGTTCCTATTGAATATTTTACTGCCTCTGGCAATACAATATCAACAATACGAACCAACCAAGGAGAAGGATCCTCTTCTTCTTTACATAGATCACTTTCATCTCGATCCATCAATTCTCTACATGACATTGAAATTCAACCAAGACAAAGCTTTCAACAAGAAAGATTAGAACCTCTTGAAGGACGAACCAAAAAACTACTACTTCAACAACAAAAGGATACTGAATTTGAACAAAGGATTCTTAAGATACCACTAGCACAAATCCGTAATAATGATTCGAACTATTGATTTGAAAAAATAAGCACAATTACATATTTATATTCCTCTTACAATATGCATTTCAAATATACAAAAATTTACTATACATGCCCAATTAGATACAGGTGTGGAAGCTAGCCTTTTACAAGAAGTATTCATTCCACAGCACTTTCTGTAGTGCCCCGAATTTTCAATATAATATCTCAGAAATATATGGCACAATTTTTAGCATCTATCTCAATGTAATAGTAAATATAACCAAAACACAGATAAAATTTTCAACTTTTATTACATCAATTATTTACAAAGTACAGCGGAAAATTAAACACCTTGAATTACAATTCTTTCTTTTACAATCTATTCTTTTACAATTTGCATAAGCCACACTATCATTCTACCACATGCATCCAAATCCCAATGCTATAGGTACCTACCCGTAAAACATGAGGATAGAGATAACCCTAACCCCCAAAACTACAGGGTCAGCCATAACGGTGTGAGTGACATCAAAAGAAATACTATTGAATAAAACATAAAGAATAAAGTCATAAAAAGCATATCTCAATAGTAATAACAAATGGAATATGTAATACCAATAAGTAAAACATAAAAACATCAAGTGAAACTAGGCTAAGTGTCAAGTGTAGGAAAACCGAAAACAAACATGCATAAAACAAAGTCAAGAAAACACAATGCAGTATGATGACTCTCTAATGCATACTTGTCGGATTTTATGCATTCCATACTACATAGGTCCGGTGTAAGCCCTTATCATTCTCCACTTTATAGGGTTAAATTCCTTGTTATGCAACTAATCCTACTACGATGACTACTACGAGATTTAGATAAGCTGTGAGTATCTAGCCCATGCCCTAATAATTTTTGAAACTATTTCACTCACACCTGGAAATTTTCGAGAATACCCCACACCGCAAGCTATGGCGCCTCATCACACGAATACCCCATGAGCGTCGCCTCGACCCCGATAATTTCGGAGATCAATCCCACACCGTAGGTAATTCCGGAGACTATTTTACTCACACCTCGATAACTCCGGAGATTATCTCACACCACAAATCATACTGAGGTCCATAACCCATGTTTGCACTCATTTCATCACATCACCATCTAGTGCTTGTCCTTATCTTATTAAGTTAATTAATTAATTATGAATCTCTTAGAGTTGGTGTACCCTACCGAACTTAACTCAACTGGTCAACAACAAACCACAACTGTGCAAACCACAAAATCTCAACTGCCGATGTGCTCGGATCCCACTCACCCTCTAGAGACCCACAACTCAACCATCAACACAAAATCTCTCATTAAAATTCTCAATTCCATTATCAATACTCTCATATTAAGAAAACTTCATAAAAATCAACAAATCCAAATTCGTTTAAAATAATCACAAATTCCATAATTGAATTAAAATATTAAATCTATTAAATAACTGAAAATCATATTTTGGAGTCGTAGAATATCACAAAACATAAATTCCTTCAAAAACCATATATATTTTATTTAATAAAGTCATAGAACACAATTTAAATTCTATTATAATCAAAATATATCTCTTTGTAAAATACTGTAATCTGTAGTAAAAACATCATCTAAAACAGTAGATCAATAATCCATAAGTTTGAAGAAATAATCATTCAAGAAAACGACGAAAAACTCACTAAAACAGCCAGCAAAATAACTGACGGTCGACGGCCAAAACAGTGCAAAAATAGGGCAGTTAACTGTCAAGTAAAAATTCCAAAACTTCCCAATTGACAGTCGACTATCAGTTTTAATTCAAAAACGTGACAGTCGACTGTCGGCTGATATTCAGCCCACTTTAAAATTCGTGCACCTTTTTACTGATACTTCAATTATACTTTGTAAAATCACAAATTTGCAAAAAAATAATAATAATCCTGAGATGATCACATACAACTTGCAAAACATGTAGGAGTTTATAAAACTAATCAAAATCACACCGAGATCATAAAAGAGTAATTTTTCACAAAATCTTATATATATATGTATGTTCATATAAGTGTTCAAGCATCAGTTATAACATCAAAACTCATCAATTAGAAGTAGTATAATGTCTATTTAAATCTCAGTATGAAAATAATCAGGATCCAGTTAAAAACTTCACAAAACACACGAAAATTCAATTTCGGTTGAAGCAAGTCAGACCCGAAGAAAAACCCCAACTCCAACCTTCAAGATTTGATCTTTTTTATTCAAAAACTCTTCTTGTAACTCATTAAACACACATACAGCTACTGACAATAATTTACTCATGAATATATGTGATTACGACATGCAATAATCGAGTTTTACTCATCAAAACCATCCAACAGAGCATACACATAATATACATAGCAAAGATGAAGTTTTATTCACTTTTATGCAATATCATCATACAATTTCATAATATGTGGTCAAATTAGCAAGAATATGATACAAAACAACAAACACATGATTTTTGTTAGGTTCTTAACAATCTCATGTCATCTATATAGAGTTTTAATCATCTATAAAATAGGTTTCATGAAAAGATTCAATTTTTATTCATTCATCATCAATAACTCATTATATCATCATAAAATTCCCTCACAGGCTTTCTAATAGATAAATCATCACATACAACATGCTTAGAACAATAAGATCATCAAACATATGTCACTCACCTTATTGAAGAATCAACCGAAATAATAAAGAGAATAAGAAAAGTCCTTCATTTTGCAAGAAAACCAAGATCCTCGCTTCGATACTCCAAGAAATCAATAATAAAGAAAACTCTTTGTATAATGCAGCAAAGAGACGGCTGCTATGCTCTTATAACAGGCCAAAAATAGGGAATTAGGGTTTTGAGTGGATATTGCAAAATATCCTTTTGAATATATATATCTTTACATATATAAATCTTTATACTTAGAAATTAGATAAACAAATTCAATTCAAATTTAAAAACAAAAATAACCAACCTAATATGGCCGACACTGTTTTCAAACCCTTCTTAAACTCTTCTTCTAGAAATTTGCGTAATAAGCCAAATTTATTATTAAAAAAAAATAAACTCTTTACCTCTGAGTTGACTAGCAATCATGCTCAACCAAAAAATTCAAAAATCTGGAGTTTTTACTCCAAGTAGTAATTTTGCATAAAAGCGCCTCTTTTTGTAATATTTGTAAATATGCCAAATAAATATCAGGAAAATCCAGAAAATTCATAAATGGTCCCTACTAATAAATAATAGGTTTTCCCAAAATAATTTCCGGCTTTGAACTTTCCAAGAAAATATTTGCACGTGTTTTGCATGTGTAAAAAGATAAATTTCGAAAAATATTTATTAAATTAACAAAAATCATTTTAATCCATTTATTAATCTCAAAAAAATTATTTAAAAATTTAAGGTGTTACACTTCCGCACTTCTTTAGACAAAAAAGGAATGCTTAATGATTTTATGGGTAGACAATGTCCCATAACACATAAAGTTGTTGGCTTACAGGTTCAAATACCTGATATTCATAATAACATCTCTGTCAATTCTTTTACTTTGGTTTACTACTTAATGTCTTAGAAGCAGACTGTCTCATTGGCATGGATAATCTCTGTTTTTTGGAACCATTCAATAAACACTACCTACAACTTGACAATCGCCTTATTCCTCTGGTACCTTTAACAGCCCCTTTGGCTTCCCATTATACACTCGCAGCCCAGCGTGGTGAAAATCCCCCCATTACATTAATTCACCAATACAAAAACAAAACAGATCACAAGGTTAATACCTATCCATTAAATCCATCCATTAACTTTGAAATCTTGATACATAATATATTAGAGCGATTATATTCTAATGACCCATTAAAATAGTTTGATAAAAGTCCAAGATATTGTAAACTAGAACTGTTGGAAGAACACCAAGATACTAAGATTCGTGTAAACAGTATTATGGTTTCTCCTACAGACAAAATAGAATTTGCAAAATAAATTTAAGAATTACTTGATTTACAAATAATACAAAAAGCTCAAATTTTCATTCATTCCTGCATTTTTAATAAGAAATCATTTATATATAAAACGAGGAAAAGTCTAGCCCACCGGCGTATGTAATCACCACAAATTAAGCCATGAACTAGTCAACATATATAAACTCCTTATTCTTCCGTCTACAATAATTTAGAGCATACTGGGCAAATACCCTTCTTTTCAAAAATATTTAGCCAAATACCCTTCTTTCAAAAATATTTAGCCAACTACCCCTTTTAATTAAATAACCAAAAAGCAAAATTTTAGATATAACCCCACTCTAGAAAATATATACTATAATACACCTTAACCTTAAAAAAGCTGGATAATTCACAGAAAATAGAGAAACTAAAATTAAAAAATCTTTCAAAATTCAAGATTAGATACGTTGACAAAAGATTAGCAGAAAGTAAGCATATTGCCAGTAAAGAAATATCAGATTACCTATTATTAACAACAAAAGTAACTAATCAACTACCTAAAGAAATACAAAAACAAATAGCATACAAAGTACTAGATTACAGAAACGAAGAAGCAAGTTGGTATTACCAACACCTACTAGCAGACAAAATAGTAGGACATGGAGCCAAAAATTTATTTAAACATACAAGACTTGGAAGAAGTTTACACCGGTCCTGAAATGTTCATTGATATAAGAAAAGATTTAAGAATCATAAATAAAAATATAAAAGAACTAGGAAGATATATGACAGAATACCCAGAAGAAGAAATGGGCATAACAGAAGAAGGTATGCAAGAACTAGAAGCCATAACGAAACTTAATATAAATATTCTAGAAATAGAAGATTTAATGGCAAATCCTAATTCAGAAGAAGTGCAAGAAGCATTGAAAAATCTAGATATAGCACATGAAGAAGTAAAAATGGACCAAGATAAAATTATTGAAAAACCTTCAGAAATTCCAAGTAGCATGTATGAAATCTTAAGACCACCACCTCACAAAAAGCCATACCAATTACCATGGAAATGGCAAAGTACAAAAAGAAGAACGCAACTAGGAAAAGGTAAAGAAAAAGAAACTCCAAAATATGAACCAACAGAACATTTCGAAAAAGGAATAGCAGGAAATGGAGAATGGTTAGACCTAGATTGCGTAAAGGATGTAGATAGAACAATCGAAGAATGGGTAAAAGCGTCATTAATAGTAGGATTTAGACAAAACCTTAACGGCGATGCATTTGAAAAATTCATAGAAGCTACCTTTATGGGAGTAGTAGCGAAATGGTGGAACGGACTAGAAGAAAAAGAAAGAAATACTATAAGAAAATCAAGACCAATTGATGATAATGGAACTGAAGAAAGTTCAACACAACGGACTTTAGGCTTAAAAGAAATAATTACAAATTACGAAAAAGCAATAAGAACCGAATTCAGCGTATACGATAAAGGCGAAAAACACACTATATATAAAAAGAATCAAGCAAGATGGAGACTAAGTAACTTAGAAATATGCGACATGTGCCATTTTGACAACTATGCTTGCGAATTTCGAGAATATTATCAAGATAGTTATTACACAAAAGAAGAACGGACTCCAATTTTAGACTCATTCTTTTTAAAATTACCTGATCCATGGAGCATAAACATATATAGTGCATACATAAATGAGAAGGTAAAACCTGAAGTAGACACTTTAGGGTATAGAACGCAATTTGTAAAAGATTATAGAGACAAAGTATGCCAAGAAGCTAGAGCAACAATGAAATATTATAGAACGTATAAACAAAGAATCTGCTGTGAAGATGCAAGACCAAGTCATTGGGGATGCAATAATAACTATCGATTTAATAACTATAAATACACAAAAAGGAATAATCACAAATTCCAAAAATATCAACCAAATTATAAGAAAACTTTTAAGAGGTATAGAAAACCTTTTAAAAAATACTTCAGAAAAATAAATAAAAATAAAAATAGGCAATATACGAAAAATCCAAAAAAATGTAATTGTTACATATGTGGAGAGGTAGGACATATATCACCAAATTGCCCTAAAAGAATGAAAAAAGAAAATGTAAAATACGTAGAAGAAATTGAAGAAATGAACAACATAAATTATGAACCCATAGAATATGATGAAGAATGGTCAGATATAAGTGAAGATGAAGAAATAATGGTAATGGAAGAAGATAGTGGAAGTAGTGAAGGTGAAACAGAAGAATGTGAGATATACATGTTAACTGATCTAACAGAAATAGGAGAACCCTCAGAAAGAGAAGAAAACAATGAAGAATTAAGAGAAAGAATGTGCTTTGACATACAAAAGTACGATAAAATAAGAGAAACCAAATTAGATATAAATCCAAAAGAAATCTTTAAACTACCAATATTTGAAAGAAAGAAAAGTACCATAGTAATAGCTAGGAATAACGAACAACCTATAGACATTGAACAAGCACAAGGCAAAACCATAATCCCATTAATAACAGAAAGAATAATAAGACAAGAAATGGAAAAGATAAACGAAAAAACCAGAAAAACATTAAGACACATACATTTAGGAGCTGTACAAATAATAATAAAAGCTTATTTTAAGGAAGGAATAAATACGCCCCTCCAAATATATCTAATGGATGATAGGATAATATCAAGTACACAAGACGCCTTAATAGGAATAGTGCAAGGAAACCTAATGTACCAAAAGATAAAGTTCACAATAAAACCTAATTTCTCTATAAGCATGACAGAAGAAAATAAAGATAAAAGTCTAGTCATGTATCATAAGTTATCAGGAATAGAAATGATAGAAAAAAGCAAAGTTATGAGCATACAAATAAGAAATATTTACGCTTTCACCAGTAAGCACGAAGTAAAGAATAGAAATACAGACAATTTTAAAATAGAGCCGCTATTTAGCGAAATCATAAGGTACAAACCAGCTAGAGAAAACCCTGAAATGACCATACCAAATTATATAGAATTCGACTTTAATAAAGCAAAAGAAAAAGAAAAAGAAAAAGCACCACAAATAATGTTCGGAAAGAGGTCACTATCAATAAGAAATAAACAACAAGCATTAGAAATAATACCAATAATAAATACATTAGAACACCAAAATAATAACCAATTTAAAATAGAAATAGAGTATTATGACAACGGAAAATGGAATAAACAAATAGCCTTAGTCGACACAGGAGCTACTAATTCACATATTAAACAAACAAATATAAAAACCACTGAATTGATAACATTAGATAACCCATATTATTACTTAGATTATTACAATAATAGACATCCAATTGTACATAAAATCGTACTACCACTAAGGATAAATGGTAAAAAGGAAATGTTGTTACACTTACATGTAGACCCAGAACAACATGTTAATGATATGTTATTAGGAACTGACTTCCTTACATCAGTACAACCTTACTCAATTCAAGAAGAAAAAATCACGATAACAGTAAACAATGAAAGCATGGTAATAAATTGGATATTGGACAAATGAATCCATTAAGAGCAACAAAAAACACATTATACATCCTAACAGAATTTGTTTACGACGGATACAAATCAAGGAACTATCATAGTCTAATAGACACCGGAGCAGGTACTAGTTTATGCCGCGAGAATATACTACCAAAATGGAAACAAGATGGTTTTAATAAAAAAGCCATATCTGGATTAACCGGACAAACCATCATACTAGACAAATACCAACAAAATGTTAATGTACAAATAGGAAGTTACATACTAAAAATACCTATAGTATACCAGTTTGACGATATGAATAATGACGTACTCCTAGGAAATGACTTTTTCCAACAATATTATCCCATAACTATATCACATAAATCAGTTGTATTTACAACACCTTGCGGACACCAAGCAATAGCAGTTAGAATAACCCAACCATATTCCAGAACTGACCTACCACATATCAGAGTTTCTTCAACCCAGCATGGTGGATATCAGTACTTACCAAATAAAACTAGAATACAGCACGTTCAAATAACTACCACAAAAGAAATTTTACAAAAACAATTAGAGGATCTGTGCGGAGAAGACCCCTTAGCAAAATGGAACTTAAGTAAACCCACGACACATATAGAATTAATAGATAAAAACAAAATAATTAAAATTAGACCAATAAGACATACTCCAACAGATCTAGAAGAATTCAAAATACACATAAAAGAATTAGTGGAAAATAATTATATAAGGAAATCACAAAGTCCTCATTCATCACCAGCATTCATAGTAAAAAAACATTCAGAAGAAAAAAGAGGAAAATCTCGGATGGTAGTAAATTACAAGGAATTAAATAAAAATACTAAAAGATTTGGATACCCACTACCAGATATGCAAATACTACTTAATACAGTAAGAACAAGAAAAATATATTCAAAATTTGACTGCAAATCAGGATTTTATCATGTAAAATTAACAGAAGATTCAAAACCTTTAACGGCATTTAGCACACCTCAAGGATTTTATGAATGGAATGTATTACCATTCGGTTATAAAAATAGCCCAGGAATATTTCAAGAATATATGGATAAAATTTTTGAAAAATACAACAATTTCATATTAGTATATGTAGATGATATTCTAATAGGTTCAGAAGACGAAGAACAACATAAAGAACATCTACTAAAATTCGTAGAGATAGTGAAAGATGCAGGCATTATACTATCAAAAAAGAAGATGGAATTATTCAAAACTGAGATAGAATTCTTAGGAACAAAATTATCACATGAAGGGATAGAATTACAATCACATATAGCAGAAAAAATAAAGACTTTCCCTAATGTCTTAAAAGAAAAAAGAGAAGTACAAGCTATAATAGGATTACTAAATCAAACAAGAGGATACATACCAAATTTATCAGCAAAAACAAATTGGTTACAGCAAAAACTTAAAAAGTCTAAGAAATGGGAATGGACCCCGGAGGATGAAGAGAAACTTAAAATATTAAAACAACAAACCTCAGAATTACCAAAACTAAGACTACCAATTAAAGAATGTTCTTGGATAATAGAAACTGATGCATGTGAAACTAATTGGGGAGCAGTATTAAAATTTATTGAAACAGGAGAAAGTGAAGAAAAATTAGCCAGATATACTAGTGGTTCTTTCACACAAACTCAACAAAATTACCACATAAACGAAAAAGAACTACTAGCAATCTTAAAAGCTATAAAAAAGTTTGAACTATTCATAATACATACAAAATTTACGGTAAGAACAGATAATACCCAAGCAAAAAGTTGGATTAATAAAATAATAGACCCAACCATAGCAAATAAAAGATTGATAAGATGGCAGATGGAGTTAGCACATTACGATTTTGTGATAGAAAACATAAAAGGAAAACTTAATATTTTAGCCGATTTTTTATCAAGAAGTTAACCATTTCGCTTGCTGCAGAATGGAAACCAGAGTTCAGCAAATAGAACGAGATATAGTCTACCTAAAGGAGACAGCAGAGCAACTAAAAGGAGTATTTAACCAGTTACAACTACAAATATGTGGACTCCAGAGTCTGCTCTACCAGCATGTAAGCCAGCATGTAACCACAGAAAATATGGCAGATGAAAAAATGAGTGAGATAGGTGAGCCTTCTCAGTCAGTTAAGGAAGAAGCAATTACATCTCCAAATAAAACCACATATAAGGAGACACTCCTCACAGAGAAAGCTCCTATCAAAACATCAAAGAAAATATTATTTTTACAATATATTCAGAAGCTATGCCAAGCAACTGAAGTAAACCAATTCATCAGAACCATATCCCAGCAGCATATGAACAAGGCCATCATCCTACCAGGAGCCAATCCGAGAACAACTAGAGCACTATTCGAAAGAGGACTTATCCATTGTATTTACCCATCCAGAGAATGTGAAGAACTAATCCAGCTACCAAGAGAAATTTACAAGGCAGCTAAAAGTTATTTTGGGCTCACAAAGGCCTCAAAAATATATGTTAGAATGTATTCAGCCATCCCAGAGTACCTAAATGATGAGGAAGAATACCCAGCGGAACATGTTATAAAAATAGGGATGACCACCCAAATAATCTATGGAGCATCAAACATTGTACCATTTAAGGCCGAAGAATTTGAGAAATTAATCCCAGAAAGGAGAGCAATGGACTTTAGGAACATGTACTGTGAATTAAAAGACATAAAACAGAGAGATAGCAATATATGGATCTATGACAGCCCAGATCCAGATAAAATAATAATGTACAGTATAGCAAAAATCAAACAGCCACAAGATAGACATGAACTGTTTGACAGCTGGTACCAGATACTATCCACTGGAGCAATGACAATGACACCAGAGACAGCTGTACATTACTGTAGCCTGATGAAGATGGAGCACCAACATAAATGTGCAGCATGTGAAGATGTCGGCCAAGAGAAATCTCTTTTCCTGGAATAGGCCAAAAATGTAACCAGAGCATTTATTGTAACATGACGTAAGCACTGATGTAAGAAAAGCAATAATTGTATATGTGATGTAAGCAGTG
This sequence comes from Hemerocallis citrina, assembly GCA_017893485.1. Classification (NCBI taxonomy): domain Eukaryota; kingdom Viridiplantae; phylum Streptophyta; class Magnoliopsida; order Asparagales; family Asphodelaceae; genus Hemerocallis; species Hemerocallis citrina. The sequence continues at coordinate 365,213,216 of CM030359.1, forward strand.
ATGTAGGAGAATAATAATTGTAAAGCCATCCCTTCGGCTATAAAAGGGAAGGCAGGGTAGGAGAGAAGGCAGACTATCTTGGAAAGAAAAATTCCTCATAAATCTTTGTAAGTCTGTTTGTAACAAGCTTGAAGAAAATAAAATGTCTTTTTCATCTATCTGCCTCCGTAGAAAATAAGGTATGAACAGCTAAACCCCTTTCTCCTAGAGAGAGTTTTGTAAGGCTCTGCCTAAATAATCTTGCAAAAAGACTCATTTGCTACCTTCTATAGTTAGACTTTTGTGGTTGTCTGTACCAAGATGCTACTAGTTGTTCTAGACGTATCTCTTGGATGAAGCTCTATTGAGGGCATAGTAATCTTGAGATGGGAAGAACGTAAAAGGAGCACAGAAATCGGGGTGCATACCGGGGGTATTTTATCCACTGGTAGTAACTGGTACAGAACAGAGCAAAAAAGTTTAACTAGGTCGGAAGCATGATGGGCCGTTTTGTTTTGATTTTTAGGTATCCTTAGAAATCTCTCTCTGCTCTTTATTTCATAAATCCTTGTTATTTAGAAGTAATGGATGATAGTTTCGGTATTGTCTCACCAATTTTTGAATTAATGGTTAATTACCAAGGAAGTGACAGAATGTTAGTTTTTGATGTTTATTATCCTCATAGACAAATAAGTATGGACGATTGCTACGAATTCAAATTATTCTTTTTTAGCATTCAACGCGTAATAATTATAACGATAAACCAAATAATTCCTGGAGAAACTAGTAATATAAATGTTGAAATAATTGACGATCTAACTTATCACGAAAGATCTTTGTTATTTTATGAAAATGGTATATTTAGTAGTTACGTTTGGAGCCCCACGACTGCATACAGACAATTTCTAGAAGAACATGAACAGAATGAAGGAGAACATAGACATATAGAAGAACTTGAAGAACCTCCATATGATAGTGATGAATATGAGACAGTATCAGAATATATTAGAGAACTTGATGACGATGACGACGATATTCCCATCATTCCTGATTACTTTTTTAGGATAGACAATATCCATTATTTCGAAGAATATTATTTTACACACTTTGATCTGTTTTTCGACCATTTAGACTTTAATCTTTAGACTCTCAAAAGTTTTTGATACTCTCCTCCTCTTAATTTTCAGATTTCCAGAAGTCTACAACTACTAATTAAGAGATCCCACGTACCCACCAAGGTGGTATCAGAGCCAGTACAAAGTAAGTAAATTAAATTAAATTTTAAAAATTTTCTGCATATTTTTTAGTAATTTATAAGGTAGAAAGAAGAAAAACTAAAATCTAATAATAGAAATAAAAACTATCCTAAAACCCAAAACCTTTTAGTTTTTGTAGAAAGGTCACACATCCTATAAAAATTACTATAGGAACAATACTATAAAAATCTAACTAAAAACTAGGGTATTTTACTAATTATTTCCAAAACAAGGGCATTTGACTAAATAATTTCTAAAAGAAGGTTACCAAGCCAAATAACTCCAATAATTTACCGTCCTAACCGGAAAGTCAAGTTTACTTTAGCCACCGAATTTGAAGAATTGGAAAGTCTCCTTCAAACTCAACATCATCTGCGGACCTTATTTATGCGGATTCAACCAGTTGGACCAAACTATATATTAAAACAACAGATGTATAGTAGATTAATGAACAGTAAAATACCTTTATTATTATTATTTTTTTGATGAAACAAAATACCTTTATTATTACAACCCAAATATTTTCATCAAAAAAATTACAACCCAAATACCAAGTGTGTGCAGAATCAATTTATACATGCAGTGTACATGTACTAGATTTGCCCGTTGACACGTGCCTACGGCACGTCTTTAGAACGATACAACATATGAAAAACCTTGTAAACAGTAAATTAACAATTATGTAGCTCAAGTTTGATAGTATGGCAATAATTAGTTGTAAATAAAAGTCCATGTTTCCATAAGTATATATATCATTAAAAGGGTTAGTTCCATAGTAAATAAGCAATTGAGGATCTGACATGTATGTGATTGGAAAATCCTCAAAAGGGTTAGTTGTTCAATGTATCACATGCATGCCACATAATCACTTGCTCATTTACTAAATGAGCAAGTTTCTCATATCCCTTTTACCATACTAGTATTTTTCACGTGCAATGCACGTTTTGATAAGAGTTGGAGGATTTTCACGTTCGATGTGTTGAGAAATAGTTTTTGAGTTGGACGTGCATTGCACATAATTGGGAAAAATATTTCGAAGAAAAAACTACAATTTGTATGTGCAATACATGTGTTTATAAGTAGAATTTGAGTTGTATGTGCAACATATGTGTATGTTTAGTGTTAAAAAAATATTATAAAATTGTTTTACACGAGCATTGCACGTTTTAAATAGATGAAATTTTTTTATTTGTTTGTTTTTGTTGTAATTAATTGGAGAGTTGGAGTTGTACGTGCAACACACGGATTTATATGTTGACAAATGACAACCCCAACTCTCCCATTATAATGTTGGGGTTTTAACATGCATACCCCTAACAAATATGATATTATCATATATACCCCTCACAAATGTATATTTTCGTATATGCCCCTAATAATTTGGACTATATTTCATATTTATCCCTATGTTAGATATCACTAAGTTAACCATGATTTTAATCTTATAAGACAAATAGAAATCAAATTAAAAGATCAAACTAGACAATCAAACGAGAAAACATTTAAGAGTTTAAAGAAAAATAAATGATGAAGTTTATAATATATCGTTAAAAAACAAGATTAATGACAAATTTGGAGAAGTAACGTGAGGAAGAATATGTAGTACTCAAAGATGCACTGTTGGTTTGTCCATTTCTTGAAAAAATAAAGAAATTTTGATACGCGCTAAAGAGTCTCGATTGGATTAACAATTCTCCGGATTTACAAGGATAAAGAAGATAAAGTTTGAATGGTAAATAAGATAATATTTTTGTCATTTTTCATTAAGTCCACTAAAAAAAACTGAAAATTCTCCAACGTTTTGATTTTTTCCTAACTTGAGGGATAATTAAGAAATATAGCATGCATAGTTGGGGACAAATATGATAATTCATATTTGTGAGGGGCATATATGATATTCACTTATTTGTTAGGGACATACATGTTAAAAACCCTATAATGTTATATATATATATATATATATATATATATAGATATATGGGTAAAAGGGATATGAGCAACTTGCTCATTTAATAAATGAGCAATTGATACATTGAGTATCTAATCACTTTTAGGATTTCCCAATCACATGCATGTCACCTCATCACTTGCTCATTTACTAAATGAGCAAATTGCTCACACCCCTTTTTCCCTATATATATATATATATATATATATATATATATATATATATATATATATATATATATATATATATATAAAGTCTTCCATTGTGCACCACCTATGGTGCACACGACGTGTGCACTCGGCCTTTCCACCTTCGTATCGACGATCCGAACCATTCATATTGATCTACACATCTAAATTAGTCTAGATATATCAAATCAGATCATTTGAAATTCATTTGTTCATCCATTGAAGTGTTACAAAATTGTATGGCTGAAAATCATTATTTTTTATAGTCACATGATGGATAGGCAAATGAATTTCAAATGATTTGATTTTACATATTTAGACTAATTTGGATGTGTAGATCAATGTGAACGGTTCGGATCGTCGATACGAGGACGGGAAGATCGAGTGCACATAGAGGGGTGGTGCACAATGAAAGATTTTCCTATATATATATATATATATATATATATATATGGAAATGCTCCATTGAAAATGGGTCTAGTTTTCACGAGTTGGAAAACACCAATCTGAGCCGTTGGATCGCTCATGATCGTGATCAGCGGCTCAGATCGAGCTCTCCATAACCCGTTTTAATTGATCAGCGGAGGGTTATTTTGGAAATTTCGTCCCAAATAACTCTTCGCTGAACAGATTTTAAAATAATTGATATGACCTAGGCCGTTGTTGGGAACAACGGCTTAGGTTATAAAAATTGAATTATAGGCCGTTGTTTGGAACAAAGGCCTTATTCTAAATTTTTATAACCTAGGCCAACAACGGCCTAGGCTATAAAATTTTAAAGTTTCTATAAAATTTTATAGCCTAGGCCGTTGTTGGGGTTATAAAAATTTACAACAAGGCCGTTGTTCCAAACAACAGCCTATAATTCAATTTTTTATAATCTAGGCTGTTGTTCCCAATAACGGCCTAGGTTATATTCATTATTTTAGAGCGAATCAGGCGAGGAGTTATTTGGAATGAAATTCCCAAAATAACCCTCCGCCACTTAAGTGATATTGGGTGATGGGCGGAGGCGATCTGAGCCGCTGATCACGATCAAAAGTGATCCAACGGCTCAGATTGGTGTTTTCCAACCCGTGAAAATAAACCCGTTTTCAATGGAGCATTTTCCATATATATATATATATATATATATATATAGAGAGAGAGAGAGAGAGAGAGAGAGAGAGAGAGAGAGAGAGAGAGAGAGAGAGAATTAAATAAATAAAGGAGCTGTTTTGGGGGAAATTTTGAATTTGAGTTTTCGGAAAAAACTTGGGGGGGGGGGGGAATGTGTTTTGTGAGATTAGATCTGGGCCTTTAATTTTAGAGGGATTGAAGGAGAGCCACTTGATAGCTTTCTTTGTGTTTTATTATACTGAGAGAAGAACTATTAGAGAAGCGTGGTATATCGCTATCGCCGCAACGACTTGGGTTCTTTGGCTGGACAGAAATAATTTTTATGTCCGCAAAATTTGTAATAATATTTCTGTTAATTTGACTCACATTATACATTTTATTTCATTTTGGACTAATGTGGCCGCAGCAGGTCCAAGGGGGAGGATAGCGAGCGTATTCCGTGTCGATGATTTTGATGATGATGAAGTCGAGATCGGTCCGACGATTGACTGACAGACAGCTACACCTTACTGTTGAAAGATACCCACCGCTCCAGGGTTTGTTGGGGGGATATGATGTATTTTGGTTAGACACATGTATGTTGCGGCCATTCTGGTATTCTTTTGTCCCACCCCCCATGCTTGGGGTGGAGTTTATGTACTTTTATTTATGTACTTTTGTTATGACTATAGGACCTTGTAATTGGCTCAGTACTTTGAGTTTGTTTTATTAATCCCTTATTAATGAAACAGGGTGGCCATACTACACCTTTTCTTAAAAAAAAAAAAAAACTATTAATGTAGTGTTGTTATACATGGCACATATGATTTGGATTTTTGAAGGAGGAAATGGAAGGAAATGTCGCATAGGAGAAGGTACCTTAAAAAATCCTAACCTCTCTTTCTAAATGTATGATACACCATTCAAATTATTTTACATGTCATAAAATATAGGAGGATGAAATATTACCAAAGTTAGTATTTAATGATCAGAATAGTGTATTGCTGAAAAACTGTTTATTTTGTAACTTCATGATAAATGACCAAAATATATTCAAATTTAATAAATAAAATTCACGGTATGTTTCATGATAAGAAGACGAACTTGAACGATGCATATTGTAATTTTTGGCTGCGGAGAATGGGTGTTTAGTACCCGGTAAAAGAGAAAATTTACTCCGTTGATATAGGACCCCTTATTATTATTTTTTTGAAATGGAAGGACACGGACGTTATTCATGCATGTTAGGTTCCCATATGGTATACGCAGCAACTAGCTAACTTCCAAACTGTGCACTGCACTGCATTCCCAATATTCAACAATGGAGTGCTTGTTTGATTGCCAGCAATTATGATCTCTATTTTGGCGCTGTCTCTTTGATTTCTATTGCACGTGTCTTTGAAATAATCAAGATATGCTTCTCTTTTCTTAATTAAAAAATAGAACTTAACTTGTCTAGTTTTCAACATGTTTTGGTCTTTTAAAAAATAATAATAACACACTAGCACACTAAAAGAATATGTCACTTGTAATAAGTTCTTGAATCTGTGACGAACCGTATTTTTCAGACTCAAGAGCATTAACAGAAAGGAGATTAAGTACCTTCGATTATATACATATCCCTGGGATTTTTTTTAATTTTTTATTTTAAGATGATAACAACCAAGAATGCAATTGAAAAAAACTGTTAAAAAAAAACTGAGAATCTTATTGAGTTATGTAATACAATCAATACAAATCCAAGCACATAGGGGATCATACCAAACACACCAAAGCACACAAGTTTGTTCAGGTTTGAATTTTCGCCTTAATTCGGGAAAGAATAAACCCAATATGTTATTCAACTAAAGAATATACAAGAATAGCACAATTCTCACCACGACCATCTCTCAAGCCGCACCAACAAGTACTAATTGTTTACAATTGGAGAAACACTCAGTCTCTCTTTCAATGAACTACTCTCTCTCTTGGCTCTCAATGGAGGCTAATAACAACAATATATAGAGATCTATAGAAATCCTAGTTTGATATCTTGATACAATAGCCGTTAGATGTTACAGAAGAGATAACCCTACGATAAGAGCCACACGATCTGACTTGAAGACAAAGTTGGGCCAATCGAATCAACAAACCTGAGCCCAAAAAATCCATCAGCGCCGCGAACGGTCGACCATTCAACAAGACCGGTCGACCCTCCTCATATCGGGAAGACATTGTACATTGTACAGGGGATGATTGACCTTCCCCAAGGTCGGTCGACCTTACCCTGCTACTTCTCCTGCTGTTGATTGTTTCCTTCTCTATCTTCAACCATCTCGATCTTCCATCGACTCATCATCTTCGTATCCAATGTAGTATGCAAAACATAAACCCAATAATCTCCACCTTGGAGTGCATGCTATGAATCCACACCGTGTGATTAAAAATCTTCCAGACTCTTTTTCTTCTCTTCTTGTGAACAACTCGTTTTGATGGCTTCGTCTGCTAGTTGAATCTATCTCTACATGTTTTTCTCTAGTTGTATGTCCCCCTCAAGGGCACACCCCAGTAGATATAATCATAGAGGTGCCACCCTTCACACGAACTCCACCTACCTCAAGGCTCTCTCCACATTCCGACGATATTCGAATGTCGCAGTCTCACTCGGATGATTCTAGTGACGACATACTAGATAGTGTTTTAAGAACGTAGAGCTTCGAAACACCTGCGCAGACTTTTCCATTCATACAAAGCTTTTAGAGGTGTACTTAACACCCCTCTTTCCTTTCATCATCTCACGATAACTTTCTCATACTGATCGAACTCCACTTGGATCTGTGTACCTGCAGTCCCGTGCTTCTAGAGTTCTCATGGATAAAAGGCTCTATTTCATCAAAGAAATATGCATGCCCTCCTCTTGTGTGTGTCCCCTTCCATCTGTCATCTTCAGCTCTACTGTTCTCTCACCCCTTACGTCACAAATCTTGTACGTCAACCTTCGTTCTTATACAAGGACATGATGCAAACTTGTAAGTAGGAACAATTATTTCACAAATCTTATCAATCTTTGTTCTCACACAACGATATGATGCAAACTTGTAACTAGAAATCATTTCCTTCTTGGAGCAAACTTGAGAAGAACTAATCGAATCAAAAGAATAACCGGAATCCACATCTAAAGAATTTAAACAAAAGCACTGTTTAAGCCATCACCTGATTAAGCGGCACTGGATTTAGCATCCCTCCGACTCAATTGCTTGCAACAGTCTCTCATGTAATGCTCAATCTCTTTGCACTTGTGGTCAAGGACCTTATCCCTACATACACTTTTTCTTCCATTCGAAGTACAATCCACCTCCAAATAACTTACAGAAGTTGATGACAATTTCTGACTCTCCTTCCTAAGTACATCCTCCTCAAACCCCTTGATCATACCTGCTATAAGAAACTTCTCCTTGGTAGATTCATCGTCTACCACAATTATCATGTTGGATAGATTTGGTGGTGAATATATCGAGTTGGAAACTTTAGATCATCTGCGTTGAACACTCTCAGTTCAGATAACTCCATATTGAACTCCACTATATGATCTAGAAGAGCGGTACTTTACCTCATTGAGAAATTTTACAACTTTCCTTTCTAGTACATTGACCCTGTAATGACGATATCGAGTAGTCAGTTCTGAATCTTTTCAAAAGGCTCGACGCGCTTCTCCTACATCTGACACCGCTCGCCGAAGACATACAGATTAAATCCAATGCTTCTGAATAAATTTCCTCTTAATTCTCCTGTTTTGTGCCGATTGGTCAATCTTTATCTTATTCTAGGACTATATTTAAGTCATGTAGAACCGATGCATCATGCATATCCTCCTTTAAGAGATCAAAGTTGATTTTACCTTCTAACATGATGTTTGTGATCTGATTGCCATCTTCTCCAGGGAACTCGAACAAACCCACGAATCTGATAGCTATGATACCAATTGTTAAAAAAAACTGAGGTTCTTGTTGCGTTATGCGGTACAATCAATATAAATTACCAAGCACATAGGAGATCACACCAAACATACTAAAGCGCATAAGTTTTTTCTGGTTGGGTCTTTCGCCTTAATCCGGGGAGAAGAAACCCGAGATGTTATTCAACTACAGAAGATACAAGAATATTACAATTCTCACCACGCCTTAATCCGGGGAGAAGAAACCCGAGATGTTATTCAACTACAGAAGATACAAGAATATTACAATTCTCACCACGACCCTCTCTCAAACCTCAACAGCAAGTACTAGTTGTTTACAATTAGAGATTACTCAATCTTTCTTTCAATGAAGTACTCTCTATTTCTCTCTTAGCACTTAATGGAAGCCAATAACAACAATATATAGAGATCTAAACAAACCCTAGTTTGATATCTTGATACAATATTCGTTAGATGTTACTGAAGAGATAACCCTACGATAAGAGCCACACGACCTGACATAAAGACGATGTTGGGCTTTAACCGAATCAAAAAACTTGTGCCCAAAAAACCCATCAGCGCCGCGAACGGTTGACCATCCCAACAAGACCGGTCGTGTAACACCCCGCAAAATTGGAAATGATAATTTTGCTCTCGTGTGTTACGCATGTGTATTTTGTAACGTGTTTTCACTACGTATTTTGATTACCGACTATTTATGCATTTTCCGTATTGATTTTACCCTATTTTGAGTCCCTGTAATTTTACGTGCTTTTTATATGTTTTCGATGCACGTATCAATTTCGTATTCTTCCATCACTAAGTGTGATATTTCTATGTGTACTGATTATTTTTCGTGTTCGAACTCGTTTTATAAAACGAAAATTCATTTTCCCTATTTTTGATTAAAATAATTTTGTAAGTGTAATGCACGTATTTTCTATGTACGTAGTGATTACGTCGTGAAATATATAAAAATTAGTAAATATAAATTTCTTATATTTTTTTTCAATTATATTTAATAATTTTCCATCGATAAAGTTGATTTTCATATTTTGATATTTTACGTGCAACACATGTGTTTTCGGCGAACATATTTGAGTGTATTCATTTTCAAAATAAATTTTTGGGAATGTGTGTATATTTATTTTATTTGTACATGAAAAATTATAATTTTTAAATTAAACTAATTTTATATGCATCTCATATACTATCTATATGTGTTTGAATTTAAATAAAAATATTTAATTGAAGGAAGTGTGTGCAAGTGCATCGCATGTGCTAATATTTTTTCATCTTTATTTTTCTTACTCTCATTTATATTTTAGCATGCATAGTCTTTTATTTAGCCTTTTATTAAACCCATGGACCTAGAATAGATTCTAGTCCACTAGATTAATTAATTAATTAAAAGGCAAGCCCACTAGACTAACTAATTAAATTGATTAAAAGAAAGTCCACAAGACAAGCCCATTAATAAAATCCATTTTTTTTGTTGTGCATGGACTCACACATGACATATAACAACTTTTAGTACGCATATTAGGATTATAGGATATTGTATTTATTTTTGTATGTGTGTGCGTGCATGTGTGGAAAGGGAGAGAGAGAGAAATCGGTTTGGAAGAGGAGGGGGGACTGGATGGAAGTTGAGAAGAGAATAGGTTAGGGGTTAGGATTTTGAAAAGGTGGGGAGTTAGGAAAGTGAAAAGGTTTTAGTGGGTAGTTATTAGGTGGTGAGATTTTGCAATTAAGCCCTTCACTTTGTACTATAAATACACCCTCATTCTTCTTCACATTATACACCTAAAATTACAAAATCAAGAGAGGAAAAAGAAAGAGAGAAAGAGATTTTTCTTGTGCATTTGAGAGCTCTTGCTAGGAGGAGAAGGACTAAGAGTGCTTGTTAGACTAGAAGTTGTCTCTTCATCTTGGTCGATTATTCTTCATAAGAGGTGGGTGGTCTTGATATTTTCTAATTCATAGGTTGAGCATGCTAGAATATGATCTTAGTAATACAGATCAATTGGATGTGATGTGGGTAATCTTGTGTTTTTCTAATTATAAGACATGCATGCTAATCTATTACATGAGTACTAATGATAAATTTGATGTGATGATTAGTGAACAAATCCATGCTTTTATATATTCTATGAATTGTAGAAATTTTGATATGATTAAAGAAACAAATTATCATCATGTTAATTAGAAATGAGAAAAAGAGTTATGGCCATATATATATGCATGTTAATTCATAAATGGAGAAATATATAATTGTAGGAACACTTGTTGAGATTTCCCTTATGATAAAAATGAATTTTTTGTGAAATTGAATTGATGCACTTAAAATCATTTTAAATTATTTGTAAGAGATACAATATGCTATTTTGATTAAAATGAAGAAATAAAACTTATGTTCATTAAAGAGAAGGAGAAATTTAAAATATAGATACAATGTTGAGAACACAAGTTTGGAAATTCGTGAATCATTGTTTTTAGAAAACTCGGTATGAATGAGAGAATTATAATCAATTAGAAAGATTAGATCAAATAAACAACCGGGTTTGTGAAAATAATTGAATAACAATACGGTTGAACAAAGCCTATTAGTATAACTTCACATCAGAAATTACACTTGAACTTACTGGTTAGTCGGTGCACCATAAGTCGTTACTATGCTTGTAAAAGAACTTGGGTTCAAAAGTTGTTGTCCACATTTTATTTTCGTTTCATTAAATAAAATCCGAACTTGAAGATGGACATTTGGAAATTTCGTTTCAATTTTATGACGCAAAGTCCATATGGACTTATTGGCTAGCGGGTTTGGGCCTTGGGCATTTTACTGTGCTGTCGGGGGAGTTGGGTTCGAAACCTGATATCCTCAACATTTTTTAGGGGTTTTCGTTTAATAAGAAAGAGTATTTTATACCTCTAAAAAATTTGGAAAAAATTCTAGAATTCCTATAAAATAAACTAGAAATTATGAAAAATGGTTTTAGAATTTTTCATGTATATTTGGGACATTAAAAATGGAATTGAGATAGAAAAATTATTGAATTCAAAATTTATTATTTGAGAATAGGACTCTCATTTTGTAAAGAAGAGTAAAATATTGTTGTGTGAAGTGATTTCTCTTGAAGAGATTATACTCTTATTTGGTTTAAGAAATATTTTGATGTGAGTTGAGACATTTTATGAGCTTAAGTTTGCTAATAAGATTTCATGTGATGAATTTATGTTCATGAAAAGAATTATTGCTTCTAAAGATTATGAATGAATAAATGGATCATGAATAGTGTCAAGATAAGACATTGATCACTTTGTGAATAAGTTGAAGATATGAATACATTAAGTTAATACATGATTATTGAAGGGTATGAGTACCCATGGATTCTTGTACATAAAAGGTTGTGATTTAGAGTTAGTAAGACCTCGGATACCGGCATTGTTGAAATAAAAAAATTGAGTTATATTTTGAGATTTGCCATGGAGCTATCTCGGTATTTGTAATTAAGTCCGGTAGGGGGTAAAACTAACTATAGGTATGATAAATTATTTGTCTTGAAATTATTTATGTCTTGAACTTAAAAATTTTTCATGTATATTTGGGACATTAAAATTGGAATTGAGATAGAAAAATTATTGAATTCAAAATTTATTATTTGAGAATAGGACTCTCATTTTGTAAAGAAGAGTAAAATATTGTTGTGTGAAGTGATTTCTCTTGAAGAGATTATACTCTTATTTGGTTTAAGAAATATTTTGATGTGAGTTGAGACATTTTATGAGCTTAAGTTTGTTAATAAGATTTCATGTGATGAATTTATGTTCATGAAAAGAATTATTGCTTCTAAAGATTATGAATGAATAAATGGATCATGAATAGTGTCAAGATAAGACATTGATCACTTTGTGAATAAGTTGAAGATATGAATACATTAAGTTAATACATGATTATTGAAGGGTATGAGTACCCATGGATTCTTGTACATAAAAGGTTGTGATTTAGAGTTAGTAAGACCTCGGATACCGGCATTGTTGAAATAAAAAAATTGAGTTATATTTTGAGATTTGCCATGGAGCTATCTCGGTATTGTAATTAAGTCAGGTAGGGGGTAAAACTAACTATAGGTATGATAAATTATTTATATCTTGAACTTAAGAATTAGGCACTAAGTGAAGATGTAGTAAAACCTAGGCAAATGTAAGTGAGGCACTCTATATAGTCGGGCGGTGGATTTACTGTGGTGGTTCTCTGGGACTATAGATCCAGTCGGGCAGTGTACTTCGGGATTGTGGTTGCCTCGTGGGAGACGAGCTTTTATTTTAAATCCGGGACTATGCATAGTCGGACGGATAGTTTGCCATAATCGAATGTATATATGTATACCGGGGCTAGAGGGGCACCTGTGGGAGGTTCACATGACGAGGAGTCTATATAATAGTCGGACTGTGGATTTACTGCGGTGGTTCTCTGGGACTGGAATCTATACTCGTGGAACGTCTCATCTTTGTTTTTTACTGGATAGTTTGTCATGACGAGGGATCGAACCCTTTATTGTGGAGTACGTAGGTGCTTGCCCTCGGACCTATGTAGTATGGGATGCATAGAATCTGAATAAGTATGCATTAGTGTCATCTTAGTATAAAATATCTGCATTAGGCATTAAGGCATTACATACACTTACATATTTAGTGTAGTCACATTATAACACTTTATTTGCATTCAAGTTTGTGGTTTGTTAAAGTATTGAGATCATTATAATTTCGGCATAGAGAGGATGGTCGTGTATAACATTTTCGTCGGTTGTAAGCAACTGACGTGCCCACAGCTTATTATGCAGGAGTTGGATTTTTAAGAAGGAATAAAGTTGACATGATGCTGTTGATTAATTACATGCTAAAGATGTTGCAAGTTGTATATTATTTTCATTGTTGTACTTCATTTTATCTTCCGCTGTGTAAATGGTTGTGAAGACTCTGTTGTATGATGAAAAGTTTAAATTTTCTTTTAAAATTGTATGAAGTGAAGTTTAAAGGTCCTGTGGAACTTCGAATTTGGTCTTATTTGGAATTCGGGGCGTTACAGGTCGACCCTTCTACTATCGGGTAGACACTGTATAGGGAACTGTCGACCTACCCCAGGTCGGTCGACCTTACCCTGCTACTTCTGCTGTTGCTGACTGTTTCCTTCTCTATCTTCAACCATCTCGATTTTCCATCGTCTCATCGTCTTCATATCCAACATAGTATGCAAAACATAAACCCAACAAAAACAACAATTACAAAATTACCTGCAAGTCGATCGCGTAAGATATGCACCCAGCACAAGCAGAAACAGAACAAGAAAAAATAATATTACAAGATTATAGAGAACAACCCAGAAAAAGCAGTGGAAGCAAAAGGCAAAATAAATGTAAGAAGCCTAAAACCAATGGCATATAACCGGAAGTAAGTGCAGCACCCCAGAGCAAGCATTCGCTTCAGGTGCTTCTTGCAGTTATTCAAAAACAGCTAGAAAGATGCAGTAATCGTCCCTTCTCGCTTAGTTCTATATGAAACGCTTTACTTATTGACCGAGAGGACAGAAGGCAAAATGCTCCACTAATGACTGACTTCCCTGTATCCAGCTCCCTATTTCCACGTATTTCATTCATCGTGAACTGGATTTCCCTCGGAGACTGGCCTTCAAAATGACCAACTCGCATTTTCCCGTGATTTTTGCTTGTGACCCTCTGTTATTAGCGAAAGCAACCCTAAAAATGGTCAAAATTGTCATTGCATCCACCCCGACGAAAGACACCCCTTGAACAGAATGAGAGGAATCGCCACTCCCAAAACAAAGACCGGCACATGCAGCGAATACAAACCCAAAATGGAAGACATCCTTGGGCCCAAGATACCATCAAGCACAAAAATCTCAGATAACGGAGACATAATATGCAGAAGCAAAATAGGAAAGATACAATGAAGAAACTAAGTATAATACAAGCTGCATTTGAATGACTAGAAACCAAGTGCACCAACATACTATACAAATCATTCGTTTGCCACTATGTGTTAGGACTGTGTCTTGTATACTCGTTGTTCAGATTAGAAGAAGGTAATATGAAGCACGGAGGTCGAAGCATCGAAGAGAGTGTAAGAGAAAATAACAACAACAGCAGTCAGAGAAGGGGACAGTCGACCGGTCTTGGGGACAGTCGACCGCACCCCCCGACCGCGCCCCCCGACCGCTCGTAGTACAGGGAATGTCAGAGAGTGGTAAGGTTGATCTGTCTTGTTAGACGGTCGACCGACCGCGGTGCTGTGTTCGTTTTGGGTCCCGATTTGTTAGGTCGTTTCAGACCAATCTTCAACTCCAAGTTAGATCGTGCGGCTCTTATTCAGTTACTTCTTTTTCAGGTTATATCGGACGACTGAGAATCAAGAATAGACCTAGGTTTCTCTCTATTCTTCTATATATATTATAAATTCTTCCAATATGAGAGGGGGTACTTCATAGATTCTTTTCTCCATTGCAAAGAGAGGCTCAAGAGAGAGATAGTTCTTGGTGGGTGAGTTTAATTCCTTGTATCAAGTGAATTAGTAACTCATTGTAATCTCTTCTTGTAACACCCCATATTAAATATATATATATATATGTGTGTGTGTGTGTGTGTGTGTGTGTGTGTGTGTGTGTGTGTGTGTGTTGAAAAGTAAAGAAATTGTTGTTTGTATAAAATGTATACAGGTTGGCATGTGTGTAATATAAGGAAATGAATAGTACTTGGGTGGGGGCCACGTGATGTGAAGATTTCATGGAGTTACAGCATGATGTGCTGTTGGTTGTGAAGCTGACGTCAGCTTATATGGGCCCCACTTGGATAGCCAATTCGGCTGTACAAGGAGAGAGAGTTAGGGAAGTTAGTCCTATATCGGATTTCAAACAAAATAAAATAATATATAAATATAATAGCCTATGATCAAGAGTCACCAATCTGGTTAACCACCTTTTGAGAGGCAGCCTGTGGTGGGCAATTGTACTACATACTATCTAATTTGTCTTATATATAAATTGTATAAATTGTCTGAGCTAGGGGCAGGGGCGTTACAAATGGTATCATAGCCGACTTTTGACACCGAGTCTACATACTATCTAATTTGTCTTATAAATTGTATAAATTGTCTGAGCTAGGGGCAGGGGCATTACAAATGGTACTAGAGCCGACTTTCGATACCGAGTGTGGGTAAGAGTGGGCGAGATGTATGCCTGAGATGGAGATAGCAGATGTACGGATATGCCTGAGAGGGAGCGAGGTGGCGGCCTGAAATAACGGTGCAGCTAGCAGAATCAGGGTACTCCACTCCACATCGGCTTGAATGGAGGACTCGGCTTGAATGGAGGACGCTGATTTTTGAAAGGGGGTGTCTGTAACACCGCGTGTTAAAAAAATAATATATATATATATATATATATATATATATATATATATATATATATATATATATATATATATATATATATATATATATATATATATTTCGATGTATATATGGGTAGCCTTCGATTGCGAACTCCTCGTGCGAACTGACGACTACACCATCAGATTCAAAAAAATCCATCCAATGGATGTGATTTGATCCAGATCCCTTCTTAGTTATTTCTGGGGGTATTTTGGTAATTTGCGGTAATAGGGCAGATCTTCTGCCCTCTTTTGCCTCCATTCCTCTCAGATCGAAACAAAAAAAACCCTCTCAGATCGAAATCGAAGCACCTTCTCTCTCTTCGCGAACCCTAACTCTTGTGTAGCGAACTCCTCGCGCGAACTCCTCTTTTCTGATCGAAATATTTCGATCGATTTCCCACCCGCCTTCCCCCCTCTTAGTCCCTTTCACATCGAAATATTATCTTGTCTCTCTATTCGCGAACCCTAGCCTCTCCAACGTTGAGAGCTTTCTCCAGTCCTCTTCAATCCATTCTCCAGTCCTCTTCAATCCACAGCGAAACCCTACCTCCGACGCCCCCTACTTTCTCTAATCATCTTTGCCCATTTCGAAACCCTAGGGTTTCGATCAGGTATATTTTTATTATTATTATTTTTTGTTTGTTCCCTTTTTTTCTGCTTGAATTTGTAGGAATGGGGTATTTTGTTAAGAGAAAACTACTGTTTTGTTTCAATTTGTAGGAAGCATACTGTGTATTTCTTCGTGGCTTGATTCCGTGGCTTGATTCTGACTATGGATATATTTTTGCCAATACACTGATACTTGATATCAACTGAGGGAAGTATTTGATTCTGACTATTCCTTTTTTAAATTTAATTGCTTATTTTATTGCATGTTGGTATAGGCAGTGATGACAATGTACAATTTACCAGCATTTGTATGCATTTTGCTGCTTCTTCGGGTTGTATACTTCTGTTTATATTTTACAAGCATTTATACGAAGAGTAGGGTTGCAATCGAGCCAAGCCAAGCCGAATACCTTAAGGCTCGAGCTCGGCTCGTTTACGAAACGAGCTCAATTTTGAGCTCGAGCTTGGCTCGAGCTGAGTTTTGACCATATTCGAGCCGAATAGCTCGCGAGCTTAGCCTAAAAAAAAAAAATCGAGCTCGAGCTCGGCTCATTTACGAAACGAGCTCGGATTTGAGCTCAAGCTCGGCTCAAGCTCGGTTCGATCCGAGCTTTGACCGAGCTCGAGCCGAATAGCTCGCGAACAGCTCGATTTGTTTGCAGCCCTAACGAAGAGCTCGCATACAAGAGTTCACAGCGGAAGGTCTCCCATCTAGAGTACAATGAGTGCAACACTTAGGTTGTTCGATCACTGTTTTCACCATGTTTGATTTGTATTTGCTGAGTTAGTATTCCATTAAATATTCTATATATATTGATAATTTATTTGTGGGTGATACATTTTGTTTTTTTTTTGCTATTTATTAATCTCTTGGGTTGGGTTTCATATGTTTATTGATTTATCTTGTTTAGGTGAAAGATTTACTGAGATTGTGGGTAGTCCTTATTATATGGCTCCCGAGGTACTGAAGATAAATTATGGACCAGAGGTTGATGTGTGGAGTGCGGGGATTATTCTATACATCTTGCTATGTGGTGTTCCGCCATTTTGAGCGGGTAATTTCTTCGGAAATTCGAATTGGGGGATAAGATAATTTAGTTGATGTTGGTTTTCTGATTATGTATAAACCGGTCTGGTCCGGTCCTCTGATTTTCCCAAAAAACCCGGTTTAGGTCTAGCCCGCCTGCGGCCCAGCCCGGCCAGACCTAGGAACGGATTAAATCGGCCCGATCCGGTTTGGACTGGCCCGCGGGCCGATCGTTGGCCTTCTTTTAAAAAAAATCCATTTTTTCTTCCAAAATTGGGTTTGTGTAATTACTAAAATGCCCCACAACGGATCTATACTAGCTAGTTTTGGGGGTATTTTGGAAAATTCAAAAAAAATGTATATTCTATATATACAACCTCATTTCATTCAATTCTCTTCACAAGTTCACTCAACTCTGTCTACTATATCTCAACTCTCTCAACAAATTAACAACAATAAAAAACATTCAACTACTCTCTTGCAATGATCAACATTAACAACATCAACAACATCCAACAACATCCAACAACAACACTACAAGCTCTTAACTTTCTCTATCTTCATTCTTCAATCTACATTCTACACGCATACTGTATTTTTGTATTAGTATAATTTTTAGAATTAGCATTGCTGACTGTTCTCATTTATTTCTCTTAATCAGATTATTTTTTGTTGTTGTTGTTCTTCTTCTTCTTATTATTTTTTTTTATTTGGTCAACATACACTAGTTATTCATTTTATTTTTTTTATTGAAATATTTCTTGTTATATATATATTTTGTTTATTAACATACACCGGTTTATAGTAGAATTTTATTTAATTTTATTTGTTTTGTAGAATCATTTCTATAACATACACTAGTTTATCTATCTTTATTTGTTTTGTAGAATTAATTTTTAAAACATACACTAGAATTAATTTTTTACATTCCAAACATATATACACTAGTTTAGATGACATCTAACTGATCACGTGGTAGACATAGTAGCCAAGAGTTCAGCAGTAGTCTTCGCATTCCATCCATTCCAATTCCATATGTAGATAGTGAAGAAATACTTATGAATTATGATAGCATTCTCGGTTTTCATGAAACACGAATCATGTAAAAATAGAAGACATAGAACCACAATCATTGGAACAAGGCCCTTCTCAATCCTGTAAAACAAGAGAGAACACTTCCGAAGTACAGAAATATTTTGACTATGTCTTTTCACAAAATGATAAGAGTGTAGGACTAAAAATTTGTAAGAAGTGACTAAAAAGTTGTAAGAAGTGTCAAATAACCTATAAGTTTAAAATAGGATCGGGAACAGGTACACTTCAACGACACTTAAATAAATGTCAAACTTAAATTTCTAAGGACAATCTTACACACAAAAGAATATACCATAAGACCGGTCAAGTAGATTGTCATAGCTACGATCACGATATCGTTCATAGGGAAATGACTAAGTTAGTAATTAGAGATGAATTACCTTATTCATTTGGTGAAAGTAGGAATGTAGAAACTTTTGCACAAACCGTATTAAACCTCTATTATAAAAAATATGTTAGGAATGTAGTTAAGGGTGATTGTAAATTAGTTTACAATGAGGCTATGAATATTTTAGTAGCAAGGTTAACATCACTAAACAGTAGAGTTGTAACCCCTGTTTTTCATTTTATGTATTTTTGGGTGTATTTCTTTTCTTTTTGTGTATTAATTTATTGTATCTCTTTTGGACCGTATATTGGATCTTCTTTTTCAATATATTCATCTCTTTGATTTGTCGTCTTTTTGTTTGAGTTCTTGATTCTGTTGTCTCCTATTGTTTCATCTCCATTTAATCGAGCTCTTATTTTTTTGATTCCCTTTATTTTATATTGTTCATGCCTTATTTCTGTTATCCATTTTTTTTGCCCATCTCCTTATTGGATTTTATTATTAAAACCCTCTATTCCATTTTATTAAACCCTTTTGGATCTGCTATAAAAGCTCTAATACCCTGTTTTCACCCTATAACCCGTTTTACCTATACTCCTACCCGCAACCCTATAACAAAAGAAACCCAACCCTACTCAGTTGTCACCCCTGTACCCCCCTAACCCTAATATCCCCTACCTATTTATATAAACCCATGTCTTGTTCACCCATGCAGCTGCCTAACTCATCCCCTGCTCTATCTCTCCCGATTCCTCTAACCCATCATTTCCGATCCCCTAGCCACTGCCATTATCCTCCCGACCTCTTCACCCCCGTGCTCTCTCTCCCGATTGCCTGCAGCACCAGCACCCGGTGCTGCCCTCTCCTTTCCGTCAGCTGGCGTAGCTACACTGCGTCTCCCTCCTGCTCTTCCTCGATGCCAGCGCCGCACTTCCCGACCATCTCCCTGTCGCGACGCAAACTCGACAGCAACAGCAACAGTGAGCAGCAAGCTTGCTTCCATCGCCATTCTCGCATCACTGTGCATTCATCGGGGCTTGCCGTGGTTGAGTTCTTGTATGCGGGTGTTGTCTTTGGTTGTGCATGTGATCTTAGGTGCTCGTAGTTCGTGTGTTCGTTCGTTGTTCTTTGAGTTCATTGCCCGGAAATTCGTTCCCGTTATTCTTGCTTTTGCTCCATCGTTTCGTCGTCTCTCAGGAAAGTAACTTGTATTCTTTTCATTGTGTAATACAAGCACTAAATACCGCCTGTAGTGTAGTTGTGTGCTAGAGACAATTCTTGTGCAAAATCCCTGTTATATCTTGTCTCTATTGTGTTGTCCCGCCCGTAGTTGTCTAATTATACACATGACATGAAATAACTTAGGGATGACCACTTCTTGTTGTATACATGCATGTTGTTCGTATGATATCGTGTGTTTGGTTGTGGTAGTTGTAGATACTTGTTGTAGACGTGTTAAATACCCTATACCATGTTGCCTGGACATCTAGTATATCCTAGTTCATGTTTGGTTATGATTTGGATGTGTTTCATATGATCTAGTTGATTTTATGCTTAAAGGAGATTTCTTTTTTGCTTTTATCCCGTTTTTGTTTAGTATTTTAGACCCTATTAAGGTCAGTATATGAAAATTATGTGTGAATATGAATTATAGATAATTCTGTCTACTTTCTATATTTTCTGACAGATCTCAGTTTTGATTTATGAGTTTCGAGTTATGACTATTTTACTACAGATGTGTTTAAAATTCCAGATCCTGTTTTATATGAATTCTGTATGGATAATTATTTTTCTACTGATGTTAATGATAGTATTTTGATCGAATATTTTTCTGGTTATAACTAGACTTGATTGGGATTAACCCCTAATTTTTTTAGATTTAATTGATAACTTTTATAACTATTCTATGCTTACAAATAACTACTATACTTGCATAATTTTCTTACTGTTCAGTGAAGAACCTTAATTTGGACCTAAATCTATTTGCTTTCTATAAAAACTTTGTGAATATGAATTGTAGCCTACTGTATCTATTTTATCAACCTTTTGACGGATCTGAATTTAGATTTATATTTTGTGAGATATTGTTATTTTAGTACCGCTGCGTTTATCATTCTAGATTTACAAAACTGCTGTATCTTGCTGCTTTCTGGTTTTCATTGAGTATTCTATCTATGTTGAAAAATTATGAAATTTTATTTTCTGTTACTAAACATACTAGGAAATACCCCAATTTTTTTTTTGGATTTAATTATTAAGTTTTTATGTTGTTTTCTTGTTTATCAATACAACTTCTAATTTCTGGCTGAACACGTTTTGTGGATTCACATCTGTTTTGAGACCTGTTGTTGTGAAATACCATATGACTTATATATATTTGCTGGATTCGCTGGAATTCTATTTTCCAAAGTTTTTGACGGATCCAGATTTTCACATTTATAGCAACGAAAATTTCTGATTTAGTTCAGTACTGTCTTGCTGTCCTGAACTAGAATTTTCGTTGTTTAACCCTTTTATAAGTTGTCTTTCATTTTTATATATTTATCTTGCAACCTAAACCTGTTACTTGTTCATGCCATGTTATTCTTGTCCTGTTTGTGACACATACATGCCTGTTTGATTAATAATAATAAATAACCAAGCAGGGGTTAAGGGTAAGTTCTAGTAGTGGAAAATATAAAAATGTGTACTTGGAAGGGGGCCCGTGTTTCCCACCTAATTATTTGATGTCTGTTACATGTGATATGTGTAACACCCCGTAATTTTCAAAGAGTATATATATATATATATATATATATATATATATATATGGGTAAAAGAGATATGAGCAACTTGCTCATTTAGTAAATGAGCAATTGATTATGTGGCATGCATGTAATACATTGGACAACTAACCCTTTTAAGAATTTTCCAATCACATGTATGCCACATCATCAATTGCTTATTTACTAAATGAGCAAGTTGCTCATACCCCTTTTTCCGCACACACACACACACACACACACACACACACACACACACATAATATGAAGAGGTGGTGGCTGTTGGCCCATAGATTTCTCCATGGGGAGGGTTGTATGGAGTTCGGCAGCATGTGGGGGGGGGCACGTCTGCCTAGACTGCAGAGTGTTGCTGCCTTCAAGATGGCGATGGCGTCATCACGAAGGTTGGGGCCCACCTGCAGAGTAAAAGAGGTAGCCGCTATGTGCTTCTGATCTTGATGATGTGGCCTGTGTGTCACGGGGTTAGAGGAAGTGTGATTCAAATTTGTCCCATATCGGGAGTGTAAAAGAATTAAATAATATATAAATACAATTGCCTATGATCAAGCGTCACCAATTCGGTTAACCACCTTTTGAGAGGCCACCTGTGGTGGGCAGTTTTACTACATAGTATCTAATTTATCTTCTAAAATTGTATAAATTGTGTGAGCTAGGGGCATAGGCATTACAAATGGTATTAGAGCGAACTTTCGACATCGAATGTGGGTAAGAGTGGGTGAGATATATGCCTGAGATGGAGCTAGCAGATGTACGGGTAAATATGCCTGAGAGGAAGCGAGGTTGGGGCCTGAGATGGACAACCCGCAGAATCGGGGTACTATGCAGCTAGCAGAATCAGGGTACTCCACTCCACATCGGCTAGAAAGGAGATCCTGCACTAGATTGTGCATGTCTCGTGCTCAGCGAGGACGCTGATTTCTGAAGGGGGTATGTGTGTAACACCCAGTAATTTTCAAAGAGTATATATATATATATATATATATATATATATATATATATATATATATGAAGAGGTGGTGGCTGTTGGCCCAGAGATTTCTCCATAGGGAGGGTTGTATGGAGTTCAGCAACATGTGTAGGGGGCCCCACATCTGCCTAGACAGTAGAGTGTTGCTGCCTTCAAGATGGCAATGACGTCATCACAAAGGGGGGCCCACCTACAGAGTAACAGAGGTAGCCGTTGTGTGCTTCTGAGCTTGATGATGTGGCTTGTGTGTCACGGGGTTAGAGGAAGTGTGATTCAAATTTGTCCCATATCGGGAGTGTAAAAGAATTAAATAATATATAAATATAATTGCCTATGATCAAGAGTCACCAATTTGGTTAACCACCTTTTGAGTGGCTGCCTGTGGTGAGCAGTTGTACTACATAGTATCTAATTTGTCTTCTAAATTGTATAAATTGTCTGAGCTAGGGGCAGGGGCGTTACAATATGATTTCATGACATGTGATTCTGATTATCTGATTCCTGACTACATACTTCCTTATGAGAGGGTGTACTCAGAAGAGGGCCCGTGTTTCCCACCTGTTACCCAACTAATAACTTTCGACGAGAGGGTGTACTTTTACATGCTTACCTGATACATGATTACCTGTACATGCTTCTTGACACCTATTACATGTTTACCTACTTGCATGATACCTATTACTTGTTACATATTATATACACCTGTTATTACTTGATTCTGTTCATGATTCATGCTAATTGTTCTATTTTTTTTATAATGTCTATTCCATGCACTACAAGACTAACAGTCTTTACCGGCTTTTTTTGCACATTTACCGGCGTTTATAAACCCCGCTGTAGATACCACCGGCGTTTTATAAATTGCCGGTGCAAGTATCGCTGAATTGTGTGTCGCTGTAGCTTAGGGACATTCACTGGCTTTTTTTACGACCGCCGGTGTAGGTTAAAACTACACCGGCAGTCGTAAAAACGCCGGGAAATGTGTGGTTTCGTTTGGAAGTACTGTTTTCGGCCATCACCTACACCGACATTTTTAAAATGCCGGTACAGATTGTCAGTTTTTTGCTGAAAGCTACACCGGCGCTTGTAAAAATGCCAGTGTAGCTATATTTTTATAAAAAAAATTTTTAAAAAAAATTAATAATAATAAAAAAAACTTTCAGCACTCTTATTAATCAAAACTAATTGCAAAACTAAAAGAGACCCATTATAATATATATGAATGAAGCATAATAGTATAATATCATCAAATTGTAATCTCATAAACATAATAATGGGGGCACACTCAAATCAATCCGAAGCTCTGCATGAATTACAAAGTAGGCTCAGGCTCAAAATAGAGCAAATAAATGACTAAACAGAGAAAAAGAAAGATCTGCTCACTGATAAAGAAAAGAAGTGACTCAATTATGCATACATCAGTCAGAGCTCGGCATACATCTTTTGCATTTGAAGCAACTAAACATACTAAGCAGAGAGGTAAAGGAAGATTTCTTCATTAATACAGCAAAGCATCCTTTCTAAACATTCGTAAAATGAGCAGAAATTTGAGAAATAAAACTAAACCTGAAAACTTGTGCATTCAGGGCTCTACAAACACTGGAATAACAAGCCAGCTAACCTTCCTTTTTTCATCAAAAAATGAATTGTTTTACACAGATCATATTACCATTTTAGGTATTTCTCCATATATGAAAAGCAATCCATAAGAATCATTTATACAACTTAAGAAAAAAATGCACAAGGAGTTCCATAGTTATAAAATATGCAATCCATAGAGATTTGGAGTTGCATCTTCGACTAAGTATGACATATGAAATAAAGTAATTTTAAGTTTTAAGTTTTAACCACATGCAAATCTAGATTATATATAAGCAAGGATATCGCTTAAAACATGAGTTACATACAAAATAGACCAGCAAACACACAAACAAGAAAAATATAATCCACCCCAATTCAACAAAGTTAATTATCAGGTGTATCATAGTCCTCACAACTTAAAAATGCCAGCAAAACATATTTTTAAAATCACATACAACATGAGTATGTATATCGAGCTGTACAAAAATAATAATAACATAAGAAAGACATGATAAATCTCACCTCCATGTTTCAGTCCTCTCCTGAAGGAACTGAGTGCATATCCCCACAACTTGTTTAAGCACCAGACTGACTAAAAATTAGCAAGGAAAATGAAGCCATTTATAGGGAGTATCTTCAATAACTAATCACTTAAATAAAAGAGAAGAGTAAACTAAATTAAAATAAAAATTATAATAATAATAAAAAATAATAATACCCAAATACAAAATAGAAACCACCAAAATGAAGAACACTGATATGAAGAGAAAACAAATCAAAGAAGAAAGAAAAAGAAAGGGGCGGCGAAGATTCTCATCTAGACATCTATACACATGCAGAAATCTCAAAGCAACATTAACCAACTCCTATATCATATACTAGTTATGAAGACCAAATACAAAGTCTACTAACCCATTCAGCGATACAAAGGCAATCCAGCAGAAAACCAACCAACCCATATATCAAAGAAGAGAAATAGCAAACCAAAAGAATGTATTTGAGTGAGTTTCACAAACACCAAATTAACCAAATGATACAACATAAGTTCAAAATATTGTAATCTCATAACACCTACACTGTGATCTCATCACATTCATAACCAAAATATGGAGTTTAAAATATTGAGTTACAAAGATTATTTCATCAATAGTCAAATTCAGGCAAACAAGATAGTAACTGAGATGAAACTTATACTTTTATAATACTCATGAGATAACTGTCAATTGAAACCACAGCATAAGTTCAAACAGGATTATTTCATCACTAGTCACTCCTCTGTAACTCATAGTATGCAACTTCAGTTACATAATCCATCTCATCATCACTTAAAACCAATGACAAAGAACAATCTCACATTATCGAACCCAAGCAACAAGCTTGAACATTATCTTAGAAAATGATACTCATCTAGACATCATGATATAATTGTATATAAAGTTTAGATAATAAAATTTCCATCACTATTCGCTCCTATATAAAAAAATCATAGTGTGCAACTTCAGATACGTCAAATTCAGACAGAAGACAAAAAAGCAACTCGTGAAGCTGCACTAAACTGAAACATAAGTTTCAAATCATACATTATCGACCTCTACATCATCTTCTAGAGATTATCCAAGGAATCCCCATCAAAAGAGAGGGTTATGGAAATATTTGAGCATGGCCTGCACCATGCCATCCACTTGAAAAATAGAAGAAGAGATGATGTTTTTCAAACAGAAAAAATTTGGTGGATCTCACTCATTTGATTACCATCTCATCATCCACATCAACCACATTATCGACCTCTACTTCATCTTCTAGAGATTAACTTCTTAACTTTGGTCATGCCAATTTAATACAATGAGCAACATCCTCCTTAATTTCCCATGAAGAAAAAATGACACTTCTGAGTACTTGGTGGCCAAGTTAGGAATTATGCCCTCATTTATTCTCAAACTTCTATGGAAGTTGCATTCCATATACTATATTAATCTGGAATATAGTATACAAGCATACGTAGTCATACAAGCATACAAGTATACACTCAAGAACATACAGGCAAGCTAAATTAGAGAGAAAAGAAAAATTGTAGAACCAATCTCAAGAACATACCAACTACATCATACCTAGGGTTTGTGTAGAAATTTCAGAAACAAAAATTTAAATATAAAACGATTCAGAAATTTCAAGAACAAACCTAGGGTTTGTGTAGAGGAAGGGGCGACGACGAGGGAGGGGGGCGACGATGGGGGGGATAGAGCGATGGCGGGGGAGGGGGGCGGTGATGGAGGAAGTACCGACGGCAGGGTAGGGGGAAGGGCGATGGGACAGCCATGGGGGAAGGGTGGCGACGATGCGAGTGAGAGTGAAAGAGAGAGGGTTGGGGAGACTTGCATCTAGTGGTGATATGATGAACGAGAACATGGATTATGGACCTCAGTATGGCTCGCGGTGTGAGATAATCCCCGAAATTATCCAGGTGTGAGTGAAATAGTCTCCGGAATTACCTGTGGTGTGGGATTGATCTCCGGAATTATCGGGGTCGAGGCGACGCATATGTGGTATTCGTGTGATGAGGTGCCATTGCTTGCGGTGTGGGGTATTCTCGAAGATTCCTAGGTGTGAGTGAAATAGTCTTCGGAATCATCTGTGGATAGAGATTGACCTCCAGAATTATCGGGGCATGGGCTAATACTCACAGTTTATCTTTATCTCGTAGTAGTCATCGTGTAGGATTAGTTGCATAGCGGGGGATTAAACCCTATAATGTGGAGACGTTAAGGGCTTGCACCGGACCTATGTAGAGTGGGATGCATAGACTTCGACAAGTATGCATTAGAGAGTCAGCATATAGAATTGTGTTTTCTTGACTTGGTTTCACACATGTGTTTTCCTGTTTTCTACACTTGACACTTAGTCTAGCTTCACTCGATGTGCATTTCGCGTTTGTAATTTTCTATATTCATTTACTCTTGTTATGTTCTGTTGTTGATAAATCTATGCTTTACTTATGTTGCTTATTTATATCACTCATACCTTTATGGCTGATCCCTTTAGTTTTGGGGGTTAGGATTATCTCTAGCCTCATATTTTACAGGTAATTTCTTATAGCTCGGATTTGGATGCTTGAGTTCAAGTGATGTAATGATTTGTGTAATTGTAAAAGAAAGTGGTTTAAAGAAAAGAAAATTTGTGATTTAAGGTGTATTGTATTACGCTGTGCTATGTAAACGATTATTGTAATGAAAGTTGAATTTTTTTATTGGTGTTTGGTTGTGTTTAATATTACATTGAAGTTGATGCTGAGAATTATGCCACGTATTTTCTAAGATATTATATTAGAAATTCGGGGTGCTACAGGCTGTGGCTCGATTTGTATCTCATTGTTTGATCTGCCAGCAGGTTAAGGCAGAGCATCAGAGGACCGCCGGACTTCTTCAACCGCTTCCCATTCCGGAGTGGAAGTGGGAACACATCACTATGGACTTTGTGACCGCTTTGCCGAGGAGTCCTAGGTTCATAATGCCATTTGGGTGATTGTTGACCGACTGACGAAGAGTGCTCACTTCATTCCCTTTTGTGTCGGACAATCTACTGAGAGCCTAGGTGAGAAGTACATGTAAAAGATCTTCAGACATCATGGGGTTCCAGTCAGTATTGTATCTGACAGGGTTACGAGATTTCGATATCAATTTTTGGAGAGTCTTCAGAATAGTTTAGGGAGTAAATTAAAGTACAGTACAACTTTTCATCTCCAGACTGATGGACAGTCAGAGAGGACCATCAAGATTCTTGAGGACATGTTGAGGTCCTACATGCTACAGTTCGGTGGATCATGGGAGGACCATTTGCATCTTGTAGAGTTCTCGTACAATAACAGCTTTCAGGCCAGTCTTAAAGCTGCACCGTTCGAGGCACTTTATGGGCAGAAGTGCAGATAACCAGTGTGCTGAGATGACATTGGTAAGAGGAAGTTGTTGGGTCCGAGTTGATTACCAGGACAGTTGATGCGGTGGCTCAGATCAGGAAGCACTTGCAGGCAGCTTAGGATAGGCAGAGGCGATGGGCGGTTGTCCATCAGAGAGCTTTGGAGTTTGAGATTGGTGACCATATTTTTCTAAAGGTATCACCTTGGTGCGGTGTCATTCGGTTTGGTAGTGGGGGCAAGCTAACCCTAGGTTTATTGGACCGCTTGATATGGTGGAGCGAGTAAAGAAGGTGGCCTATCGTCTTGCATTACCGCTAGCTTTATCAGGTGTGCACGATATTTTCCATGTCTCACAACTCAGAAGATATATCCGAGATGAGAGCCACGTGATCGACTATTCTGAGTTGACCTTTCGGCCGGATTTGACTTGTGAGATTTCGCCAGTTGCTATTTTGGATCGGCGGGAGAAAGTGCTTAAGAACAAGGTCATCAAGCTAGTTAGTGTTTCTTGGAATCCTCACTCGTCGGGTGAGTCGACTTGGGAGTTGGAGGAGAAGATTCAGCAAAAATTTCCTCATTTGTTTGAGTAGCCTTTTGTTTTGTTCTTTCTTTTCTTTTCGGGGTTACCCATGTACCTCTTGTTTGAATTTCGAGGACAAAATTCTTATTGTTAGGTGGGTAGGATTTGTAACATCTGTTTTTCATTTTATGTATTTTTTGGTGTATTTCTTTTCTTTTTGTGTATTATTTTATTGTATCTCTTTTGGACCGTATATTGGATCTTCTTTTTCAAAATATTTATCTCCTTGATTTGTCGTCTTTTTGTATGAGTTCTTGATTCTGTTGTCTCCTATTGTTCCGTCTCCATTTAATCGAGCTCTTATTTTTTTGATTCCCTTTATTTATATTGTTCATGACCTATTTCTGTTATCCATTTTTTGTGCCCATCTCCTAATTGGATATTATTATTAAAACCCTCTATTCCATTATATTAAACCTTTTCGGATCTACTATAAAAGCCCTAATACCCTATTTTCACCCTATAACCCATTTTACTTATACTCCTGTCCGCAACCCTATAACAAACCAAACCCAACCCTACTCAGCCATAACCCATGCACCCCCCAACCCTAATATCCCCTACCTATTTATATAAACCCATGCCTTGTTCACCCATGAAGCCGCCTAACTTATCCCCTGCTCTCTCTCTCCCGATTCCCCTAACCCATCATTTCCGATCCCCTAGCTACTGTTGTCATCCTCCTGACCTCTTCACCCCCGTGCTCTCTCTCCCATTCTCTCTCTCGATCGCCTGCAGCATCAGCACCCGGTGCTACCCTCATTGCGTCTCCTTCCTGCTCTTCCCTGATGCCAGCGCCGTACTCCCCGACCATCTCCTAGTCACGACGCAATCTCGACAGCAACAACAACAGCGAGCAGCAAGCTTGCTGCCGTTGCAATTCTCCCATCGTCGTGTGTTCACCGGGGCTTGCCGTGGTTGAGTTCTTGTGTGCGGGTGTTGTCTTTGGGTGTGCGTGTGATTTCAGGTGCTCATAGTTCGTGTGTTCGTTCGTCGTTCGTTGAGTTTGTTGCCCGGTAATCCGTTTCTGTTATTCCTGATTTTGCTCCGTCATTTCGTCGTCTCTCAGGAAAGTAACTTGTATTTTTTTCTTTGTGTAATACAAGCACTAAATACCTCTTGTAGTGTAGTTGTGTGTTAGAGAAAATTCTTGTGCAAAACCACTGTTATATCTTGTCTCTATTGTGTTATCCCGCCCGTAGTTGCCTCATTACACACATGACATGAAATAACTCAGGGATAACCACTTCTTGTTCTATACATGCATATTGTTCGTATGATATTGTGTGCTTGGTTGTGTTAGTTGTAGTATACATTTTGTAGACGTGTTAAATACCCTATACCATGTTGCCAGAACATCTAGTATACCCTATTTCATGTTTGGTTATAATTTGGACGTGTTTCATATGATCTAGTTGATTTTATGTTTGAAGGAGATTTCTGTTTTTACTTTTACCCCGTTTTTGTTCAGTATTTTAAACCCTATTAAGGCCAGTATATGAAAATTATATGTGAATATGAATTATAGAGAATTCTGTCTACTTTCCAGATTTTCTGAAAGATCCCAGTTTTGGTTTATGAGTTTTGAGTTATGACTATTTTACTACAGACGTGTTTAAAATTCTAGATCCAGTTTTATATGAATTCTGTATGGATAATTATTTTTCTATTGATGTTAATGATAATATTTTAATCCAATATTTCGCTGGTTACAACTAGACTTGTTTGAAATTAATCCCTAATTTTTGTGGATTTAACTGATAACTTTTATAAACTATTCTATGCTTGCAAACAACTACTATACTTGCAGAATTTTCTTACTGTTCAGTAAAGAACCTTAATTTTGACCTGAATCTATTTGCTATCTATAAAAAATTTATGAATATGAATTATAGCATACTATATCTATTTTATCAGCATTTTGACGGATCTAGATTTAGATTTATATTTTGTGAGATATTGCTATTTTAGTATTGCTGCGTTTATGATTCCAGATTTACAAAACTGTTGTATCTTGCTGCTTTCTGATTTTCATTAAGTATTCTATCTATGTTGGAAAATTATGAAATTTTATTTTCTGTTACTAAACATATTAGAGAATACCCCAGATTTTTTCTTGGATTTAATTATTAAGTTTTTATGCTATTTTCTTGTTTATGAATATAACTTCTGATTTCTGGCTGAACACGTTTTCTGGATTCAAATTTATTTTGAGACCTATTGTTGTGAAATATCATATGACTTATGTATATATTTTGGATTCGGCTGGGAGTCTATTTTTCAGGTTTTCTGACGGATCTAGATTTGCACATTTGTAGCAATGGAAATTTCAGATTTAGTGCAGTATTGTCTTGCTGTCCTGAACTAGGATTTTCGTTGTTCTACCCTTTTATGTGTTGTCTTTCATTTGTACATGTTTATCTTGCAACCTGAACCTGTTATTTGTTCATGCCATGTTATTCTTGCCCTTTTTGTGACACATACATACCTGTTTGATTAATAATAATAAATAACCAAGCCGGGATTAAGGGAAAGATTTACTAGTGGAAAATATAGAAATGTGTACTTGTAAGGGGGCCCGTGTTTCCCACCTGATTATCTGATATCTGTTACCTATGATATGATTACCTGACATGTGATTCTGATTATCTGATTCCTGACTACACACTTTCTTATAAGACCATGTACTCAGAAGGGGGCCAGTGTTTCCCACCTGTTACCCGACTACATACTTCCTACGGGAGGGTGTACTTGGAGGGGACGTAGTCCTACCTGATGTATGATTACCTGTTACATGATATCTGTACCTGTGCTTGCTTATCTGATACCTAAGTACACGACCCTATTGATTTTACTACGAAATCTAAACGAAACTTGTTTGAATGTAGCAACCATGTGATAAAAACCCGGGACGCATGAAGTGCTACCTAGATAGTAATAATACAAGACTTGACATGACATAATACCTGTTACATGATACCTTTTACATGCTTACCTGATACATGATTACCTGTACATGCTTCTTGACACCTGTTACATGTTTACCTACTTGCATGATACCTGTTACCTGTTACATATTATATACACCTGTTATTACTTGATTATGTTCATGATTCATGCTGATTGTTCTATTTTTTTTATCATGTCTATTCCATGCTATGTAGTTTATTTTTCTGTACTTGTGCCTGCACTACAAGCGGCCCGTAACTTGCATTGACGGAAGTTTTGTTTTCTTTTTCCTCTTCTGCAATTTATTAAATTGCAGATTATGGAGACCAGCTACCGGATGGAGTAGGTGATCTGAGTACTAGTTGCTGGAGTTTTGCTATTATTATTATTTCCTGTTGCTTTTGAATAATTGTATATGTTGCTTGGATTATTTGTATTTGGGCAATGTGACCCAGGATTATTGACTTGTTCAGATCTGGTTTATTTGATATTAGTATATTTTGGTTTTAAGTAAATCCTGTGGTATATTGATTCATATATGAATGCATGGTTGACTTCTCTTGCTTCCTACTCTGATTATTTTTTATACTTATGCTCCACACAATGAAATACAAGATTTAGATTATGTTGTTTTTACTACAAAATTTGAGCATGTTTTGACTAGTTTATATGATAGTTACGATAGACTTTATTCATCTAACACTACACAAATACAAATTGTTAGTTCTTCATCTTCTTTTATATTATCAAAAGGAAATGGACTTGCAACTAATAGTGTTTTAAATATCATAAAATAAAATAAAAAACTAAGAACCAATTCACCAAATGAGATGGATTGGTATAATGCACAACCTCTCATTGTTGATGTAGTAGATGTGTTTTATTTTTGGAAAGTCAATAAAAATATTTTTACTATTCTTTCTTTTATGGGTAAAGATTTGGTAACTACACCGGTGTCAACCGTTGCATCAGAAAGTGTTTTTTTTTCTCTTGGTGGCAGAATAATGAGCCCGAACATGAATTGCTTGACATTGAAGAATTTGGAGATGTTAGTATGCGTCGAAAATTGGATGAATGCGGAAGAGAGGGCCCAAGATTTACATGAAGCACAAAATGGCTCAACAAGTAGCAACGAGTAAACATTTTGTAGAATGAGGTTTGGATAATGTATTGTAATTAATTAGAAAATTTAGGGGTATGAGATTCTATATTTAGATTAAGTAGAAGTATACGACAAACAATAGTTCAATGTTTTTTATTCAATCTAAATATAGTTTATCTTGATCTCTAAACACAAATGTTTTCCTCATATTGTAATTTGATAAAATTTGATTGAAATATTACTAATCTATTTGATTATGTATTAAACTTTGTAATTCATAAAAATAATTTAATTTATGAATATCTCTTTTATCTATATCTTACTGATAATTATGGACAATTTTCCTTTTACTTTATCTTTGTAAAATAAATTAAAAAATCGAAAACATGCCCGACCTGCCACGAACCGGCCCAGCCCCCGAGCTTGGGGCTAGGGGCCAGGTCTGGGCCCCTCCTTTCCTCCCTTGGCCCGGCCCGCAATTCCCCCAGTCTAGCCCGCCGAAGCCCTGGCCCAAGCCCAGGTCGAAACCTGGGTCAAACTTGCCGGGTTTCGACCCTGGGTCAAACTTGCCGGGTTTCGACCCGACCCAGCCCGTGGGCCCAAATGCCACCCCTACCACTTGGAAGTTATCTTTTCCACTCTCCTATCCCTAGCCTACATCATTGACTTCACTCACAGATATTCTCATCTAATCTAATTAAATTTACAGTAGGAATATTTTCGGATCATATAGGAATTGAATATTAGCCGTAACAATATTTACATTTGAATTCTAAAGACAAATTTGAATACCGATACAAATATAACTTAGAAATGTACATTAATCAAAACAATTTAATACTATTTGATGTCAGCAGATGAACTTCATCAATTGATATTGTACTTTTCTCTTTGGTTTGAGCTTGCCTTGTTTGACTTCAATTTTGGGAGATTCAGATCTAATCAAACTATGAATCAATTAATGTGTTAGTATATTATTATTTGGGGCTCAGTATGATTTCGATCTAATATAACTATAAAATATAAATGCATTTATATTGGAGTTCGGAGTTCTATTGGCATCGTAGTCAATCAACCGCAATTACTAATGTCTTGGTATTATTAGTTTCAAATAAATTATATATATAGCTTTCATACAGAATCTCCATCAAAGAATTATGGAAGAGAATCTTCTATTTGACATAATACTGATTCCCGAAGAAAAGATAAATGAGAGTGTCAGGATCTTCGCTTCCGACAGCTGAATTCCGGCCAACTACAAAGAATTAGACATTAATGGAGAAGAAAGAGGTTGAGGATTGAGAGGGATTGAGAAGATATCTGAGATTTGAGATTTGGGAAGAAGAAGAAAGGATTGGGGATTGAGAGAGGAGAGGAGATTAGATCTGAGATTGGAAGAAGAGTTGAGAACTTTCTATTACTTGATATTTCCAAATGGACAATGACAACCTTATATAGGCTGTTAGAGATGGATTGAGATATTTTTACCCAAATCCTACTCTCCCGCCCATTTTCTATTACAAAAGGTGCGCTACGCATGTAAAACAGAAACAAAATATCAAACACAGCAAACACAGCCAGCTGATACATTCTCAGTCATTCTGATACAATTGCTGATACATCTGCCAAGACTCAATCGACTGAATCTCCAACAGTCGACTGACAGACGGCGTCCCTAACAACTCCACCCCCCTTAAAAAATGAGCTTGTCCCCAAGCTCACACTCCTGTTGTTATGCATTAACCAGGTACTCATTCAGAGTTTATTGGTCCACCACTGCCAGCATGAGCATTATATCCAGTATGTGGCATGGACCTCTGAGCAAAATCAAGCAACGTCTTACGCTGGTGCTCCTTAGTATGAGGAAGGCTTGCACGGAGTAACTCCACAGACATCTCACTGCAGCATTAGGAGATTGCAGTAACATTGATGGCATTATACTCTCGTACTTACACAGGCAGTAGTTTGTGAGAAGCCCAAAGAATGCATCAAAAGATGCTTGCCACAGAGTAGGGATAGGGTTATTGGTGTTGTACTTGTTGGCAGCCTGCAGATCAGTTAAACGATCAGCTGCTCTCTCAAGAACTGACTTTATAATGATAGAAGCTCCATCACCAACAGGACTTCCAAGTGGGCGAGAGGAGGCTGTTCTGAAGAACAAACGACCGCAGCAAGGCAAGCACTAAGAGCACCAAGATCCATTCCACGAACACATGATGAGACAATTCTTGCCAGATTAGTTGTTGTTTCGGCTGCACTGGGATCACAAGGCAAACCACCAAATAAAAATCTCAAGTGACGGAAAATGGCCATGCAGACTATACATGTAAATTCACTTCCCATAGCTACATCCTTGGCCTTCATTGTCAATGTTTCTCGAGCTTCAATATCAAGTTCTATTACTTTCCTTCCTGAAAGAAGTTGTAAAGCCACAATACCAAAGCTGTAAACATCACTTGCACATGTGAGCTTCGCATTTGTCATGTATTCAGGGTCCCTGTACCCAATAGTTCCTCTCACATCTGTGAAAACTCTACTTTCTTCAATTCCAATCAACTCTGCCAGTCCAAAATCTGAAAGCTTTGGTTCCATGTTATCTGTTAGCAGAATGTTTGTCAGCTTGATGTCTCTATGTACAATACAACCATCCGGATGACTGTGGAGAAATCTAAGAGCAAGTGCACACTCTCTCAAAATCCTCACTCTTTTATCCCATGGATGGACTGTATCACTCCTTAGAAGATTCTGAGCCAAATAACCATTGCTACAATACTCATACACCAAGTATTGCTCCCCATTCTCATCGCACTGGACATTGCTGTAGTTGTTGTGGTTGGATTTCAAGATTCGATCATCAGAATTCAAAATATAGTCAACGTACATCTCCGGTGATGCAATACAG
The DNA here is from genome assembly GCA_017893485.1 of Hemerocallis citrina. NCBI lineage: Eukaryota > Viridiplantae > Streptophyta > Magnoliopsida > Asparagales > Asphodelaceae > Hemerocallis > Hemerocallis citrina. The sequence goes on from CM030359.1 coordinate 365,248,900, forward strand.
CGCGTACAGCTCCAAACAAATCGATACTTCGACCACAAATCAAAGTGTCTGCCTACCTTAGGTTGCGGAAAAGGCTTGCTTGTCCCAAGCAAGCTATCATACGACGCATTCCAGCTTAAGCTTGGTTCTCGAATCTGCTGCCTTTTGTTTTCAGGTTTTTTATTTCCAACCCACTGATGCCTGGTTTGGTTCCAAAGGAGAAGTCCATGATTCACAAATTCAGCAGGATTGCTAGTGCTTCCTGCTCCCTGGTCAAGAGGTTGCATTGATGTGCTAATTGAAGAAATGCTCCTTTGAGATTGAATTATACTATTATCCATCTCACATGTGCTTGTACTCCAAAAGTCCTCAGACGCACTAGGTTTTCTCACTGTCCGTCACTGGATTTTCAAACCCTTTGAAGGCTCGTCCACTGCAGTTATTGGAGTTGATTTTGCACAGCAGCCAAGACAACCTCTGTTCATTTCCTTTAAGGCATCAATATACTCAGATAGCCTTCATGTCATCAAAACTAACATTCTCATCAACCTGTAATGGTTGAATGTCTGCTCCTCCTTTCGAACTTGGTCCAGCAGTTTGTGCACCAGTAACAAAAGATGCCGCAAAAGTGTCAGCTAGCTGATCCCACCCAGAAGCAGCAACATTTAATTCCCACGCAGTTGTACCATGTGTATCCAATTCCCCAAAAAACATTGGTGGAGGCCATCCATCGAGCACTAATTTGTCACTGTTCACCAAATCGGCACGCAACGTTTCAACTTCACGTGCCATGGAAACCAAGTTTTTCTCCATTTCTTGCCTCTGTTCTCGAAGTTCAGCATTTCCCTTATTCTCGTACTCAATTCCAGTCCTTAGGTGCATCAGCTCCTGTTTTAGATCATCAACCTGAGATTTCAAGAGAGGAATCTGTTGGTTATCAGCTTGTGCCCTCCCTAGTTCTTGGGTTAGGCTCTGAACCTGAGCAGTTAGGTCTTGCCTCACTGCATTCAGCTTCTGAACATCTGCTCGAAGCTTTAGTAAATTGTTCCTTAACGGCTCAGAAGCTCTCAGATCAGTTTCGAGCTTTAAGCCCTTCTCGATCAACTTCCTGGTCTGAACTTCTTTTTCAGCACGGATCTCTTGAATTTCCTTTCCCAGATCATCATCATCAATTTCAAATTCAATAATGCCAAATTGATCAATCAATTTCTCCTCTTCTTGATTTTCCATTTCAACAAACACTTTCGATGACTTATCACTTCTATAATCTTCCACTTCAAGATTCATCAAACTATCAAAAACTACATCACTGTCATTGTCTTCATCGTCACTCTCATCTCTAGAATTGGAAGGAGTGAAGTTAGGGTTCGATACCTCGATTGATGGGTTTAGATGAGAAGTTGATTGCTGAATTTGCTGAGAATTTGGCTATTGCATTGAGAACAACATCACCTCCATTCTTGTTAACATTGCGTCAAGTTTCTCTTCCATTTTGGTCGCCGATGCCTCAAATCTTTCTTGGAGTGAATCAAGTTGCTTCTCCATCAATTTCGATTGCAGATTCATCGCTCGCATCCTCTCATTCAAGGATCGGATTCCCATCCTCACCGACGACATGCCTCCGGTGACGTTCGGCTCTGATACCAAATGTCAGGATCTTCGCTTCCGACAGCTGAATTCCGGCCAGCTACAAAGAATTAGACATTAATGGAGAAGAAAGAGGTTGAGATTGAGAGGGATTGAGAAGATATCTGAGATTTGAGATTTGGGAAGAAGAAGAAAGGATTGGGGATTGAGAGAGGAGAGGAGATTAGATCTGAGATTGGAAGAAGAGTTGAGAACTTTCTATTACTTGATATTTCCAAATGGACAATTACAACCTTATATAGGCTGTTAGAGATGGATTGAGATATTTTTACCCAAATCCTACTCTCCCGCCCATTTTCTATTACAAAAGGTGCGCTACGCACGTAAAACAGAAACAAAATATCAAACACAGCAAACACAGCCAGTTGATACATTCTCAGTCATTCTGATACAATTGCTGATACATCTGCCAAGACTCAATCGACTGAATCTCCAACAGTCGACTGACAGACGGCGTCCCTAACAGAGAGAAGTAGGAGAAACTTAAAAGTGGGAGTTTGGCACGCGGGAAATATATTAAGGTTGGAGCGTATGTTAGAGAAAATTGTTTTTGTATTTGTATTTCAAAAAATTTACCAATTTCTTCTTCTTCGATTTTCTTCTATGTCCAGTATATTATGAAATATATAGGTATATTTTCATTATATAAATAATATTATGTATAATATTTTTCTATAGGTAATACGTATGTTACATGTATTAATTGTATTAATATCGGAACACAAATTGAGTGAGTTGAGAACCCAGACTTAATACTGGTTTGTGATAGTAGTCTAGGTATTCCAATCTTGATAACTGGGATAAATATCTCAAGCACCTTACAAGATGATATTAACCCTAATTTCTCTTATTATTATTTCTCATAATCTTCAAACGAAATGAGAGAGAGAGAGAGAGAGAAAGAGAGAGAGAGAGACGTTCACTGGGACTTTTGTCGCTGCCATTCGTCGTCGCCGCCGACTGCACTCTGCCGCTGACACCCCTCCTCCAAACCCTAACTGCTACACTCAACCGCCTCCATTTTCTCTCTCCCGATTTGTTTGTTTTCTGGTTTTGTTTGTAAAAATCGGACCCGCAAACCTGCACCTCACCCCTTCCTCTCAGGTGTTGCACACTTGTTTGATCATTTGGTTTGTGGATCCGTTCCCAAACTCGATCAAACCCGAAACCCAATAGCCCTCCACATGTTATTATTGTTATTGTTGATTTTGATGTTTTGGGAATGAATTTGATGTGGGGTTAGCTATGGTGTTTTCTGTTTGGGATTTGATTTGGTGGGGGTTAGCTGTGGTGTTTGGAGTTTGGAGGTTGGATTTAGTTATAGCGGGAATTGGGTCTTATCGGGTTAGGTCCTCCACTACCCCAACCCAATATCTCACGAGAATCAGGTCCGGGTTCGGGTCCTACACTACAAGAAATTTGCTATATACTAACGGACACCTATAGTGACGGGTCACTAAAACCGTGGGTATAGACATCATATACCTACGGACGTGTAGTAAACTGTGGGTATAGGTATCCTATAATTTTAGATCTTAAAACACTGTGGGTATAGTCCACCAACTTGAAAAGTTTAAGTTATTTATCTGCCAATTAACCCTCCTAAATTATTTCATTTGCCTCCAAACTTTTTCATTTTCCCCCCAAATCTTAAATCCCCAAATTATACAATTTCTCTCTTTCTCTCTCTCACCCGAATCCCCTCTCTGTCTCTCTCTCTCTCACGCTCGAATCCCCTTTCGCTCTCCTCTCTCTCTCACACCCGAATCTCCGACTCACCACACCGCCATCACCGTCGTCGTCCCACCACGTCGCCGTCAGCGTCCCGCCATGTCGCCGTCGTAGTCCCTTTCCCACCATCGCCGTTGCTCCTCCATCGCCACCGCCGCCGTCTTCCTTTCCACTGTCGCTGTTTTCCTTTCCAATTAAACCCGAGGTATGCATTTGATGCTTGTTTTGCTTGGTGCTTCCCCCTTAGTTGATGAATTTTGATTGCCATGTTGTTCTTTACCATGTTTCACTGATTAGATCCTAGATTGCCATGAGAACATTGAGAAGATTGCCATGGGTATTATTCTCATCTTCTCTAACCCTAATGTCGATTTTGATGGCGTGAGAATGCTCAAAACATCTTATCAATTTTCTGCTTATTTAAGGAGGCACACACGGTGTTTGTGAGAATGCTCATGAGAAATTTTGAGATATTATTCGGTAATTTGGTAGACTGGGTTTACTCAAAAGACAATTATAAGAAGTTTAAGTTAATAATCAATATACAGTAGGGATTTTGTCGGAGGCAATTATACCTTTCCTTATTTTGTATATTAGTATTCGTTATTCATTGTTATCATTTTTTTGACCCAATTTAGTTGTTGAAATTGCTTTCTTTCAGGTGATGGCTTTGGTAAGTCCATCAAGAATTTCGGATGCCATGACAAAGCTCCAAAGATCTACGGGTAATAAGTTGGACAGAGGGCTAACAGATGAAAGCAAATAAGAAGTGGGAAAGACGGTGATAAGAAAGAGGAATGTGAGTTTTTGTTTTATTGACTAATCTTATAGCACGGTCATTTGTATATATATCAATTGGGTAGGGTCCTGAATTAGTAATTGTGATTGTCGACATTTCGATAGGTTGAAATTTCAATTTGGACAAGGCACGTCGCACTCTTTCTCCATATTAGGGGATTGTGCAAATGGGACTTGTTCTTACTTGTAAAGTGGCTTACCACTAGATCCTAGTAGCACTTTTCGGATAGGTTGAAATTGATTCATAACTCAAAGTCCACATGGTAGTGATAGATGTTTTCAGAAATGCCTATTAGGTGTTTGTAACTTTGTAAGAATGCTTGTAAGCTTGTTAATGGAATAATGTCAGCTAATTTGCGATGGCCCTTTTTAATGAGCCTTCTCCTTTTTTACATGGAAATTGTCTTGGAATGAGGAGGAAATGAATCTCCGTTTGAGTAGTTTAAGGATGATTAATACGTTGCTAAATCTTCGTGATTGCTAGTGTTTTTTTTTTCTTCTTTTCGATAATGAATCTTCGTGATTGCTAGTTTTATTGACAATGAATTTTCAGTTTATAATTTAATGAGTGTATTTGACCAATTCTGCAAAATTTGAGAAATCTGTGACTGGAGGAGAACAACCTGCCTGCAGATTGGCTAGTGCCTAGCAGAAGGATTGCTTAGCCAGGAGAAGATGGAGTAGTTGGTACCTAGAAATTATCTTCTTGAACTACTAGCTTCCTGTTATAAAGAAGCTACTGATCCCTTTTAAGGTTACTAGTAATGTTAACTTTTATTACTTGTGTGTGGACTCTTGATCTTCTCCAATTTTGTAACTGAATATGATGTATTATTACAATTTTTAATTTCACCAGAATGTATTACTTTCTAATGGACAATAGATATATTTTGTTGATTAAGTATTATATATATATAAATACAGAGGAAATTATCCTTGACCAATTTTGTAACTGAATATGATGTATCATTACAATTTTTAATTTCACCAGAATGTATTACTTTCTAATGGACAATAGATATATTTTGTTGATTAAGTATTATATATATATAAATACAGAGGAAATTATCCTTGATTATATATATATATATATATATATATATATATATATATATAAATATCATTGTTTACATCCAAATAGTATGGAAGAGAACAGCTTCTGAAATAATTTTATGGATAATTTTTTTAAGAATATAATGCAACAAAGTTTTGGAAGAAAGCAAGTTCGAGTAATTAGAATTAAAGTTTCCTGATAGTCTTGCTAAAACTTAATGTTGCTAATGTATGAGAAATACAACTCTTTTTTGTAATGTCATCTTATCAAATGTATTCTCTTAATGCACAGCGAGAGAGAGAGAGTTCTCTTAATGCACAACGAGAGAGAGAGAGAGAGAGAGAGAGAGAGAAAGAGAGAGATTGATTTAACTTGTACCAATGTTTTCATCATATTTTTTTGCTGTGGCAGTGTGCTGGAAGCAAACCAGTTAGAAGGCCCAATACCTGCAACCCTTGGTAAACTTACCAAATTATCTCGATTGTGAGTCTCTCCTCATAGTACATTTCAGGCTTATTTACGCTAGTGTTCTTAGAAACATGAGGTTTTTCAAGAGACTTTTGAAAACCAAGTCCAAATCTCTTATTAGATTGAACTTGATTTTGGAGAACATCATTTAAATTCTCCTTTCTTTTATTAAATTTAGATACATTCTTGGATATCTCTTCATAATTTTTCTTAAGAGATACAAGATTTATATCCAAACTAGAAAGTCGAGAAGTTAAAGCCTTGACTTCTTTATCTAAGTCAAGATTCTCTTGGAAAAGTGTTTGATTTACTTTCTCCAAGTTTTTAATTCTAATTTTTTCTTTTTTAAGATCTTGAAAAATCTCATTGAAAGCATCTAATAAATCATTCGAATCATAATCAACACTTACTTGATTTTGTGAAGCCATAAAGCATACATTAGCAACCTCATTTGTCTCTTCACTTTCTTCTTCCGATAAAGAGTCGCTATCGTCCCAAGTTGCTTGCTAAGCCTTTTTGTCCTTCATATTCTTGTTCTTGGTTTACTTCTCTTTCTTGAAGTTCAAATCATTTCCTTTAGATTTCGCATTCTCTAGTGGGCAATCCATCTTCATATGTCCTGTCTTGTTACACTTGAAATAAGTTGGAAGTTCATTAGTATCCTTAGATTTTGAATTAAATTTACCTTTCCTTAGAAACTTTTTGAACTTTCTCGTGAACATGGCTATCTTTTCCTCATCTTCTTCTTCATCCTCGGAGTCCGACATGACCTTGAATGGTAGTCTTTTTCTTTGATTGTTGAGTATCTAGATCCTTCTTACGTTCTTCAAGTTGTACCTCATACGCCATAAGATTTTCCACAAGATTCTCAAGAAAGAGTTGTGTTAAATCGTTGGCCTCTTCTATGGCGGTGGTCTTCTTCTCCCATTCGGGTGTTAGTGCACGAAGTACTTTTCTCACCATTTCGGCTTGAGTGTATGTCTTTCCAAGCGCCACAAGAGAGTTTGTAATATCCGTGAACCTTGTGATCATTTCAGACACATTCTCGTTCTCCTTCATGCGGAACATTTCAAACATGTGAACAAGAATAGATATTTTAGACTCTTTAACTTTATTAGTTCCTTCATGAGTTACCTCGAGTGTGTACCAAATTTGATGCACCGTTGTTGCATTAGACACATGATTGAACTCCTCCTTGGTAAGGGTACAAAATAGAGCGTTCATCGCCTTTGCATTGTTCATTGTTTCTCTCTTCATGTTGTCGTTCCATTGTGCATATGGAATGGTAGGAGCGGTATACTCGGTCTCCGTCATGTTTCATATCTCATAATTGATGGACTGAGGTAGATCTTCATTCTACAGTTCCAATAGTTGTTATTGGTTCCATCGAATAGGGGTGACCTTTGTGTGGATTGGCCTACATGGTATTGGCCTGTATTAGAAGTAGTTGCCATTACACTCAACCTCGCTCTGATACCAAGTGTTGGATCCTGTAGGCAAGGCAATAAACACTAGAGAGGGGGGGGGGGTGAATAGTGTTGTATAAAAAATAATAAAAAAATTGAACTTTTTCTTACTGTCCAGTCGACTTGAAAAGAGAATACAGTCGACTGGGGCATCAAAATAGAAGAGTATTTTATACAAGTCTGATCAGTCGACTAATAGCAGAACTCAGTCGACTTGTCAGAAAAGTTTTCGAAGATTATGTTATACCAGTCTGATCAGTCGATTTATAGAAGAGGGATAGTCGACTTGCCAGACAAGTTTCACAGAGATATTAAAATGCAAGTAAAGAAAATACAACCATAGAGAGAATCAACCACAGGGTACACAGCAATGTGTCATGGTTCGATCATCCCGACCTACATCTAGTTTCCAAGCAACCCACTTGAGATTTTCCACTATTCTTGACAAAATACAAGAATACCCTACGGCGTTAGAAAACAACCTTGTCCAACCCGTAGACCTCTCTCATCACTAGAGAGAGCAAACCCACACTTCAATCAAGAATGAAAATCTGAATCTACAATCTAGAGCCCTACTCTCCAACCGAGAGGACCACTCTCACAACCCGAGAGTGAAAGAAAACAATAAAAGAGTTACAACAACCTATAGCCTTGTTGTGATTGTGATTTTTGTATGGAGGCTAATAGTTCAACTTCTGAAATCAGTCTAAAACGAATTCAATGTTATACTAGATTGATTTCAGAGAACCAAGACTTAAAGATTATGAATGCTTATTTGAATACTTGTTCTTTTTCAAAAGCAAAAACTTAAACTTTTATCAAAAATGCTTGGAACCTATCCATGGTGATTCCTATGCTCTATTTATAGAGAGGAATCACTAGGATGTTGTAAAATAGTTTATAAAACTGATTTAAAACAGAAATAAAACTTTTGAATTCAAAAAACAAGTTTTAAATTTTGAAAATTGTCGAAATGATTTGAACAGTCAACTGGGTTGCCATGATGAGTCGACTGGCCAGAGTTTTAAAAAGTTCAGACAGTTTCGTACTAGTACAGTCGACTGGTGCCAAACGGCAGTCGACTGGTACTCAATAGCTGATCTTAATCAAACTTGTTTCGACCTTTAAACTTATGAAAAACACTCAATTATAAAAATATGTGTGAGTGTGTGTGTGTGACAAGGCTATTACATCATTCTAAGACTCAAAGAAATCAAATTACAATTGTTTACAAGACATTTAATAAAACAGATTGAATCACTGAATCTTGTCTTGATCTTGAGTTTTGAATTTGAGCTTGAGCCATTGTCTTTAGTTGTTGAAGCTTGCTTGATCAATCTTGTCTTGAACTTAGAACTTTGTAGCTTGATCAATTTTTCTTTGAGAGCTTCATTGGATCAACTTTGCCTTTGTGTATCACACATGGAATTGACATTGATACATCCTGCAATATATAAAAAGTAGCACAACTTTGCATTGTGTTGTAGTCATCAAAACCAAGAATCAACAAGCTATCCCGATTTCGATTAATTGATATGTGTTACTTTATGAGAGTTGTTTAAGAATTTTGATCATAATTAATCTCGTGTTATAACAAACATGTCTAAGGTTCTTAAGTGTTTCTTATCATACTGTGTGTATAAGTATAATGACTAACCCTCCATAGGCAGTTTATATGAAATTGTATATTTGCTTCTCTATTAAAGATTGATGTATAAGTTCTGTGACAAATATCTGTAACTTAGGTAAGAGCATCCTGTAAGGGAGGATGTGAATCCATTAGTTACATTTTGTTATTTCTCGTTTATTGTACTGTGTGTGCAAAATTGAATTACAACATATTGGTCATTATCTCATTTAGCATTTCGAAGATGATGAAAAAGCGAATAAAGAAAAGAACTCTTCGCTCAAAGTGTTTGAGCACTTGAACATTGTTAGAACCACGAGAGAAAGTAAACAGTTTTGTGAAATGTGGTAAAGAATTTTGTATTAACTCCTATTATTATTATTTTATAATGTGCAGATCATAGTCAATGACTTATTTAAGTTGAGTTAAACAAACGTAGAAATTAACAATGGTAGTTCCAATTTGTGTAGTCATTGAATACGGCATAATATGCTAAGACATGTGAACTATATATTAAATTATTTTCTCTTGTTAAAACTCATAACCTTGTTAAATGACACTTCATTAAAATATGAAAAATGTCAAGTTTGTGTTCAAAATATGACCACCATAAAATTATTTATTATGGTCTCTAGGAGTACACGACTTTTTGAGTCAATAATTCTAATATTTGTGATCTCAATAGCTGTGTGACTAAACGAGACAATAGTTGGTCAGAAGAATTTAATCAATTTTATAGATGATTATTGAAGGTTTTTCATATATATATGAAGATTGAAGCACTTGTTATTCTTAATGAATTAAAATTCTAGTTAAATCCTAAGATCAAAAGGGTTTAGATATGATAGAGATGGTGAATATATTTTAATAATTGTAGAGAAATTTGCATTTGGCATAATCACTTGTGCACCTTATTTACCACAATCAAAACGGTATTAATAAAGTTAGAATCAAATACTTAGTGAAATATTAAATTCTATGTAAGTGGGGTTTTTGAAGAAGAAATTTAATATTGACTGTTTAGTAGCAAATTTAATGCACTCTTAGTAGCTAAATGGCTAACTCAAGTGAATGTGGTAGATTGATTTGATGTTTATCCACATGTTTGTTATATTGCTAAAATAAGTATTCTTCTTACTCTTACATCTATTGAAAATTCAGTTATTCATCAGGGATGTTTCAACAACTATGGATTTCATAATAAAGAAATCCATATGAAATAACTTGAAAGTTGTGTACTAAGAGTTAATATGTTTAGTGAACAAGATTTCCAAATTGGTAGAATCATTGTTTGTTTTAAAACATGTATTAAAACTGAGGCACAATTAATTTGAATTTTTTTAAAAAGGGCTTAGATTTGAATCAAGTAATTCATATAAATGTTTTTAATTCTGTGGTGAGTCAAATATAATTGATATAATTTATTTGTATATTTTGTTGGTGTATGCCCTAGCGGTCAGTTGTGTATTGATATTACTAGTTTATATTGTATCATGAGATTTATTTTATATATGTGACATTTCATTTATTGTATTGTTTATTATGATTAAATGAATATAATAAAGTCTTTAGAATAGTAGGTTCAATACCATGAGCTATCAAGTGCATGACTTTATTTTGAAATCCTATTGGTTGTAATCAGAACACTATTCTTAAATGTTCCTAGTTAAGTATTATTGTGAATTAGGACAACAATAATATATAGAGACTAGTATGTGTGTAGACTGATGACCATATCTCACGGGTCATGGATATGAGATATCAAGTCTTCACATAGGTACGTATTAGAGTAATAATGTACTGGACTAACCCACCATGAGAATGCTGCATGGATCGTTACGTGAGTGTCATAACCAGGTCTCAACTATACAAGGGTGACACGCTCTATGTATTGTGGTCAATTAGATATATGGACAAAATGACTAGACTACATGGTAACATTGGTCACAAATAGGCTATATCAAATCACTGGTATTCCCGTTACTTGAGTAGCAGTGATGTATTGCTAGATACCGCTCACTGTTTGTAGCACTAAAATATAATTTTAGTATTATTGTCAACGTAATAGGAACCTACATGGTCACACACTTAGAATGGATCGAAATTGGATTTAAATTCATGAGATGAATTTAATTGGGAATCCTAGTAAGACTTGGAATCCTGACGTGGTTGTGTAATTAATTAGATTAAATGGGCCAACTAAAATTCAATGGCTCACACACGAATCTGACCCAGATCAGATTGTGAGCCCAACATTCTCATTACTCTCTTAAGTTGATTTTTTGCACCTATATATTGTTAGGAATTGTGGCCTCAAATACACGTAGGCACTGAGTACTTGAAGTTGGAGAAGAAGAGAAGGAGACAAAGAAGCAAGAGAAGACAAGCAGCGAGTAGAAGAATGCAGCCTGGAGGGTTGCAGTTGACCGACCTGGGGGTGCGGTCGACCAACCCTAGCTGCTGAGAGTTCTTCGAGTGTACAGGTCCAACAGAGGAGGGGACGGTCGATCGGCCTTGGGGATGCAGTCGATCGGTAAGCACTTGGGTTTGTAGCTACACGTTGCGGTCGACCGACATCGGCAGCTGATTGTTTTTGGACTTACGAGTTTAAAGGCCCAATTGCTAGATTTGTGTTTATCTGTTAGGGTTTACTTGGGGACTATATATATGGCCGTAAACTCTAGGGTTTAGATATTTTTGATTATCTTTTGGTGAGCCGTTATCATTGTTCAACTTCAAGAGGGGATTGTGCCGAGTGTTTCAAAGGTGAGAGAGAGATTGAGAGTTGTAATCTCTTTGTAATCTTTGTATTTCTTTGAGAATATGAAGTATTGGTTATCTCTGCATATTGATTGTGTTCTTGTGAGATCTTGCTTAGTATTGTGGTGGCTTGTTCTTGGTTCATCAAAGTTTTGGGAGTTTCTATTGCTCGTGGTGTACTTCCGCTATTAGCACTACGAGTTGAGGGTAGATTTCTCCGACAAGTGGTATCAGAGCAGTTGGTTCGAGATGGCCGATAACAAGATGAAGATCGAGAGATTTGATGGGAGTGACTTCGCGATGTGGAAGATTCAGATGATAGCGAATCTTCATCAGAAAGATCTTGATTGTCCGTTGTTTAATGAGAAGCCGGTAGGTGCAAATAAGGATGTGAAGGTCTTGGCGGATTGGAATCATTTGGATTAGAAGGTGCTGGGGCAGATTCAGTTGGGGCTGAGTGTGAAGGTATTTTTCATATCTCTAAGGCAAAGACCACGAAGGAGGCTATGGAGATTCTCACAGATATGTATGAAAAACCATCGGTTTCTAATCAAATTCTTCATCTGAAGAAATTGGTTAATATGAAGTTGAAGGAAGGGGGTTTAGTAGCAGAGCATGTGAACAATTACTGTATGGTTTACAACCAGATGGAAGCTGCAGGTTTGAATCAGAGAGGGGGCAGTCATTGTTAATTCTATCTACTTTACCCGATAGTTATGGTACTGTATAATAGACTATTATAGGCACTATGACAGATTCGATGACTCTACAGGATGTGGTGAGTAGCATTCTGAACGAGGAAGTGAGAAAGGTGAGAAACGGGGGATATCCATCATCATCTTCTAGAGATTCTGCCATGTACGTTGTGAAGAGACGTAGGAGATCTAAGAGCAGTCGAAGAAAAAAGGATCAGAGTAGTTTATCTGAGAGTGTGTCTGATGACAGTGATGGGGGACACGGGTCTGAGTGCTGGTATTGTCATAAGAAGGGTTACATGATGTGCATTTGCAAAGGCTTATATGAAGAAGCAGGAGAAACCGAAGAAAGATACCCCAAGGAAGCTTAAGTGGGGCTTGTTGAGGAGTTATGCTTATCAGCTCGGGAGGAGTTGGGCACTCAAGATTGGTATATTGATTCGGGAGCTTCTTTTCATTGCACTCTGAGGAGAGAGATATTTGATGACTATGAGGAGGGTTCTTTTGGAGATGTGATCGTGGAGAATGGTCACCGATGTCCTGTACGTGGAGTTGGTACTGTTCGTGTGAACACCATTGATGATCAAAGTGTTTTCTTGCGGGAGACAAGGCATGTTCCAGACTTGAAGGAAAATCTTATCTCGATTGGAAGACTAGACAAGGAGGGGTTGTCTACTACAGTTGGTAGTAAAGAGTGGTGTATAGCTGCAGGTTCAAGAGTGATTGCAAAAGAAAAGCGTGAGGGAACGTTGTATTTGCTTAGAGACGTGAGAGGCATTTCTCCTCTAGTTGACTCTCAGCCGGAATCGAGTAGTAGGTTATGTGGGGTGCAACCGAGTTCTTTCAGTTGTGGAGGGGAGGTTACGAATTTGGTAGGAGCTGCTAGCCATGGAAGTGATTCTAGAGGGCAAGACGTTGCTGCGGTGAGGGTACTTTGCGAATTGGCAGTTGAAGTTTCGAGTCTCTCTTGTGAAATAGAGAGCACTGATATCGATATACAGGGTGATGTCAATGGGGGTAACTGAATTGGGACTGTAAGGGTTGAACAGTCTGTGAAGATTGTGGAGGTGTCGTCCACGGAGGTTTCTAGTGCAGAGGGTGCATTAAGAGGCTTTGAACCATATCCGGTGTTGATGGAGATCTTGCGAGTTGGGGAGTCTCATAATACGGAATCCGACACGGGAGGTTGTTTCTTTGGTATTCGTGCTCTACATGATTGGTGGAGCACATCCTTCATGAGGTGATGAGGGGTGGTTGGTGCATTCCACGTGGTGGAGTGGCGGAGGTGCTCTTCATGAGAGTGGGAGTACTTGGGTCTTCCATAAAAATGGGAGATGGCAGACATAATGCGAGGGAAGATTGCAATAACTTTGAAGCGTGGTGTATTTGGTCCAAGTAAAAGATTGTTAGGAATTATGGCCTCAAATACACGTAGGCACTGAGTACTTGAAGTTGGAGAAGAAGAGAAGGAGACAAAGAAGCAAGAGAAGACAAGCAGCGAGTAGAAGAATGCAGCCTGGAGGGTTGCGGTCGACCGACCCTAGTTGCTGAGAGTTCTTCGAGTGTACAGATCCAATAGAGGAGGGGACGGTCGACCGGCCTTGGGGGTGCAGTCGACCGGTCAGCTCTCGGGTTTGGTTCTACAAGTTGCGGTCGATCGACCGCGGTTGATTATTTTTGGGTTTACGAGTTTAAAGGCCCAATTGCTAAATTTGTGTTTATCTGTTAGGGTTTACTTGGGGGCTATATATGTGGCCATAAACACTGGGGTTTAGATTTCTTTGATGATCTTTTGGTGAGTCGTTATCATTGTTCAACTGCAAGAGGGGATTGTGCCGAGTGTTTCAAAGGTGAGAGAGAGAGAGATTGAGAGTTGTAATCTCTTTGTAATCTTTGTATTTCTTCGAGAATAAGAAGTATTGGTTATCTCTACATATTGATTATGTTCTTGTGAGTTCTTGCTTAGTATTGTGGTGGCTTGTTCTTGGTTCATCAAAGTCTTGGGAGTTTCTATTGCTTATGGTGTACTTCTGCTATTAGAACTATTATTTGAAGGACGATTTCTCTAACATATATATGATACGTATCTATGAAAAAGTGACACATGAGAAAAACCCTAGCCATCACAAAAATTGTGATATAAAGAAATCGTGAGGAACATCCCTTTCCCGCAGCTAACACCTGGGCGTGATGGAAAGCTTGATTTGATCCGTTCGTGTGGATACCGTAGAGGCACCGCAATATTGCAGTGCTATGATTGGCATACTTGGAGACAACAGATGCATCTTTAAGATATAACTTCTAAACACGATTTATGGTTTTCGCATGGATTCATGGCTAGGTTTCGATAATTTTTTGTAATTTTTTCGCTGTGTATTTGATCTGAGATTACCATCGAAACCTAACATATTGTTGACATGCTTATTGTTGGAAGTGATCTCTCTGTTATAAATGAAGTTAAAACTGTGCTATCCAAAGATTTCAGCATGAAACACCTAGGTGTTGTGGACACCATATTAGGTATAATAGTGAGTTTTGAAAGTGTTCCAAAAGTGGGGATATAGTAATTGAAAGTGTGTTTTGAAATACCTTATGATTATGATAAAAGGTTGATATCTGATGATGGTGCAACTATGAGACAACTAGATCATTCTAAGCATATTGAAAGTCTCATGTATACAATGATTCGCACTAGACCAGACATAGCATTTGAGATAGGTATGATCTGCAGATTCACTAATATCTTGTTATACACATTGAAGTGTCCTTAAGAGGCTAATGCGATACCTGATATGTACTTAAGAGTTTGCTTTGTGGTAGTCTAATCGTCCTTCAGGATTGAATGGATGATGTGATGCATTATACTCCTCAGAATTTAGTGAAAGTCAATAATTAGTGGACATGTGTTTACAGTAGGAGGAGCAGAAGTATTATAAAGATCAACAAGCAACATGAATTGTGCTATCATCCATGAATCATACATTTACGTGTTATCCTCTGCAGGGAAAAAGTATGAGTGGATTGAAGGACATGTTGCTAGTCATCCATTGATAAGTTTAAAGTAAACTCCCTAATTCTATTATGCGACTATCAAGCTACAATGCATTGTAGCTCATAACTCACTCTATAATGTTAAGAGGAGTACATTAAGGCTGAAAAAAACTAGATGAACTCTTTCATAGATAAAGTGCAATTAAGATAAAGTATTGCTAATGCTTTTGCTAAAAGATTTGAACTTGATCAAATTATCAAAACTGTGGAGGAATGGAGTTAAAAGCTATTGAGCCAAAAGTTTTAACATTGTAGTTGTTTTAAAATTTAGAATCCAATTGGAGTCATAGAGATGTTAAAACTTAAGCATCAATTTTAGACAGTTGACATATTTTAGATAATTTAAAATTTTCTATGTAAATTTTATTAATATATAACTTCATTCCAAATTTGATGATACTATATATTCTCATGACTTACTTAGAATCATCTCATTATTCCAAAAGAAAGCGTGAAAACTTGTCGATGTGTTTCCGATGTTTAGAATTGTCGTTATATCATTCAAATTTTGATGATAAATCTCTTTTATGAATTCATGTTTTATTCCAATTTTGGTGATTCAAAATTTAACCCTAATTGATTTGACTGTTATATCATTCCAAAAATATAACAATGTATAGTTCTTGTTCTTTATTTTGTTAAAAAAACTTGATTGTGATGCTTGTGTTACATTTTTGCTAAGCTAATTTTTGAATCTTACTAAGTTTTTTTGTGGAACTAGATATACTTTATGAAATTCACTAGAATTCTTAGAGATGTGTCTCATTATATTCTTATTTGTAATATGCTAGCTAAGATGGTGGAGTTGAATCTGTCAACATAGATTTCAATATAATGATTTGCACAAAATTGAGGAGTAAACATAAAGCAGTTTGAAAGGATAGAGTTTCAGTTTATTTTTTTCGAGAATAAATTAGTTACTTGCTTGGTGAAACTTTTTTTTAGTTTAAGACTCTTGTGTTCATTGAGCTTAAAACTCTTATTTTGTTCTTGAAGTATATCTGCTTTGTTTGATTTTGAAATTATCACAGATTTCTCTAATTGGTTTAGTCATTGTGAACTATTCTATTATGATATGGTTTGAGAACTATTTAATTATTTTGGTTTAGTCTTATTTGAACTATTCGGATTTATTAATAATTTATTCTTTATGAACTATACTTTGTGTAATCCATTTCTTCTATTTAAAGACTGTTATCGGTCAGTCAGCTTTATGCTGAACAAATGGGATAATTCAGTATTGCTTATATATTGAGAATATAGGAGGAGATTGTTGGATATAAGAATATTCTCACTATATGAATAATATTATGTGTAATATTATACTATGGGTAACACGTGTGTTACACATACTAATTGTATGGACATCAAACTGCAGGTTGAGTGGGTTGAGAACCCAGTACCCAAATCAGTATTTATCCTATAAATGCTGGCTTGTGATAATAGTCTAAGTATTCTAATCTTGATACCTAGAGTAAATATCTCAAACATCATAGCCTAGGATATTAACAATAATTTCTCTTCTTATTATTTCTCATAATCTTCAACATATATCACGTTTTTTATTTTTGTTTTTTTTACCTTTTTCCCTTTTTCCCATTAATATAGATTATTTTACTATACAAATAATTTAAATTCAATGTTCTTTTTCTTCACATTCTCATTGTAATTTAGTGTAAAGTTTAGCAAATTTAGAGAAGAGTCAAAACAACTCCTCTAATCTCCAATGTAATTTTCTAAAAAATATTATTACTATCCTCTAATCAATACCCAATATTGTTGGATATTTTATACATAAAATCTAAAGTAAAAAAACCAATTTTAAATGAGTTTTGTCATAGGCCCATTCCTTCATGTTTTTGGCTTGCCATTCCCAATGTTTTGAACTTGCGGTTAGAGCATCTGTAGTCATTTACCAAATATCGATAAAATGGATATTAGGCAAACGAACGTGCTGCACTCATTTGCCAAATATCTATTTTATCGATAAATCGCTACAGTCGATTGCTATAAATGATAATCGATATAGCTTTTATCGATATTTGAGGGACGACACTTCAAGTGCCGTCTCTTGATTTTTTATAATTTTTTTCAATTAAAAAATCCCCCAAATCCCTCGGACGACACTTCATGTGCCGTCCTTTGATTTTTTTTTTCCCAATTAAAAAATTCCCAGCGCTCCCCCAAATCCTTGGACGGCACTTGAAGTGCCGTCCGGAGGGTTTTGTATTTTTTAATTTTTTTTTTGCAATTTGTGAAAAAATTTTGCAATTTTTTAATTTTTTTTGCAATTTCTAAATTGTTTTTGTAATTTTTTGTAATTAATGAAATGTTTTTGTAATTTCGAAAAAAGTGGAAATTGTCAAAAAAAGTCCAATATGGTTCTTGGACGGCACTTCATGTGCTGTCCGTCCATATGGCTTGATTTTTTTTTTCTTTTTTTCCTTCTCTGACGGTACTTCATGTGCCGTCCGTTCTTTAAAATTAATTATTTTTTATTTTCGCGTTCCGACGGCACTTCAAGTGCCGTCCCACAAAATTTTTCATTTTTTAAATTTTTTTTCCTCTCCGACGGCACTTCATGTGCCGTCGCTTAATATTTTAATATAGATAGCTAAAAAATAGCTTTGCACGAGTGCAGCAAAAGTGGGATTCCTATTTCTATTTATCCATATATGGATATTTTTACATTGCAACGACTACAGATGCTCTTATAGGGTATTAATTGGCTCCACATTTCTCACAAGGAGAAATGCTGCCAACAAATCAGATTATGGTTTTGATTCTATAACGGATGGTGTGGCTATCATAGTCACAAATCCAGCGTTCGGCAATAATTCGGCAAGATTTAATATTCGAAATTCGGCAAAAATTTGAAAAATTCAGGAAAAAATCGGCATAAGTTTGAAAAGAAAAAAATACAAAATTTAATACATCTTAATAGTTAGTAACCATCACCAAAAAAAAAATGTTTATTAGTAGTCTGTGAATATAGTCACTGTATATTGTATAAGATAAGAATCAATAAGCTTTACGATCATTTACTTGCTTTGATCATCAGTTTTATATGACATCACACTACACACCACAAATTACACATGCACCATAATTAGCTCCGAAAATACTGATATAGCATCACCTAGTTTTCAGTCTTGTTTTGTTTGTTAGCTACTTAATCTATGCACCAAACAACTAATTATAAGAGTGTTTCATAAGAGAATATCTTAGACGATTGCAAATTAGAGACATCAATTACAAAATAATTTCAAACTCAAGTTTCCAAGTTCATGCCATACTTCAATCCTCACTCTCCTTGGTTCTATATCCTCTTAAAAATTGGATAGCAGCAAGTTCACACAATAAATGGTTCATTTTATTGATCAACAATTGCAATGAACATGGACAGAGATGAAAATGATAGGAGATCGAGTACCTTCTAGTGATTGAGCGAATGTAATTCTTTTGATTGCAATAGGGTAAGAGGAATCGTCGCTCCTTCTGATTTGGGGGAAAAAATTTGAGCGACTGGGAAGAGAAAACACAAGGGAAGAGGAAAGTAAGGTGCTACAAGGAAATAGGGTTGAATACTTGAGTTGGGTTATTGAGTATTATTCACGAATAATTCAGCAATTCGTGATTTTCGCGAATTATTTGCGCACTTCGCGAATAATTTGCGAAGCGACGTATATTTCGTGAACTAGTTCGACTGAGAAAATATTCGCGAATAAATCGCGAATTTTCCGAATTAAACCCGAACTTTGTGACTATGGTGGCTATTAAGGTTTTCATATTTTCCTTTAACTTTAATCACATCAAATCTTTTTATGTTTTTTTGATAAAATTAAATCTCTTTATTCCCATTGATTTAGCAGTTTCATCCTATATATACACCTCTGTTTTAGAGCTTAGGATATACAACTCATCATTTTTTCTGTACACTGTTCTACTCAATTCTCAAATCATCTTTATATTACGTACTCTCTTATTTCTGTTGAACACTCATATCATTCGGGATCTCTCTTGACATTTCCGTGCAGGTCAAGGAACCGGTAGTCTAGAGATTCATGTACCGCTGGGGTGAAATACTATCAAGCTGCCTGCATGTGTGGCGGTGTCTTCGCTCTTAAGAGCATATAATGCCTTGCCGTACCCAAAACCGGTATATGTATGTATAAACGGGTATGTTTTCACAGATCTGTAAAAACAGTGTTTCTGGTCGTTGGGGCTGTGATCGAGCCTGCCCATCACCCATCTCACCCATCTCACTTAAGTGGCGGAGGGGTAATTTGGAAATTTCGTTCCAAATAACTCTTCGCCTCATTCGCTCTAAAATTGCGAATGAACCTAGGCCGTTGTTTGAAACAACGACCTAGGTTATAAAAAATTGAATGAATCTAGGCAGTTGTTTGAAACAACGGCCTTTTATAATTTAGGTCGTTGTTCCCAACAACGGCCTAGGCTATAAATTTCGTTGTTTCAAACAACTTAGGCTATAAAATTTTATAACATAGGCCGTTGTTGGGAATTGTTAAGATAAATCAGAGAGATGAAAACAATACTGAATATTGAATTAAGAAATAACTGAGTACAATATCTCCTATAAATAGAAGTGAACCAAATACCAAATTAGCCCAATACCCAATGTGGGACTATAATATCTAACACCCCCTCTCAAACTCACGGTGGGTCAAACAGTGTGAGTTTGCCTACTAAATATCGAAATCTCTGAACAGTATGAGATTTGGTGAAGAAGTCTGTTGTCTGCTATGATTAATAGAATGGAAGACCGAGTTGCTTGCAATGTGTAGTGCACTCCGATTATCACAATGAAGAGGAGTAGGTCCTGAAAGAGTGATACCCATATCTGATAAAAGCCAACGAACATGAACAATCTCTCTAGTAGTACCTGTCATCGCTCTGTACTCAGCTCTGGTCGAAGAACATGCAACAACTGCTTGTTTCTTACTTCACCATGAGATCAGCGAATCACCAAGAAATAGACAGAAACCGGTGGTAGACCATTTGGTAGTATGATCACTTGTCCAATCTGAATCAGAATATGTACTCAGCTCTAGTTTGAATGTATCAGGCATGAATAACGAGCAAGTAATAGTACCATGAAGATATTTGAGAATCCGAAGAAGAGCACCATAGTGAACTGACGTAGGAGCAGAAACAAACTGACTAACAACACTGACTGTGTGTGCAATATCGGGTCTCGTCATGCATAAGTAGACAAGTTGTCCAACAATCTGTTTGTATCTAGTGGGATCAGAAAGGAGCTCACCATCAGTGGGACGGAGCTTCACATAAAGCTCTAAGGGTGTATCTGCTGATTGACTGTCAGAAAGGCATGCAGCGGAGATAATATCTGATGTGTATTTCTGTTGAGAAATGAGTATTCCCCGAGATCCATGAGCAATCTCTAGACCCAGAAAATAACGTAGTCTGCTAAGGTCTTTCATATAGAACTGCTGGTGAAGTTATTTCTGGGTGGATGTAATGCCTGCGGAGTCATTCCCCGTAATGATCATATCATCAACATAGAGTAGTAGAAATACCCTCCCTTGCGGTGATGACCGCATAAACATAGAATGGTCCTGAGAACTCCGACTAAAACCAGCCTTAGTGATGACAAGGCGAAAACACATAAACCAGGCTTGAGGGGCCTACTTCAAACCATATATAGCTCGATGCAGCCGGCAAACATGACGAGGAGTATGGAGGCCAGGAGGAGGATCCATATAAACAACCTCAGATAAGTTACCATGAAGAAAAGCATTCTTCACGTCCATTTGGTATAACGGTCACTGACGGATGGCTGCAACAGTAAGAAGAGTGCGAACAGTAGTCATCTGTGCAACAGGAGCAAATGTCTCATCATAATCAATGTCATGCTCCTGAGTAAATCCTCGGGCTACTAGTCAAGCGTTGTGCCGCTCAATAGATCCACCAGGTTGAAGTTTGACCTTGAAGATCCACTTGCATCTAATAGGCTGAACGCCCTCCGGCAGAGCAACGACATCCCAAGTGACAGTATGATCAAATGCAATGAATTCCTCTGCAATAGCTTTCCTTCATTCGGGATATTGAATTGCATCCTGATAGGTTCTGGGCTCACATGTAGAGTGTATAGTAGTGAGATATGCATGAAATTATGGTGAGCAAGAAATGAGGGTGGCAAAACCAAACTGGTTAGAAGGACTAGTGGCATCAGGTGTATAACGTGCCAGAGGAATACCAGAAGTGGAACGTATAGACTGACGAAGCGGTGGTGGACTGACAGGATGTGGGGGTGAGGACGGTGGAGTCGGTGCATGTGTCGGTGCGGAAGTAGGTGGGGAGGGTGCTGGCAGCTGTTGGTATGCAGGTGGTATTTCAGTAGGAGGAACAACAGGTGTAAGGACTGCAGGAGATGTGAGTGGAGCCAGAAGAGTAGGATCAAAAAAGAATGCGGGAAGATGAAGTTAGGGAGCTAGCAACAACTGGGGAATTGAGAAATCTAGTATTCTCGAGGGGGTTTTCCTCTATATATTAATATTCTATTCAGATTTCATTCATTCCATTTAAAACTTATCATATACAAGAAAAGAAAATAAGGGTACCACCTTTCCCTTTCCTGGACTATTTAGTAAGGTCATGCATGAAATATTTCGACTTATTTATCTGTTATACATAATGGATTTACCTGGACCAATACATGATATACTCATAGTATTTCTGGGATCATTTCTTATATTAGGGGGTTTAGGGGTAGTATTATTTACTAATCCAATTTATTCTGCCTTTTCCTTGGGATTGGTTCTTTTTTGTATATCCTTATTCTATATTCCATCAAACTCCTATTTTGTAGCTGCCGCGCAACTCCTTATCTATGTGGGAGCCATAAATGTCTTAATTATATTTGTTGTTATGTTTGTGAATGGTTTAGAATATTCCAACAATTCCTATCCTTGGATTGTCGGGGATGGGATCACTTCGCTGGTATGTACAAGTATTCTTGTTTCACTAATTATTACTATCCCAGATACGTCATGGTACG
Organism: Hemerocallis citrina; assembly: GCA_017893485.1. Taxonomy (NCBI): domain Eukaryota; kingdom Viridiplantae; phylum Streptophyta; class Magnoliopsida; order Asparagales; family Asphodelaceae; genus Hemerocallis; species Hemerocallis citrina. Next base: position 365,271,218 of record CM030359.1, read on the forward strand.
GAATTATTTGGCAAGATCAAACCAGATTATGGAATAGGACCTTATAAGTAACGTTCAACAAATTGGAATTCACTTATCAACAGATTTTTATCTTCCATTTGAACTCATTTCTATAATTCTTTTAGTTTCTTTGATAGGTGCAATTACTACGGCTCGTCAATAAAAAATACTTAGAATTCCAAAAATTCTTAGAATTTGGAATTCTAAATCAAACGAAAAAGGGAGAATTTTCGTTGAATCTACTATCCCTATTTTTTTTGGAATTGTTCAATTCTAGTCAATCAAATCGGTTGAATTGTGTTCATATTGAAATGAATTGAGATTGATAAGGAGTTATCCAATGATGTTGGAATATGTACTTTTTTTTGAGTGTCTATTTATTTTCTATCGGTATTTATGGATTGATCACAAGTCGAAACATGGTTAGGGCACTTATGTGTCTTGAGCTTATACTAAATTCGGTTAATATGAATCTCGTAACCTTTTCTGATACATTTGATAGTCGACAATTAAAAGGAGCAATTTTCTCAATCTTTGTTATAGCTATTGCGGCCGCGGAAGCAGCTATTGGGCTAGCTATTGTTTCGTCGATCCACTGTAACAGAAAATCAACTCGTATCAATCAATCGAATTTGTTGAATAACTAATCATGAATAAATCATACATATAAATCATATAATCATAATTATCCATCATATAAATAATAAATAAAAAAACATAATATATAATATATATCTTTATTTATATTTATATGTATAGTAATATATTTCTATATTACTATTGAAATAATGAAAATATTGATGATCCATTGGTCAATGCGAAGTCAGATGTGTGACTCATATGATCATAGTTGGTGAGGCGAAAATCAAAGTCTATTGGTCCTTTCTCGTGAACAAATTTAGAAATATATTGATTCTTAAGATTTTTTTGAATAAAACATTAATTCGTCTGGTGTCTACAATATAAATATATATTTTATGATTTATTTACTACGGGTTTGACTTTACCAAATCAAAAAATTTTGATGTGCAAAACTTGAATTTATAGATCCAATGTCACATTCAGTAAAAATTTATGATACATGTATCGGGTGTACTCAATGAGTACGAGCCTGTCCTACAGATGTATTGGAAATGCTACCTTGGGACGGGTGTAAAGCTAAGCAAATTGCTTCCGCACCAAGAACCGAGGACTGCGTAGGTTATAAAAGATGTGAATTTGCTTGTCCAACAGATTTTTTGAGTATCCGTGTTTATTTATGGGATGAAACAACTCGCAGCATGGGTCTAGCTTATTGATACGTTCTAAAAACTCCACTTGAATCATTTGATTTCTTTTTACCGGCAAAAGCCCGTACTCTAGAAATTATATTATTCCGAGCACGGGTTTTTTGGTCAAAACATATCTTGTCTTTATCATGAGTTATTTCCCGTGGTTAACAATACTTGTAGTTTTGCCGATATTTGCGGGTTCTTCAATTTTCTTTCTCCCTCATAAGGGGAATAAGGTATTTCGATGGTATAATATATGTATTTGTTTAATAGAACTTCTTCTAACAACATGTGTTCTGTTATCATTTCCAATTGGACGATCCATTAATTCAATTGGAAGAGGATTGGAAATGGATAAATATTTGGAATTTTCACTGGAGACTGGGAATCGACGGGCTTTCCATAGGACCTATTTTACTGACAAGATTTATCACTACTTTAGCTACTTTAGCAGCTTGGCCTGTTACTCGAAATTCGAGATTGTTCTATTTCCTGATGTTAGCAATGTACAGTGGTCAAATCAGATTATTTTCTTCTCGAGACCTTTTAATTTTTTCATCGTGTGGGAGTTAGAATTAATTCTTGTTTACTTACTTTTATCCATGTCGGGGGGAAAGAAACGTTTGTACTCGGCTACAAAGTTTATTTTGTACACTGCGGGAGGTTCCATTTTTCTCTTAGTAGGAGTTTTCGGTATGGGTTTATATGGTTCCAATGAACCAATGTTGGATTTTGCAAAATTAGCTAATCGGTCATATCCTGTGATATTGGAAATAATATTCTATTTTGGCTTCCTTATTGCTTATGCTGTCAAATCACTGATTATACCCTTACATACATGGCTACCGGATACCCACGGAGAAGCACATTACAGTACGTGTATGCTTCTAGCCGGAATCTTATTAAAAATGGGAGCATATGGATTGATTCGGATCAATATGGAACTGTTACAGCATGCCCATTCTATATTTTCTCCCTGTTTGGTGATAGTGGGAACAATGCAAATAATTTATGCCGCTCCAAGCTCTCTCGATCAATGCAATTTAAAAAAGAGAATAGCCTATTCATCCGTATCTCACATGGGTTTCATAATTATACGAATTGGTTCTATAACCGACATGGGGCTCAATGGAGCCATTTTACAAATACTCTCTCATGGATTTATTGGTGCTGCACTTTTTTTCTTGGTAGGAACGAGTTGTGATAGAACACGTCTTGTTTCTCTTGACGAAATGGGGGGGGGGGGGGGGGGGATATCCATCCCAATGCCAAAAATATTTACTATGTTTAGTAGTTTCTCGATGGCTTCTCTTGCATTGCCAGGAATGAGTGGTTTTGTTGCAGAATCGGTAGTATTTTTTGGAATAGTTACTAGTCCAAAATTTCTTTTCATGCACAAAATGCTAATTACCCTTGTAATGGCATTTGGAATGATATTAACTCCTATTTATTTATTATCTCTGTTACGTCAGATGTTCTATGGATACAAACTATTCAAGGTTTCCAATTCCCATTTTTTAGATTCGGGACCACAAGAACTATTTGTTTCGCTCTGTATCTTTCTACCTGTAATAGGGATTGGTATTTATTCTGATTTCGTTCTCTCATTATCAGTTGACAAGATACAAGCTATCCTATCTAATTATTTTCATAGATAGTTTTTTTTTTCATTAATGAGACGCAAAATATTTGTTTTTTTTAAAAAAAAAATATTTAAGTAAGATTTTTCAAAGAATTCTTGGTACAACGCAAAAAAAAGAAAATGAATTAGAATTGGAAGGAGATGTATCCCCAGTTTTTGAGAACCATTCGAATACTTGATTCAAATGGTTCTAAAAAACTCGCACAAGCATTCATTCATTATATATCATTCATTGCATGTAGGATGATGTGATTATGTATTGTATTCCTCATGGAGTTTATTCAATTAGATGTTAATGTGAATGAACCATAACTATGTAGACCTATTCCTAGTAGATTGATCCCAAAATAGCATATCCAAATTATAAGAAATCCTATATAAGCCACAAGTGCCGAATTCGTACCTTGCAAATCTTTATTTGTTTTAGTATGTAAATAAATCGCGAATATGGCCCAAGTAAAAAATGCCCAAGTTTCCTTGGGAACCCAATTCCAATAAGATCCCCAGGCCTCGTTAGCCCATATTACTCTAGAAAGAATACCTATGGTTAAAAAAGTAAACCCTAAACTAATCACACGATAACTCCAATAATCCAAATGCCGAGTTAATTGATATTTGTAATAATTTGGAAATGAAAGAAAAGAAGTGTCTTTAAAAATACTTTCTTTTCATTCAAGTATTTGATGTTACCAAAAAAAATGAATTAGTTAAGAAATTTTTTCTTTTAAAAAAATATCGATGTTTTTTCGAAATGTAATGACTAGAAAAGCGACTGATAATAATGATCCACATAAAAGAGCTACATAGGTCAATAGCATCATACTTACGTGCATTATTAACCACTGAGATTGTAGAGCAGGTACTAATATTTCCGATTGGTGCATTTCACTTGAAAGACCCGATGTGGCGAAACCTTGGGTAAAAAGGGCACTTGGGGCGGTTATTGCACTTAAATTATTTTTATGATTCCGTATCTTTGGAACCATATGAATAATGGAAAAGCTCCATGAGATGAAGATTAAGGATTCATATAAATTACTTAATGAAAAATGTCTCGAAGAAATCCAACAAGTAATTAATAATCCTGTTATAGAGAAAAAAGCAGCTATCATTCCTTTTTCTGATGAATCTCGTAACCCTATGATTTCGTGGACTACTAATAGGGTCATCAAATGCATCATAATCACAATTGAAATGATTGAAAAAGAGAGGTGAGTTAATATATGTTCTAAAGTCTCAAATATCATAAAAAAGGAGGTCCCATTACAGAATTAAAATCGGGAATTAAATACATTACATTACATTATAAGACCCATTGTGCCTCTTTTAGAGTATGCCGCCACTCGGACTCAAACCGAGATGCTCTAGCACTGCTTCCTAAGAGCAGCGTGTCTACCGATTTCACCATAGCGGCTTACTTGACTTGAAGTAATAATAGTCAATTCGTGTGAAATCATCTAGGTCTAGATTTAAGGATTCAATATGGTTTAGAAAACATTAGAACTGATGAATAAGAACTTTTGAAATTGGATCTTTGAGTTTTCCAAAATGTTTAGCTTAGTTAGTCTCATCATAGGTTCCGTTTTAACACACACAAAAAAATCACCCTTTGCGTACCATAGAAATATATAAATATATTTTTGAGTAAGTTCTCCGGGAACGGTGAGAGCCCAAAAGTTTTGTTTTTAGTCGAAATAGAAACTCAGAATTGTATTGTGCTTTTTTTCTATTTTTTTGTTCTTTAGTTATTAATTATTTTGAATCCGTGAAATCAGATAAAGAAAATGAAAAAAAATCGTCAAAGAAATTTATTTTCACAATGAAAAAAAGAAATAAATACGATTTCGTCATATGTATCACAATTTTCTTTTTCCAATAGAAACATAGAATGAACAAAGATGTTTCTATTGGAAAAAGAAAAGTAATCAAAACCATTTCACAAATGAAATAAATAGTAAATAAATAGATTCTAATCTAACAATAAGAGAAAAAAAAATACCTGGAACCAGTAGACATAGAATTATTTTTCTACATATCATAGCAGCTAGTTCTAACCAATCTTGAGGAGTGAAATACATCCGTTAATGGGAACTATTCCTATTCTAAAATTCAATGTTCTTTAAGCCATGTAATTTCAGGTTATTCCGAGATTTTATTACTTGTTTGTCGTTGTCGCACAAAAAAAACTTTTGGAATCACCGGTAGAAACTGACTTTGCTAAAGAAAAAATCTTTTATTGCAGCTAAATATCCCTTTTTCTTCCAAATATTTCTACGAATACATTTTTTTGAGATAGAAGTACACTTTTTTGGAACTGCCATTCAAAAAACAAAAAAGAATTACTTATTTTTATTGTTGTATGTGAAAGACATGTATTGCTCAAAATTGATCATTCTTTTTAGTTTAGTCATTTTTTATATTTCATTTCATCAATAATAGTTTTTCATAAATACAATCAATATAAATATATATAACAAATATTATATATATGCATGTCACATATATATAACATTGGAAAAAAAATAGGAGAAGGGAAAATAATTGGAATACGTATTTTGAGAACTATTAGTTCTAATTGAAGAAATTCATAGTGACATGTCCATAAGGGAAGTTCAAACTTAAACTACAACTAGTAATTAAATATGTTAAACAAAACATTCCATTACCTTTGAAGAATAACTTCCATTTTTTTTTTAGTTTTTTTTCAGTTCTATCTGAAATAGTAAGGAGTATTAGAATTATAATTTGATACTTTCTGATTCGATTGATTGAAATCCAACCAGTTCCAAAATGAATTAGATAATTACTACAAATAAATTCATTATACTATAATAACAATAACTAGAATCGAATAACTAGGCCTTTTTTTAGTCGATTTCTTGATCCATACTATAATCCATATATTGTATTGTTTTGGTATAATAACCCCCGTTTACTATACTATATGGTATGGTTCAAAATTGCCAGAATAGAATAGTAGTATGGTCATAAAATAATTTGCAATTCCATATTCCCATTTTCATAATATCTTTCGTTTTTCTTTTGTTATTTGTTAATAAAACGAATAATGAATAACTCAGTAATTATTATTACCTAGCTATTGGTTGGTCAAATGATATGACCAACAAATTAGAATCTTTTGAACTGGAATGTTTCCAATATTTGAGAAAAGTCAGAATAATGAAAAGTCCAAATATTGGAGTTTTTCATATCTTTTTTTGTTCCTTTTTTTTATTCTTTCTATAAAAAAAAAATGGGTGAATCGGAAATAATGAAATAATTTTTTAAAAAAAAAAAGGAAAATTGGTTTTTTTTTAATGGAACATACATATAAATATGCATGGATAATACCCTTTCTTCCATTTCCAGTTACTTTTTTAATAGGATTGGAACGTCTACTTATTTTGACAGCAACAAAAAATATTCGTCGTATGTGGGCTTTTCCGAGTGTTTTGATGTTAAGTATAGCTATGGCGTTTTCGGTTAATTTAGCTATTCAACAAATAAATGGAAATTTTATTTATCAATATCTATGGTCTTGGACCATCAATAATGATTTTTCTTTAGAGTTCGGACACTTAATCGATCCACTTACTTCTATTATGTCAATATTAATTACTACTGTTGGAATCATGGTTCTTATTTATAGTGACAATTATATGTCTCACGATCAAGGATATTTGAGATTTTTTGCTTATATGAGTTCTTTCAATACTTTTATGTTGGGATTAGTTACCAGTTCTAACTTGATACAAATTTATATTTTTTGGGAACTTGTAGGAATGTGTTCGTATTTATTAATAGGTTTTTGGTTCACACGACCAATTGCAGCAAGTGCTTGCCAAAAAGCTTTTGTAACCAATCGTATAGGGGATTTTGGTTTATTATTAGGAATTTTAGGATTTTATTGGATAACCGGCAGTTTAGAATTTCAGGATTTATTCAAAATAATTAATAACTTGGTTCCAAATAATGGAGTCAATTCTTTATTTGTTATTCTGTGTGCTTCTTTTTTATTCGTTGGCGCTGTTGCTAAATCTGCGCAATTCCCCCTTCACATATGGTTACCTGATGCTATGGAAGGGCCCACCCCCATTTCGGCTCTTATACATGCTGCTACTATGGTAGCGGCGGGAATTTTTCTTGTAGCTCGGCTTCTTCCTTTTTTTGTAGCTATACCTTACATAATGAATCTCAATTCTTTCATAGGCATAATAATAGTATTCTTAGGAGCCACTGTGGCTCTTGCTCAAAGAGACATTAAAAAAAGTTTAGCTTATTCTAGAATGTCCCAATTGGGTTATATTATGTTAGCTCTAGGTATAGGTTCTTATCAAGCCGCTTTATTTCATTTGATCACTCATGCATATTCGAAAGCTTTATTGTTTTTAAGATCCGGCTCTATTATTCATTCAATGGAACCCATTGTTGGATATTCGCTAGAAAAAAGTCAAAATATGGCTCTTATGGGTGGTTTAACAAAAAATATTCCAATTACAAGAATTACTTTTTTATTAGGTACACTCTCTCTTTGTGGTATTCCACCTCTTGCTTGTTTTTGGTCCAAAGACGAAATTCTTAATGATAGTTGGTTAAATTCACCGACTTTCGCAATAATAGCTTCCTTCACAGCAGGATTAACGGCATTTTATATGTTTCGGATGTATTTTCTTACCCTTGATGAACATTTGCGCATTCATTTTTAAAATTACAGTAGCAACAAAAATAGTTCTTTCTATTCCATATCTTTATGGGGAAAAGAAGTACCAACAGAAATCAATAGAAATTTACTTTTATCAACAATTAATAATAAGGTCTCCTTTTTTTCAAAAGATACATATCAAATCGATGATAATGTAAGAAATGGTATAGGATACTTTAGTACTTACTTTAGAAATAAATACATTTATACCTATCCTCACGAATTGGAAAATACTATGTTATTTCCCCTGCTTTTATTGGTATTATTTACTTTATTCATTGGTTCCATAGGAGTTCATTTTGATCTAGGAGTAATAGATTTGGATATATTATCGAAATGGTTAACTCCGTCCACAAATTTTTTCCATCCAAATTCAAATGATTCCACGGATTGGTATGATTTTTTGAAAAATGCAGTTTCTTCGGTAAGTATAGTCATTTTTCGATTATTTACAGCATCTATTTTATATGGATCTGTTTATTCATCTCTACAGAATTTTGACTTAATCAATTCATTTGTAAAGAGGAATCCAAAGAGACTTTTTTTGGACCCAATAAAAAATGTGATATACAATTGGTCATATAATCGTGGTCACATAGATATTTTTTATACTAGAATTTTTACTGTGGGTATAAGAAGATTAGCGGAACTAATTTAATTTTTTGATAGACATATAATTGATGGAATTATAAACGGGATCGGTGTTGCCAGTTTCCTTATAGGGGAGGAAACTAAATATATGGGGGAGGACGAATCTGATCTTATCTATTCTTATAGTTCTCTTATGTAACAATCTTGTTATTTAGTTTTTCAATCCAGAAAATTTTCCTTTCGTTTTGATCTTCTTGAAGTTTTCCCAATTCCCACTTATCTTGATGGGTATCAAGATAAGAATCTTTGTAAACTGGGCTATTTTTGTCTTCTTTGGTGGATCCCTCTTGTTCCTGTTTAGTCTTCTTCGTTTCGTAAGTTGTTTCTACATCGTTTTCTTCCTTTTTTCTCCCCTTTCTTCCGTTTCTGAGGTTTCTTTCAGTTTCTTAGTGACAATAGGCGATGACATTCTGCCTAAATAGTAGACACAGGTGATAAATAAGAGAATATTAAAGATTCGAGCCATAGAATTTCTCAATTCTGACACAAGGGCCTTACTAGATTGAATCGAATGATTTTGCCGTATCCAGAATAATACCAATCCAACCCATTTTCATGAATAAAATGTGACCAATTAACCAACCAACAAAACTACTTGTTACAAATAACATCTTGTTGTTGCATATAATTATTGACTAGTCTGGCTAACATTGAACTTGGTAAAATGAAATGGTTGAATAATTGAAAAATAAAATTATTCAGGAATACACATTGAATGCTGAGATTACGCATTGAATTTCTAGTAGTAGATCCATAATCCAAAAAGTTTTTGTGATTGTTCCAGAAGAAATAAAACAAAAGATATGGTAGAACTAGGACAGTTATTGTATGAGGTCTACCCAATGTTAGATGCAGAGGCGCATAATAGATTGATATGAACATCATGAGCTGCCCTGTAATAAAACCAGTTGTTGCTGATACCTCCTTCTTGGTTCCTTCTTCCATAACCCGAGCTCGAAGAAAGAAGAGATAAGAGGGTCCTATGGAGAATGTGGTCAGAAATCCATAATAGAGTCCGACCACAACGACTGAATTTATTATCTTCATGCATAAGGATAATAGATTACCTAGTAGAACAGATTTCAAAATCATCACAAACCTCCCCCTTTTCTTTTCTATTTCAATTTCTCGATTATTATATGATGATTTCTTAACTTTCCATATATAGAAAGAGATACACTATAAATGACATCTCTTATGTCAATGATACCATCTTCTTCGATTGAATGACATCTCTTATGTCAAGACACCAAAGGGATATGAAATGAATGGAATTAGGATATAGATGGAATATAATGAAATAGAGCCACTTTGAGGTTCCCTATGAAATTAGGCATGGAACGGAGCCATTACGAAGAAGTTTCGGGAGTTACGAAGTAAGATTCGGACTCGTGGGTTGAGAACGGGTGTTGAACTCTATGAGGTTGAATCTCCCATTGTTCCTCAGTAGCGCAGTGGTAGAGCGGTCGGCTGTTAACTGATTGGTCGTAGGTTCAAATCCTACTTGGGGATATTGGATTGATTATTAATTAAAGAATGAAGAATTGAATTAAAGAGCTCGCTTTGACCGTTAGGGGTAGGTAACCTGTTCCCTGTCTTTGTCTCTATTGCATTCTATCTCATCCTATCACATTCCGTTCTACGATATTTGTTGAGAATCACCGTCAATACCTCGGCGTAGATCTAGGTTAATCCCTTATAAATAGCCCCAGGGCTATTCACAACTAGCCAATTTAGAATTCTGAGATGATGTACTAGCAGTGCATCAAAGATGCAGTCATTGATTCTCCCGATAGGCCACAATTAACGCTAACGCGAGCAAACATATTAATGACGAGGAATGCATTTTTGCTATGCTACTAATACCTGTACTTGCTCTGCTATTCTGCCCAAGCCTGGCTGAGGAAGAGTTACGGGGAGTCAAACAAAAATATGCTGATTCTGACCGGGTTTACTATATGTAATGTATAAAAATCACTTCACGAGAAATCAAAAGAAAAAGGAAGGCCATTCCATTTTGAAAAAAGAGCATACATACCAAGTTCAATAGCTTTGCATCTGCTATCCTGGTCATTATTTCCTTACCCCCAGAGGTAAAGGAAAGGTCCTTCCCCTTTGGGCCGGTTGTGGACGAGGAGGGATTCGAACCCCGACACTGTGGTTCGTAGCCACGTGCTCTAATCCTCTGAGCTACAGGCCCCACCCCATCTCCACTAGATCCGTTCTCGGGAGTACCCTAAAAAAGGAACCTCTCCTCAAACATTTTGTTTTGGGTTAAGAAGATGTGAAAGAGCATTTCTCTCTATTAAGAACAGTGCGTTCTGGGGTGTGAAGTGGGAGAGAAGAGATGTCATAATTAGGGTTTTGAATAAGACGACCTTTGCATTTTGGATTTTTGTCTTTTATCTATTGAAATTGAAAAAGTAAAATAAGAGATGTTAAACTTTTTATCATTCTGGCGTCGAGCTATTTTTCCGCAAGACCTCCCCTAAAGTATCGTCAGCGCAGTAGAGTTTAACCACCAAGTTCGGGATGGATTGGTGTGGTTCCTCCAC